>OZ022256.1:14099862-14451957 GCA_963978905.1 Trichostrongylus colubriformis
TCTGGTGCGCGAAATACTACGAAAATTGTCTGCCACGGATTTTATATAATTTCACTGTTTATCTTCTATTTGTGTTCATTATAAAAGTCCTATCTTCAGTATGGACGTGTTTATTCTTTAACACAAGATTTGCACTAGTAGCGCTATTGAGTGAAGGAAAATGCTATGAAATCCTGCTTTTTGTAACTTGTGAAGTTTCAAGCTTTTGTCGCTGCACTCATCACGTCAACGAAGATTTTGAGACCATCGGTCACTAGTGGCATCTGCAGCGACGATCCACCGTCGATAATCAGTTGGTGTCCAACAATGTAACTTGACCTTTGCCTAAAACAGCATCAGATATGCTGAATGAATCTGAACAACACGTCGCACAAGATAAGCGAAACTCCTATACATGCTAGCAGCCACTTATTAGGCTGCTGCATAATGGGTGTGTGCAGATATGACAGCGAATCGCTTGCGGCGTCCCGCTCGCGGGGTCACCGGTACGACTTGCGAAGCGATTGCACTTGGTAGCCCGGCAGAGCGTGGCTGCGTCAGGTCTGCGCTTCCACCCATGCCACACTGCCTCGATCGAAGGCTGCCATTCCCCGCCATTGCCACTCGCACCCGCCGCGCCGCTCGCCGCGGGCGATCACGCGATTCGCTGTCATATCTGCACACACCCGTGCATAATTAATGCCGCTTCTAATGCAACATTTATTTGCAGTGGAAATTGACGTTTTGACGACTACCAAATGGGAACCAGTCCCTGATTGCGATGCTGAAAACGCTCCCAAATAATCATTTGAACACGTTTTTGCTATATTTTATCATATTGGGTTGATGAATAAGTCCCCGCCGTTTTTTTAATCCCGTTTTTCACATTGCTTCCTTCGCCTTTCGACGGAACTTATATATGTTTTCGCCAGAGCTTTTTTTTGCTCTACAAAATGCTACTATATGTTTTTCGATTCCTTCAACAACCTGATAGCTATGAGGTTTGGAAATGACGTAAGCTGAAGGCAGAAAAATTGGCACGCGCACCTTATCTCTCTTGTCTGCCATCGAGATCAAAAAATGCATTTGTATATGTTTTCGATAGAGCTTTTTTAGCTCTACAGAATGGTATTACGCTCAACTTTTTGCTATTTTTAAGACTCCAATGCAGTACTCGCAATAGTGTGCGCTTTCGTTATCTCCTCTTCCTCGCCTACCATCGATATTGGAGATATCTCTATATGCATTCGATACAGCTTTTCTTGCTCTACAAGGAGGTACCACTCTTCTTTTGTATGCTCTCATATTTTAGCATGTAGGAATAAGTTTCTAAGTGTTTTTCTATTCACGATCGCGTAATGAAAATGAATTTTTTGGCAGAGTGTTTTGTATCATTCGATAGAGCTCTTTTCGCTCTACAAGAGAGTATTAACGCTTTTGCTCAAATAAATTTTCGCCGTTTCTTAGAACGTTTGAAAGTCGATGAAATCAAGCATTTTCGTCACATGGGGTCAAAAATGCTCGATTTCGTCGACTTTCAATCACTCTAAAAAACGGCAAAAATTTATTTGAATGAAAGCGTTAATACTTTCGTAGAACGAAAAGAGCTCTATCGAATGATACAGAACACTCTGCCGAAAAAATTCATTTTCATTACGCAATTCTGAATTGAAAACATTTAGAAACTTATTCCTACAAGCTAAAATATGTGAGCATACAAAAGAAGAGCGGATAATCTTGTAGAGCAGAAAAAGCTGTATCGAATGCATATAGAAATGTTCTCTCCAATCTCGATGGTAGGCGAGGAAGAGAAGATAGCGAAAATGCACACTTTTGTGAGTACTGCATTTGTGAGTCTTAAAAACAGCAAAAAGTTGAGCGATTTGAATAATAAGTAATACCATTCTGTAGAGCTGGAAAAGCTCTATCGAAAACATATACAAATACATTTTTTGATCTCTATGGCAGACAAGAAAGATGAGGTGCGCAAGTGCCAATTTTTTGCCTTCAGCTTACGTCATTTCCAAGCCTCATAAATATCAAGTAGTCCAAGGAATCGAAAAACAGATGGTAGCATTTTGTAAAGCAAAAAAAGCTCTGTTGAAAATTTATATAAGTTTCGTCGAAAGGCGAAGGAAACAATGTGAAAAACGGAACTAAAAAAGCGGCGGGGACTTATTTCTCAACCCGAAAGTTTTGATAATTAAAATTGTTGAACAAAACGCATTAAATATACACCGACCCGATAGTTTCATGCGCAAGAGCACTTTGGGAGAGCTCAAAAAACACTTAGGCAGTTTTTGTGCCTCTATAGTCTCCGGATCGAAAAGGACAAAGTATACAGAGCGGTAGCCAGACATAAACCACTGTCTAATTAGTCTAACCAGGGAAGGGTTTCAAATTCCCATGAAATCTTGAATGGGGACCCAGATGAATCGACAGTGTTCCAAATACTGATTATAGCTGTGAAAAAAAATTGCAAAATGCCATTCCGAAGCCAGTCAGAAGGGATCGCAATATGCTTGTGATGCCTCATTGACAGGACACTTGCGTCATGTGTCCGGTTAGCCCTGTGTCACCAATGGACACCGCAGCACAGTGGTAGTTGCCGATATGCAGACGGTAGTCGATGGGCTTGCAACCCGCCGCTGATTCAGTTTCTGTATTTTGTGATTTATCGTCAATGAGTGGTTGTTTTTTACTTTTGAAGGATTCCCTGTATTGGCTTCTGTTCGCACCTATCATTTACGCTGTCACTGCGTTCACGTGCACCAACACTTTAGTCCTAACACCTGATCCCATATTTTCATGTGCACCGCTGACTAATTGTCTAAAGTTGTTTGCGCTCCAGCCGATCGACTGTTTTGTCGATGGTTGGAGAAGCAGCAATAAGGTGACAGATTCTTTTAGCAACTTTATTTCACATCCACTCGGTAAAACTGTTGCTTCAAAATGAGTAGGTAGGACTCTACCTCGTTGGCAAAACAGAAGAAGTACTTTTAGCAACATTTTTGCTTCACACATGTTTCTGTTTGATTCAACCTGTTAAATGATGCTGGTACTGGTATGGCTTGGTGTCGGTTTTATTTCATGTCCTAATGTTGAGTATCATAACAATTCAATTCGTAAACAAGATCGTGAGATTTCGAATAATGTTACGAGCTGTAAATAATGTGGCAGTGTAAATGATAGGTGCAAATGAGGGCCAGAACAAGGAATCGTTCAAAAGTGAAAGAGAAACATTTACTGACGATAAATCATAAAATGCTAAAGAAACCGCACCGGTGGCGAGCAAACCCTCGTCTGCAGAATGGGGAAACTAACACTGAGTCACGGTGGCCGTTGATGGCACAGGGCTAAGTGTGCTGACGACAAAGTGCCTCTCCAGTGAATCATCACAAGCAAACCTTGATCCCTCCTAGCTCGCTTCAGGATGCCATTTTACAACTTTGGTTTTCACAGCTATAATCAGTATTCGGAACTCAATCGATTCATCTGGGTCACTATCCAAAAGTCCATGGGAACTTGGAACCCTTCTCTGGTAAGTGAACACTTGACTGGACATGCGCAGCACGTACCTATCAGCCAGAAACAGAATCGCCTCAGCTACTTCATCAGGTGTTCCAGCGCGACCACATGGAACTCGCGCATGAGACGAAGCGATTTCACGTTCTACCTGGAAGCGATAATAGTGAGATACGTAAAAAGTCACATAAAGAGTCTATTCTGGGTAGGAACCAGACCAATGCCTCTTAAAAAGCTGATGATGCCAAGCAATTTATTTGTGCCTTTCTCCAACCGACCTTTCTCATAACTTCATCTGAGATTCCTTGCCTCTGAATGAAATTTGTTGATATAATCCCAGGGCTGAAATAAGCTGTATTCATGACAATGTCTTCAGTAAGGAAAGAAAATTTCATGGAAGTGTTGAAGACCTTGAGGATCGATATTTCGCGATCATTTTCAAGTCATGAAAAGCGGGTAAGTGCTAAGTTTTGGGCACACCCGACTGCACATTGCACATTAGTTCGTGCGCACAGTAATCGTCCTAAACTTGCAAATTAAGTGGAACGCTGAAACGTCACGCCTCCACTCATGACAAGGATGCAGGATATTCGGATTTGATTGCCGTGCGTGGTGAATGTGCTGCTATGGGTGTCGTAAATGGGCTCGCTGCAAGTGCTGACATTCTCCAGTCGTGATCGCTGCAGGTGCTGACCTCCCTCCAGTCTGAGTGTACTGGATGAGAACTCATTATCATATATCCACCTTCATATAAGTTTCCGCTATTTTTCCAAAATCCCCACACGACATATGTTCTATCAGATGTTTCGTTTCTATAGATCTATTATCTTGTTTGCTGATTGTAAGGACGGAAATGGTGCACTTACAGGTGGCGCGCACCTCCACTTCCACAGTGCGGGGATCACACCCCGCATCAATGCCCCAACAGGCCAACCAAGCCTTCCACCTATATGGGTAGGGTGGTTTAGTATCAGACTCTTTTGGAAGGCTGAAATGTAAAACCTGCACATCGGCTGACCCCCGCAATTCATTGTATAATACTAGAATTCACTTGCCATTACAATTCTGAATGGAAATGAAAAATGGAAATGGAACATCCAAAGAAGGGGTTGATCATAACTTAGACCCCTTTCACTTATTATTTATTTACTAACCCAAAGGAAGAGCGTTAACAGCTAAAAAGCTGTCTTTTGCTTAGCTTTTGTCTATCTTTTTTTCTTTTCAGCTAGGCATGAAAAAAGGTTGAAGGTTGCAACCTCAAATGGGATAGAAGAAAGAGTTCACGTTTTTGACGCCGCGTTATTGACTATTGGCCGTGTGCATGGCGGAGAAAAACAACCGTACATAAGTTCAGTAAGCTTCTTACTGCAAAGCTCACCTTACTCCGTTTACTCGAACACCTTTCTTTATGTAGTAAATGGCGAGATTGCGAGTTAGTTGGTCCTGTGCCGCCTTAGCAGTACTGTAGTATGGCGAGGGTATCGACTGAAAGTGGTTGGTCGAAATCAGTCATCCGATGATCTCGAAATTAACAAAATGAAATGTTGAGCTATGATGTCACTCACTGCACCGTTCGGTTGGCCGGCGATACTGCTCACATTCACAATTTCGCCCTTGCTCTCTGCCAAATATGGGAAGGCCAATTGACATAGGCGCAGGACGCTAAATACGATAACTTAGTAAACATTCCACCGAACAATTTTTCATTATTTACCTCTTTGTATTCAGATTTAAGGTATAATCGAAATTGCTCAAGTCGCATTCCAACTCTGGGTTCTCCCAGTCGCTCGTGTTGGTTCCACCCGCGTTATTCACCTGAACATTGAGTTGCAGCTTATTCCAGAACGCTCCACAGCTCAAGCTTCGCTCCGCAGTTTGAAGTTCGAGTCTGCAGAGCATACCTGATCTTTCCACGAATTTTTTAAGATTTGTCTCGGATGTAAAAAAAAACTCATTGAAAGCCGGCTGCTCACCACGATCACAGTGCACTTTCAGATGTTTGCACGACTTTGAAGGAATCGCGCAGGAAAAAGGACTTCTCTGTTGCCCGTATATTTATGCAGTGATTGTTTGATAAGGGCCGCGTGCACAGTTTCGGGCAAAAAGTGAGAATCAGGCCAAGATACGGCTCCTCAAAGTGCTGATGGAGAGGGCGGCATTTGCTGAGACGGGAGACGGGCCTTTGGCTCGTCCGAGCTGGCACGCGACATTTGCGCGGCAAACTGCGCGACGCCGCGTCCCTCAGCGGCAACTTTGACTGGAGCGCGAATTCGCAGTCGTGCTGATTCAGAGCAAGATACTGAGGAGTCTTGTCGAGAGAAGGGCTTCTTCTTCCTCCCAAGCGTGTTTATATGTTGAAACTTTCGAGTATTATGTTCTTATTCGTGCAACACATTCTTATTACCACTCAGATTACATGTTGTTCTCTTTATGAACTTAATTTTGAAGAGTTTGATGATAATGTGATAGAATCGTTTCTTTCGTCTTGCATTGGTCCTTGATGTGAAACCGTGCTAAACTGTCAACGAAATTTGATGTTGCTTGATTATCTCGCTCCTTACCTTTCTCAATTCAAAGTTACTTTTGTGTTCGTGATGTCAATATGATGCAATCCAATCGGAGACCATGAAAGTGGAGGTGCTCATCAATTGGCGTTAGAGTAAGAATGAAATAAAACAGCAAAAAACCTAAGAAATAGAAACCCGGAAAATCCTCATTCTTGCTCCTTCCCTTTCGCTCCCCTCTGTATCACTAGCTGTTAGGGTAGATGCAGATGGGGGAGGGCCCAATTCAGCCAGCCGCGAATGTTGCCCTGATCGCGCATCATGTAACCCGCTGGATGCGTAGTAGAGCAACTCGTTGTGCTGCGGGACCGTGATAAGGCCTCAAGCGTTCTGAACTGGAATGTTTGTGTTCAAAGAATATGTCATCCTACTTCACATTTTCTCCTCACCCCAGGCAGTGCCTTCTAAGTCATACACATGGATATCTGACAGGAGTGTGTCGAACTATCTTTCACTACATTTTCACCATGATACGGTCGGGCTATACGTCGCCTGGCTGACCATAATATAATGACTGAGTCTGCAACGCTCTGTATGTACTTTGTCACGTCCATTGTACGCCAGAATGCTTAGATCACTAATTCGTAAGGGCTCACCAGAACGTCCAGTCGCGCAAAAGCTTTGACGGTTCCATCAACGATCTCCTTCATCACCTCTTCCTGACAAATGTCACCACGAGCCAGGAAAACCTTTTTCTCATCGCCACCATTTACTGCCAGCACCATTGACTTTGTTTCCTTAACGTTTTGTTACCAGATACGGTACTTAAGAATGCTTTTTCATGTGAACAAGTTCTCGGTACCAACATTCAGCGTTTTTTCATCGCGCCCGCAAAGCGTAACCATAGCTCCTTCTTTGGCGAACTTCACAGCCACAGCACGACCAATTCCATTCGAGGAACCTACGGAGTATTATATTGTAGACTGATTGCGAACTTACTAATAAGGAGGAAGCTGCATTTCGCAGCTTTAACAATTCACAAATTTAATCCGCCTTACCAGTAATAATGACTGCACGACCGTCAAACTGTCCCATTTCGGCTACTAGTGGATACTGAAAAATAATTAGATTTGTACTTATTCAAATAAGGAGATCTTATGCATAGAATACGAAATTTGAGCATTTCAAAACAGAAAGACAGGAAAATGGGTATTTCCAAAATAAAAGAGAGGAAAAACGAGGCGGGAAGGTGTTTTTCATCCACAGTTATTGGAGGCCTAGCTTATTCGCGTGGAAATGTCATCGTTGGTCTTGAGTGGGTTTCTGTTCTACATAAATACTGAACGAGTGAGTGCAGTTGTAAGTCTGTGAGGGGAAGACTCAGCAAGACGAATGTGATTCGTACTACCCACTTGTGATGTACGCTGCCTCACACCTACATAAATTGCAGGATTGAGTCTAGCCTAGATCAGCAAAACCTCTCCGTCAACAGGAGTACTATGAGCGGCAATAGTAAATATCCATGAAGAACTAAGCATACTCACGGTGACTGGATGACTAATTTCTTTCTTCAAGAAAAGTAGAGCTGTCATCGGAACTACGCATTTGTTGCATAATCAATGGACCCAAGAGTAGATAAAAGTGAGCGTGAAGGGAGAAAAATAGGTGCATAGAACGGGTGAAGTGGTTTCACCGATTGAGCGCAGGGTGTACTGAACGATAATCGCGGAATAGTTTTAGGTAGACTAAAGGTTAAGGGTCGGATAGCAAATAATAGACACGCAGTAATCAAATTGTCATCATGCGAGCGCGAGACTTGTTTGCTGAAGTTGGGAGAGTGTGTTCGGAGTTTCTCTCATTGCGATGCGGTAAGCCACTCTTACTAAGTCCTCATGATGATAGCAGAAAGATCAAAAAGTGAAGTTCGGTAGAGAAACCTTACTAGGTGTGAGCCATGCACTCCATTCCCATAAAAAATCGTTGGACGACTTCAATGATATTGAGTGGATCGTAGACAGGAATTTGAGTTTCTCTGTTACCCACATATTCATGTTCTATTTGCGGCCTACGGGCCACATACAAAGTTTCAAAAAAAGGAAACGAGAATTCAGTGGACACATGTACGATCTCATCAATGTACTGTCCGACGAGGTAGGGTCACGAAGGCTGCAGGAGCATAGAGGTGACGGTCATGTGGTTAGGGACACAGACTGGGATGCAAATCCTCATGGGAGTTGCTCAAGAATTCATACGAGCTGTTGCACATCTAGTATTTCATTTTCTGCACTGGAGTAAAGGGGATTCCTTGTTGTTTTTGCATTTCTGTTCATGCGCTGCAGCTATTAGAGTGGTTTCAAAAGGTATTGGAATCATGGGTTGTCCGTGGACGATTTCTTCAATGAGAATCAGCCAAGGAAGAGATTCGATTCCTCCATGCTGGAGTGATGGGAAGCAATCTGCGCTAAGAACTAAAAGCGATGGTCGACTGGGTCCGGTCCATAATTCAATGCGAGTTCTAGTGTTGCCAGTTTCCACAAATCCCCACTGCGACTGGAAGTAGGCCTTGCGATTGAGCATCCCTCCTAAGACTAGACTGATTTCCCCCTTCCGATTCCCTAGCCTCACAGGTAATAGCAATAGGTGCGATTGTGTCGTCGAGTACGAGCACAGCTTCGTGACTGTCGACGGTTTCCTGTCACTACGATAGTTCACACTTGCAGGATGTTCCATCTACAAGGAACTGGAATTTTCACTCCGTGTGAATTACGCTTCTAACGCGCATTACTAATTCAAAGGCGAAAGACGCATGGATAGCAACCACCCGCATTATGAATGACCGTCAGCGAGAACACTGCCCGAATCAGCTCGTTAAATGTTCAAGATGTATTCGACAGCTCCAAGGATAACGAACTCGAAGCGGACGTTCAAATTGCTAACGACACTAATCGTGCTTATTCAGCCCAGGTAGTATTCCGAGGATATGTCCGTCGTGGAAAAACCTTGCATTATGAATTTCTCCATGAACAAGTTTGGATCTTTATTCGACCATCAGGTATGCAAATTGAGGGCCTTTAATACCATTTCTTTCCACTTGTATTGTTATTTCAGAATCTAAAACACACCAAGTCTCTGTGGATGCGTGGTTGCCACGATTTCCACCATCGATCAAGTTCAAAAATGGTTTTCAAGTGGAATATTCTGTCAGAGCTACTATTGATCCATGGTTCCAGAACAATCATGTGGAGAAAACATTCGCTGTAAATCGTGTACTGGTTTTAAAAATGCCTCATCTCAGCTGCTATCGAAAGCGGCTTATTGTCAACCAATGCGTGAATCATGGAGGATGGTATCACAAGTGAGTTCTGAAAAATATTTCGATAGACAATGGGGCGTTATATTAATCGTTGAACATGCAATAAAATGCTCAATAGGCTTGAGCTCGAAGAGAAAACTTCGGATTATGACCAGTTCGTAGGTTCACTGTGTCATAAGCTGTTGCGAGAAAACTTCATCGATCTTATGATACACAGTTTCTACAATATTTAAACGCGTTTTTAACCCACACTGCACCCAAAGGGTACGACGTGGAATCGAACAAATTGTCTTGATCTGTAGTACGAGCCTCCTTACATTGAACTCTGTCGAAATGCCCTTTTCTCTCTGTTACAAACTTCATATACAAAAAATTATCGTTCGTTGACCTGGTGGGATGAGATGGATGAGATGAGCGTAGAAGTGTTGCATGGGTGAGCTGCTGTGATGCTACATCATATAATTCAAAATATGAAAGTAAAGCTTCTGGTGTTTTGAGACGCGCATTCTACTTCCAGTGGAAATCACCGTGACCTTTGACTGCCATTTGACCCATAATTTGTGGGAACAGTCATGTAAAACTCGATGTGTCACTGTTTTATCCTGTCATATGAGTGTGGTTTCACCGTAGCCCACCCACGAAGCACAGGAAGCCTTGCTATGCTAGGTGGGCATCGGTACAGTTTTGTGGTCAGGTTTTTGAGTATGTGTGTGGAAATGCAAGTGGAAGTCTTCTCTTCATAAAAAGAAAACAATAATATTATTACCAACCCCTAAACAGTAGATGACCGGGCGGTGGAAGACAAAGTTCAGCGTAGATATCAATTCATGGTGGATCAGCCCAGTGAACAATTACAACTACCCCTCCCCTCCTACCCCTTGCTATTCACCAAAGTACCAAAATATTCCGTTCCAAGAATCCTACCAACGCTGTAATCTGCCGCACAGCGACAAGCCCTTACATGACTTTTTTGAAACAGGAAGATGTTTTTTCGCCGAAAGGGATTCGCGAATAGAGCTCAGGATCGGTGAAACCACCTCGTCTTGCAAAAAGGGGAATAGTACATAGTTTATGGGTGATTAACCCGCTCACGCTCACTCAGGCTCAGGCGATGGCCCATTTGCTCCATACATTTAGGAATGACATACAGTAGCGCTCAAAGTCTTCGGCCAAAACTTTTTTGTCATAACTTTTTTTCTACTTGACCAAATTTGACAAAATTTTAATATGTGGTGCCTGAAACTATTGTCAACATTTCCTTCTACTTGAGCGCCGCTTGCTACTTTTCATGATTTTTTACAAGAATTTACTACAAGACCACCCAGAAAAAAGTAAGAGGCTTGTTCAAGAAAAACGGCTTTCTATACAAAAACAAAAAGAGCAAGCCTCAGAGAACATTAATATTTTCTAGAAAGACCACGACTTTTGATGACAGCGGACAGCGGGACGGCATAGCGATGGCATGCCAAAATTAAAAAATTTCATCTAACCACGTAACTTACACCGTTGAGTGCCAAAATAGTATATTTAGTTTGTAGTGTCTCCAAATATAACATACTAAAATTTCTCTTAGATCGGTCCAGTCGCAGAAAAGTTACAGGTGAAAAAACCCAAGTGAAAGACCATTTCGCCGAAGACTTTTGAGCGCTACTGTATATATTTTACTGACGTCATGCACATACGTCACTGTTCAACATCCAACGCAGTAACCACCTCCAACCCCCTTCCCTCACCTCAATTCGTGTCACTGGCTTCCAAAAAAAATTTTCAGAAAGTGCAGGCCAATAAATGGCGAGATATGGATGGAAAAGAGTGTCTATACATCAGGTGAGACGGCAAGAGTTAGTTGGAAATTGCAACTTGACTCCAAATTGGAAAAGGTGAAACTCAGCCTCGTTCAGCATTCAGCAACCAGGTCAAGATTTTCTATGACCGCATCTTACTTCCTAAGACCTATTTGAATTTAAACATCTCTATTTGCAGAAATCCAAGCCCAGATCACCTTGAATTCTTCGATCATCATGAACGAATTCTGATCAGCAAGGAAAACATCATGAGCAGTAATGAACGCCATAACTGCGAAATTGCTATGCCACCGGATCTTCCAGTTACTATAGCAATGAGTCTATGGAACGTGCTTGCCATAAGATATGAGCTGCTATTTCAAGTGAAGATGGAAGGTCACAGACCTTTCGTAAACTTTCGGATTCCCATCATCATAGCCAGCGAACAAGTGAAGGTATGTGTGTGGCAAATAAGCTAAAACATTCGGTCGAGAAAGGTGGCCAGTACTGTCAATAAGACCCCTTCCCCTTTGAAAGTGTTCCTATACGCTTATGTTTGCCGGATTGCAGAGGGATATATAACTCCCTTAACGAGGATTCCCAATCCTCCACGGAACCCTGTTCTCTGCAAAAAGGTGGTGGTGCATTTTGGGTGGGAAGTGAAGTTTTAAGCGGTCATCCTACCCACTCGGCCCACTCGCTTTGTCTTTACTCTTTCTGCAAGCGAGTTCGTCATGCCCAGCGGACAACTGCCACACAACACAAATCCAGTGACCCCGATCGATACGTCAGAAACGTGGCAGGCACATTGGAAAGTGTGCGTATCGCGAAGTAGCAGATATGACTGAAACCTTATCTAGTACTCAGTAATTCCCTCACTCCTTACTGTCGCCTCACATTGCTCTTTCTATCGACCACAGACCTAATCATCGTGTAGATATTCTTTGATCCCGTATTTCAACCCCCCCCCCCTCCCCCCATCTCTGACCATTACAATTGCTTCATATTAATAAATGACATTGGGTTTGACTAAAGGCACACCTCGCGAAAAATTGTGGGAGTAATCGCGCGTATCACAGAAAGTAGAGGCCCCAGATCACTCACCAGTAAGGAAAAAATGGATCAAAACCCCTCACAACCACCAAAAAGAAGGCTTGCTGTCCTCAGTCTCGTACGAGTCCGTGGAAAATAGAAATGAGTTTTTGCTATATGATATCGTGCAAAATGCTACGATATCACCTGTTCTTCCCGTTGAAGCTGCCTTCACTATTGAAATCGCTGCCTTATCTTGTCTCATTGCAAGTTTCCTTCTCCATGTGAGCTATGTTGGAAATTTGATCGTATAAGGCCAGGTGTCATTCGCTCGCAGGGCTCAACTCGGGTCAAATCCGCCAGGCCCTGCGCGGCGAGGGTGAGCCGGGGCACCGCGAAAAGGGTGCACACATACAAGGGTCTACCTGTCCTGAGAAGGTGAGCGACCACACTGATTATCGCGTGATGTGCCTTTAATAGCTGAATGTAAATGTCGAGATGCAAACTAGCACAAGAGTGAAGCAAAAAAAAAGTAAGGCGGCAGGGACCCCAGATGTGGAACCTCACACGTGTCTGCGCCATCGCTGAAGTATTGATCAGATCCTCTTGAATCTGAGAAGAATGACGTCTCGCATTTGCTAACGCGCAGTAGCGCGCTCATTAAAGGACTTTGTCAAAGGAATCGTCCACGAAAAAATGAGTTTCTCTCTTGCACATATATTTTTGGTTGTATTGCTTAATGGGGGTGGCATGCAAAGTTTCACGCGAAAAAATGTGAATCCGGCCAAGGTACAGCACCACAAAGTCTTGGCCGGGTGGGCGGAGCTTCCGAGCAAGTGCCCACCCCGTCGTGCGCCACGGTCGGAGACGCATAGTAGGAGCAAAAGTAACGTAAACAGTTCCAGTCTCCATTCTCAACCGCGGCGGACGACGGCAAGGAGCTTTTACTTGGAGGCCCCGCCCACCCGGCCAAGAATTCGGAGAGCTGTATCTCAGCCGAATTTTCACTTTTTCGCGTGAAACTTTGCATGCGGCCCTTATTACGCAAATACAACATAAATATAAAAGTAACAGCGAAATCAGTTCTTCCGTGAACGGAGCTTTGGACCCGAATTGTGTCGCACCTTAGCCAAAATTATTTCATATTTGGCGCGATCACCTGCTCCCCAGCTGGACCACTGCGGCACATGGGACCCATTTCAGTGCGAAAAGCTATCCACCTTTTGGTTTCCTCGACTAATGTTGATTTTGTGACGAATCTATGAATTTCATTTTGTTCTGAGGGAGAATCACTCATTCCAGAGCCGACCTGGCACGCCCAATTCAGACGTTGAGCTTTACACCCGTGCTCAGGATATTGACGATGACACCGACGATGATGACGATCAGGACTCAGATATTGGAGAGACGCAACAGGACGATAATGACGACTTCTCTATAGACATTGAAAGTCTCGAAATAGAGGGCGAAGAAAACCTGTACAAAGCTTATGCTCACGTGAGATTCACCATCAACAGCGTGGAATCTCAGGCTGTTCGTTCACTTCGATTGCTTCTTCAAGGCGAAGTACGTGTAGGATCTGTCTGGTACTGCTTTATTCGATATAAGGCACATATCACTTCCGATTCAAACTCGCTCTTCAGCCCTGGTGAACACTCTGTGAAGATTTCGCTGCCATTTAAGGATTCACAGTACGATACGAATATATTGCCACCAAGCCTCGATGATGAGATTCGTTACATCTGCAGAGTGAGCACGAAATCGTGGGCTATTAATGATGTAGCCGACGAAAGAAACGTGCGCGTCGATCGAACGGTGGACACATGGGCTAAAGAAGAATACAAGTTGCCTTATTCTGAAATTGTTGGTGCGTACGGTATCAAAATGGAACAGCGAGCATTTCAAAGAGGGAAACACGTCTTCGTCACAGTAAACGGTGAGGGGAATATCCGGAATATTCGAATGACTCTTGAACAGCAAAGACGTCTGCGACATCCGGGACTGAATAAAGACGACAGCTACTGTGACGAGAGGATCGTATCTGCAATGGATAGTCCTGAAAACAAGAGTTTGTGGCCAAAGGAATGGGCACTAAGGATCCCGAAGCATATTCCACCGAGCATTGAAATTACGTATCGGAACGTATTGGTGTTGAACTACGCATTGAAAATCATGCTTACACTGGAGGATGGACATAAACACACACATACGGTGCCGATTTGGATCGGATGTACGGATGACAAACTTCCACTACCGGCAGCACTCGGCAACACCGAAAAACAAGTTATTTTAGAAACAGCTAAGGCTCCTGACCAGGCCAAAAAAGCCGCTGAATATGCTCCAGAAGAAGCTCCGCCATTCGAGGTTGTCTGCACTGACGACACTCTTTATCCACCTTTATGGGTTGATCGATTCAACGATCACATTTATTCTTGATGTTACTTGTAATAAATAAAATATATAATGTGATGTATCGGTAAAAACACGCCCTAATCTAACTCTAGGACTAAAATGAGAGCCACACCTTCACCGGTGTTTGCCAGTAGACGCATAGCGAACACAAACTATTTCTGGTCAGAGATCAAATCATTCCGATCAGGCGGACTCACTTGTTTGTGGGCTTCTTTTCATTGTGGGGTCTCTCATTCAAAGTTAGTTAGTTTCCTCTGGAGTTGATCCATTGGGGTGCTCTTTCAGTTTTATGGGAGGGCACACAGAAGGGGCGATACAAGGAAACGATTGTCAGTAAGAGATTCTTATGCGCTAAGCCTATGAGGAAGCTCCTGCAGCTGGAGAAGAGACCAGCGGTAAAAAGGATCGGTTCAATGTACAAGTGTGATCCAGGGGACGTGTACATAAAGCCAGGTAGGAGCCGCAGCGCTGCGGTTTTTACCTGGAGAGCGGTGAGTGCGAGCACAAGGATCGAGTCCGAAAGCGATGGCGGTGTCTTGCCCCCCATTTTAGGTAAACCCCGTTCAGGACCAATCTAGGAAATACGGCACCCAAAGCCGGCATCGCATGGCGCCACATGCTGCAAAGCGAATTTTGTTAATAACATATATCCCAATTCGAGACGTGCTATTTCGTCGTTATGCACACCTCTTTGTGAGTGGGAAGGGGACGTTATAATGCGCCATACTCTACTATATCTGACCTGTTCCTGCAACTTTCGATCACAGAAAACGATCAATTATCAAGTTCTGCTGGACCATCTTCAGTAATACAAGACACGCCAAACGCCGTCCCTTCCGCTTCTGCGGTGGAGTCAGCTCTTGGGGAATATATTAGGTTGATTCATAATAAATCGGACAAATGGTAGTGATGATTTCTAGAGATCATAACTCAGTAACGAATTAACGAAAATGGCGCGAGGTACCGTTGGAATGAGTATGAAAAGCTCTTCAAAGTACCGCAAAATAATCACTCCTAAGTTAATTCATTCCGCCACAATGCCGCACGATTTCAAGCGGTCCACAGACCACATCCGCAACGTCATACTATTTATATCGCTATCTGGCCAGGAACCCGCGGATATCGGCAGACGTCTGATAGAAGTTCACAGGGAGCATGCCCCCGGCAGAAGTACACTGTAGTTGTGGCATTCGAAGTTTGCGTCAGGCGACTATTCCATCGAAGACGAAAACCGCAGTTAGTGGAGCGTACACGGCGTAGAGTACTGGGAGCTGCTCGATGAAGGTACCACAGTATCCGCTGACGTCTACGTTCGTCAATTACGAGAATTGAAGGCCAATGTGCAAAGTTAACTACGGCGGCGGTCACATGTCTACTTCCAGCACGACAACGTGTCTACTTCCACAGACCGTACTTCGCAAGATCGACCAAGGCCGAGCTGCTGTCGTACAGTTGGACCGTACTTCTATACCCACCGTACTCCCCAGACCTGGCCCTTCAGATTTCCACCTTTTCTCCCACAGCCAACGCCACCTGGACGGCCAAGACTTCAAAACTCGCGACGAGGTCAAGGCGGCACTCGGCAACTTCTTCGAGCTCCAGCTTCCGGCCTTCTGGAGCAAGGGCATCCATGATCTGCCTATACCGTGGCAGAAGGTCATCGATAAAGATGGAGTATATTTCAAGTGAATCCCTGTTGTCGTAAAAAAGTTGTACGACATGATTAAAATTGGTCAATTTGTCCGATTTATTATGAATCAACCTAATAATTGGGAAAGTACGGCCAGAACTTCAAGTCATGGACAAACTTTCCATGCTTCGGTCTCTTTGGCCTAGCAGTATACTGTTATATAATATCAGAGCCGAGGTTTTATGAAAAAGAATGTTGGAGACTGCCGATTACTTTTCAATTTTTGTTTGATCAATTGCTAATTACCCTCACTTTTGCGAGATTTTTTCTTCTGTGTCAACTTCTTTATTTATTTGAATAAACAAAAATAAACTTCATTAGCAGAACTATCAAGTAAGGAACAATCGGACTAGAAAAGCATTCCGATGTTTTCTAATAGCAGTGATGACTCAATCTTTAGACGGTTCGAGATTTCCGAGCTTATCAGCGAATATGTTGAGAAAGTCGGCTATCATTGGCATTTGCAACGAGGAACCACCATCGATTACCAATAGATGACCGACAATGTAACTTGATCTTTGCCTGGAACACAATAATTGCCAATTCTGCGCACGATGTAACAAAACTTTGAAAGCCTGCGAGTGGTTGCGTAGCGAGCTATGTTAAGGTACTCCCACGAGGGCAATAATTGCTTCGGTTGCTTCTCATCTCAAATATTTTCTGCGAACTGGCCCAATTTGTCTGCTTCGCTGTAGGTTCTAACAAATGTTTTTGAAAAGAGCAAAATCTACAAAAGGGGTATAGAAGCTCTAGGAAATGCGAAGGAGCGGAAAGCGGGTAAAGGCCATTGTTTCCATTTTTTGCGTAGCCGACTGCGCTCACAGAATCCTACTTTATATACCATGTCCACTTTGAACTGGACACTTTTCAAAACACCTGGGACATTGTTGAAATCGAATCAGACGTTTCTCAAACCACCTGGGACTTGTTGAAATCGAATTGGACATTTTTCAAATGAAAAAAAGACTTCTTTCACATCAACATGGACGTTTTTTCTTTTGTTGTTTTTTGATTTTTTTTTTGTTTATTTGAGTTTCTTCTTGAAGTTCATAGTGTATTCTCAATGCAATATGACGAAAACAAATACGATTTTTCACAAAAAAGTAAGCAGATAATTAAAAACGTTCAGTTACTGAAGCGTTGCCCTGCCGCAGCAGCCGTCATGTTCATCATGTTGACTCGGTCCAAGTCATAGTGGCATTTCTTCAGTTTAATCTTCAGCTTTCTCACGGCGTTGAAAATAAAAGAAACGGCCAACTCGATGTTCACTTCCTTCAGCCGTTCCTGAATCTTCCGCAAGGTATTATCTTCTGGATGTTGCTCCACGATCTCTTCAATGCGCTGCAGCACTTCCGCGGTCAGCTTGGATCTTCTGTTTCCTCCACAGCTACGCTGGACAATGGCACCTTCCTTCCTGTACGCACTGATGATATTCCTTGCCGTACTCTCGTTAATACCAGCGACATGAGCGGCTTCATGGATTGATCTCCTGCCCACTTGTACAAGCTTGACGAGGATTTCCTTTTACGCCAAGGTCGTCCGCCTGCAGCGTCGCCGCTCACCAGAAATTGAGCTCTTCTTGCTGCTCATGGATGCTCGTGAAGTAGACTGGACAGTACGCAGTTTCGTCACAACTGAAGGGATTACGAAAGTCAAGCCGCCGTGTCAGTATTCCGCGCGCTTGATGCGGCAATTCTTTTTGAAAAGCGGCTATTTATCGACGGGTACTGCCATTTGACACTGTTTTGTATTATACGCTTCTCATCTGAACATTCAGAAATGCTCATAGGAAGTTCTCCGACTTAAATTGAAAAACATCCATTTTAATTAGAAAAATGTTCTGGGTGGTTTAAGAAAAAAGTTAATGTGGTTTAAAAATCGTCCCTGGTGATTTGAAAGACGTCAATATTGGTTCGGAAAGTGTCCATTTCAAAGCGGAAATGGTATATAATCGGCTAAGTGTGTCTGTTGGTGTCGGTGTGCGTGTGTTTGTGTGTGTGTTTGACCGGAAATTCATATCTCGCGTCGTAGCAAAGATGGGATCCTGGATTTTAGATATTATATAGGGATGGTAAGGGGATTTCAACGGTTGTGGACCGAAAGTGATAGCAGCTGATAAGGGCTGATAAGGAGCCTCGAAAGGCTAATGTCGCCAGATCCGTCCCGCCTTTCGGGTCGATTCTAAAGCGCCGACACTCATAGATGTTTTAGGGGGTGGGACCGGCACATCAATGGTGGGTGTTCCAAATTGATAACAGTTGATAAGGGCTGATAAGGAGCCTTGGGAGGCAAATGTCGCTAAATTCGTTTCACCTTTCGAGCCGATCCTAGGGCGCCGACACTCATAGGTGTTTTGAGATGTGGGACGGGCACATCAGTGGTGGGTGGTCCAAATTGATAACGGTTATAGGATTCGCTAAGGAGCGTCAAGAGGCTAATGTCGTCAAATTCGCTGCGCTCTTCTGGCTAACATGGAATGATCACACTCAGGTACTGCAGGGTATGGGGAGCTTGATAGTTTTTCGAAACTGCGAAACTAAAAGGCTTGCGAGGCTGATAAGAGCATTAGGATATGGGGAAGGGATTAAATCCGGCACACCGCTTACTGTTACTATACGACTGCTGTAGTAAATGCGTCTGATGCTCAGTACCATTGGGTGAAACATATTTTGTTGTTCCGATATCTGCTGCAGATGCATCGATCGCTGAATTGCCTAGCGTTCCAAGTAATGGTGCATGGCTTTTGGTACTGCGATCTACGCGGATTATTAAGATACGGTCAAGATTAATGATATCAAAGCGAGCGATCATTCTTTCATGCGGTGCCAGCAACAATATTGGGTATCGACTATATTTACAAAAACGATGGCATCGATAACTGGCATACGGATCTACCACCTATATGGAGGTTGCTCACGAGGAAGGTCTTCCAACTCATGACGCGCTTTTTGAAAGCTGTTTTTTGCATGTATGGGGGTACGTACAAGAATCATATAACTGATGTCCATTTTTGCGGCGCGGCCCTACAAATGCCAAAAACGGGGTTGATGGTTCGATCCCCACTGAGGACAAATTTTTGCAAAATCTAGATTTTCAGTTTTTGGGCGCGTAAACTTTTGAATATAAAGAATAAGTGCAGTAATCACATTAAGAACTCCGAACTGCCCTCCATTGCCAGTTCTCAGCAAGTTTGACAGCCCAATTTTTTGGCCTTTCTGCGCTCATAGCACATGAACGAGGCGTTTTTGCGCGAAACGGATCCGATAGTCGTGTTCAGAAGGTCGAACTACCCCTAGGGGTGAGTTTCCAGCCGAATCGAGATTTTGACCCGAATTCGGAACATTGGTATACCATCGACTGCACATGCGATGAAGGAGACGACGATATCACTTGTCAGGAAATTCTCTCTATTTCTCTTGCTTGGTGCTTGATAGGTGAAATTATAGCGATAGGCATCCATGCTGTGCATATTCCATTGATTTCCATCGATTTTGTGAGTTACTCACTTCTACAAGTAGAAAGCGCACCATGTACCCATGACCAAACATCTTTTTCGAAGTTAGGGTCAAAATTTGGACTTGGCTAGAAATGTGTCCCCAAGGGTAGATTGTCCCCCTGAACACGAATATGACACTCATATTGTGCGAAATCGCGAATTTCGAGCGCTACTGCCCTTTCATGTCAAAAAAGTACACATCATCAAATTCATTGCCAATTCGTAGATAGAGTCATTTTGGCATGCTGTCAACGAAAATCGTAGTCATTTGGCATAAACAGACATATTTGAAGACGAAAAAGTGAATGCAAAAGAAATACAAAACTTATGGAGAGCCGGGACTCGAACCACCAACCCAGCGTTTCATCCCTTTAAGAGTCCATCGCCGTACCCAGTAGACAATCCAGTCGCCACAGCGTCTATACTTCGGGGAGCCTTTACGAGACTGCTATGCACTTTTAGCACATGGCAGAGATAAAGTTTCATTTTTTTTTCGTATTTGGCTCTGATTTAGATGTGAAATAGAAGAACACCTTCGGATCTGCACATGATCAAAGTTGCAAGGAGGATGCATTACTACAAGTGGGTTAAAATCGCCTTTTTAAAAAAATTTTCTTTACTCCTTTTTTGGCATTTGTAGGGCCGCGCAGCAAAAATGGAAGTCAGTTATATGTTTCATGTAGATTCCCCCATATAATGGAAAAAACTGTTTCCCGAAAGCGCGTCATGACCTGAAGGACCTCCCTTGTCAGCAAAAGTCAATATCGACCGTTCTCCCATTAATAATTCTATTGAGTTAGATGAATAATGAATAATTCGCACAGTACTGTGCGATAGTCCAACCGGTATAAAAACAAGCGCGCTGTTTATATGCTCCAGTGAATGAGATCACACATTCACACACTTTGTATGACACATACCTATCGGCCAAAAAAAGAATCGCATCTGCCACTTCATCGGGTGTTCCAACACGACCACATGGGACTCGTGCATGCAACGAGGCAACCTCACTTTCTAACTAAAATCAGGTAAACTTTCAGTTTGTGAATAGCGGCGGAGGCTTGATTCTAAATGAGAGCAGAATCAACGTTTCTCCGTTTACGTCAAGCGATTGTACCAGTAACGAACCTTTTTTACGGCTTCATCTGGAATTCCTTGGCTCTGTATGATATTTGTTGATATCATGCCAGGACTGAAAAAGGCTGCTCTTATGACCGGATCCTATAAATTTGGTATACAGGAAGTATCCTCAAGATTGCGATCAATCAGTCATCGCACAAGGATCAATTTTGGCGATTTTGAGCCAATCAAAAGGCGCCAGTGGTCACTACTCACGAGGAAAAAGTTTTGAGTTCCCACGGAACTTGAATTACGACCTAGGTTGATCGATGGGGTTTTGAACGGTGACTACGATTGTGAGGACCCAAACCGCGAAACTCCATTCCGAAGCGAGTTGGAAGGGGTCGAAATTCGATTGCAGTGACTCACTAACCAGGTAACTTGCTTGGCGTGACTCACCAAAAAGTGCAATAAAGAGGACAAGCTCACCATTACCGCGTGCTATGCAGCAAGAGCGCTACCACTGATCCAAGGAGACTGTTGTTCTCATACGATTAGCTCCGTTGATACGTTACTCTAAGCAATATACCCCGCCGATGGGACATAGCGAGCAAACTTCCACACCTTCTCTTTCGCTTGAGAACAGCATTTTGCAGATCTATTAGTTCTAGACAATCAAAACGAAGCAGTTAAAGACGAGTATAATAAGGAAGTATATAAAGATACCATAGAAGCCAAGAAGGCGCACCGCTCTCAGGATAGCAAATACCTGCACGGAGATGCAAGTGTCCATGAATAAGATACAGGATATGTTTACATTTCCTGTATACAATTGATACCCGAGGGAACCAATAAGATAAACTAGTAAATGTAATTTCGGATGAAGTGGTTTGCTGGCTCACCGGTTAGTCGAAACCGTTTCTATTTAAAACGAAAACATAACTCAGTAGCTATAGATTTCATGGAGTTAGAAGAAATTCAAGAGTGTTTGCAATCATGTTTTTGAGCTTCGGGCGAACACAGCCAAGAAGGACGCCTTGGTCTGGAGTTGAGGAGTTAAGCACCGTCGCACCGCTACCGTACGCGTCTCACACAGGTGTTGAATGTAAATTCATCGAATTTTTTGAATGAACTGGCTTTTTTCTCACTCTTTCGCCTATTCTCCCTTTCAGTGTTTTACTTGTCCGTTGCTGTGTGCTGTTTCACATGTTAACATCATTATAGAAGAAATTAGTTTCGACCCACAGTGGCGTCGGCCCGTCTGCGCGTGCATTTTGAGGTGGAGCACGTTAGACCCGCGTTTCTTTATCACGTTTTTCTTCCTTAAGCCCACCCCCCCCTCCCCCTCCCCGCGCCTGGTGCCTTTGAACTTGCATCCCTAATGTTCACCTAATACATGTATATTGCAAAGACTGAGGGGCGTCCCGCCCCAAATTAGGATATAACTTGAGGTGACGCTTATCTGTTGAAATCCTCCGTCGCACTAACAGTAAGCTCACTCACACATCATCAGATAGTGAGGCAAAAGTACAAGAAACATGGCTATACAAAAGAAGATCGCAGAAAGTCATCAGTTTGAATAAGACATTCGAGAAGCATTAGTTTTCTGACTGAGAGCTTTGCGCATGGCGCATTCCAGAGTAATCCTCTTCACTCTTGTTCTCTGAACGAAGAAGCATGACAGCCTTCCTTGCTGCACAGTTATGTTATCTTGCATTATTACATCATATTATTTATTTCATCACTTTATTGTCTGTGGGTTAATTTCCATTGAAAAGGATAAAGTTTACCAATCCCTTTTGTGGGTTACGCCACACATTCTAATTCCATTCAGAAACGTGATAGCTGGTGAATGTGGTTGGCCTATACAATGACTTGCGGTGGCCAATACACTGACCCCAGTGAGATGGAAGGCTTGGTTGGCTTGGGCGGGCGTTGATGCGGGATTTGATCCCCGCAACATAAGAGTGGGGTGCGCGCCACCTGTCACTACGCCACCTCCGCCCCCATTTCCATTATTTATATAAAATTAACTCCGCCTGTGGGTAACGCAGCCGGTCCCAAGCCCGGATAAAGGAGGAGGGTTGATCCCCCGCCGAGGGATCGTAAAATGTAGACTTGTAACCACATGGAGAATACTCGCAAGGATTTCGTAAAAGCTACCGCATTCGGGGAAGCCGATGCGTCGGCATTGGACAAGGATGTCGATGAAAAGTATGTGACTGGTCCCTCATCAAACAAGCTCCGATCATCGAAAACGACACTCAGGCTCGCAACGTGGAATATCAGAACAGGGAATCATGTCGGCCAGAAAGAAATAGTTGTGCAAGAACTGCTTCGCTACAGGATCTCCGTCGTTGCGATCACGGAATTGCGTATGCCGGGAAGTGGATCCATGAGGATCACTTCGCCGAAAGATGGAAAGTGGAAGAGGCTCTATTTCTCAGGCGGTGAATATCATACTGAAAAAGTGGGCTTCGCGGTCGATTCTAAGGCATTTAGAAGTGTCATCGCTTTCCAGCTGTTCTCGAGCAGATTGGCTGTGCTTACCATCGAAGGCACCATCAGGGTGCATTTTATTGTTGCATACGCCCCTACAGAGGCCAGCCAGGATATAACAAAGGATGCTTTCTACGAACAGTTGCAAACAGTCCTTGATTCACCACCACATCATGACATGATTGTAATTGGAGGTGATCTGAACGCGCACACGGGCGCCAACAGAGGAGGATGGGAAGACGCTTTGGGCCATTTAGGACACGGAGAAATCAATGAGAGTTGACTTCGATTATTGTCGTTTACGCTGTCGAACCATCTGATCATAGGCAACACCGTATTTCGTCACCCTCTGAAGCATCAGCTAACATGGCGGTCCCCCAGTGGGAGGGATCTGGCTATGCTCGACTACTTTCTCATTCCAAGCCGATTTCGATCCTCCTTCTCAGATATTCGTGTCATGCGAGGAGCTGACTGCGGATCTTATCATCATATTGTGCTTGCGTGTGTACGACTGAAACTGAAGAGCCACCAGACATCAGCGAACATACCATCACGCAGAGATTGGAGCAAATTGGATGACCCTATCTTCAGACAGCACTTCCAAATATCTCTGTCAACAGGTCCGCTGTTCTAACAACATCCGAAAACGCTGACGATGCAACTGATCAATTTGCTGCGGATGTTACTGAGTCTGTCATATCCACGTGTCCACTTCGCCAGCATCGCACCCAAGCATGGATTTCTGATGAAACTCTTGATCTGGTGGATCAACGAAAACAATGCAAACTGACTGATTTACAAAGATACCGGGAGCTTCATCATGTCGTACGTAGTCGTCTCAGAATGGAAAGGAAACAATACTGGTACAGTGTCGCAGCAGAACTTGACAATCAGGCCAACCGCAGAGATTATCGCCGACTATATGCAACTCTTCGCCGTCTTGGAGGGAAGATTAGAAGCGTAGATGACAACATCAAGAAAAGTGATGGAAGCTACGTACGATCGCGTACAGAGCGACTTGGCAGGTGGAAAGAGTATTTTCGCCACCTCTACAACCATCCCATACCAGATGAATTGCCGCCAAATTCTTCTCACAATCAATCGTTTGATCGTATTTCCGTGGAACCTCCTGATATCGGTGAAATTGAAACTGCGGTGAATCAGTTGAAGCGTGGGAAATCAGCGGGAAATGATGGTGTGACAGCTGAAGTCTTGAAAGCTGGTGGTAACGTTCTCCGACAACGATTGCACTCACTGCTACATCTTGTTTGGACTTCCGAAAGTATACCTACTTCGTGGACGCAGGTGATCGTCATACCAATTCACAAGAAAGGAGATACTCACGAATGCAAGAACTATCGCGGAATTAGCTTGTTATCTATTATTGGGAAGGTCTTCATGAAAATCATACTCGGGCGAATCCAGCGACGACGAGAACGGATGAGTCGGGAGGAACAAGCGGGATTTTGTCCCAATCGTGGATATTCCGACCAAATTTTCACCTTGACGCAAGTCCTAGAGGAACGTGTTTGCTGCGGGAAGCGTCTCATCATCATGTTCATTGACTTCGCTTCTGCATTCGACAGCGTCAACCGGGTGGCTCTTTGGGAAACGCTTGCTGCAGAAGGCATCCCCGAAAATCTGATTCGACTACTACGCAACGCATACGAAGACTCCCGTAGCAGAGTTCGCATAAATGGAGAATTGTCGGAAGATTTCGTAGTCAACACAGGTGTTCGTCAAGGATGCGTGTTGTCACCAGTACTCTTCAATACTGTCATTGACGCCATCATGAAATCCGCTCAAGTGAATCAAACAGGCATACAGTTTGGAGAAGGACAATTCATCGCGGATCTCATGTATGCTGATGACGTCGCTATCTTTGCCAACGATGATACTGAAGCTTGTGAAATAGTGCCCAGAATTGAAAGAGCTGCAAGGCCGTATGGATTAGTCATCAATACTGATAAAACGAAGGTTCTCACATCTGACGGAAGTGCTGCACGAGTGCATCTGAATGGAAATGTTTTTGAACAAGTCTCACATTTCAAGTATCTGAGCTCGACTGTGGAGGACAAGAAAGTAGCGTCATCAACAGAAGTTGTGTATCGGATTGGCTCAGCATCGAAAGTTTTTGGCACACTTTCCTGGTGTGTATGGAAGAAACATAACATAACGATACACTTGAATGAAGATCTTTCGCTCCCTGGTTCTACCAGTACTTCTTTACGGCTCTGAAACTTGGACATTACTGCGATCTGACATCCGAAAATTGGAATCCTTTCAAATGAGATGCCTTAGACGTACACTCGGTGTATCGCTTCGCAACCGACTGAAAAACGAAGTGATAAGGCAACGATGCTGTCGCCAAACAACCGTCGAAATGGAAATCCAACAACGACGGCTTCGTTGGTTTGGCTATGTTTGCAGAATGCAGCCGGAACGATATCCCCATAACACCTTATGGAGAATTCGGCCGCATGACTGGAAGATTCAGCGCGGAGCACCGAAGAAAACATGGTTGAAACAGATATCGAAAGATCGTTCTAATTGCAGACTTAGTATTCAGCAAGCAAAGATAGTGGCCATTGACAGATTGCAGTGGAGGAGAACTGTGAAGACCTTGCGCACTCCAGTGGCACCTACAGCAGCACTCAATGCGAGCTAAGGAGGATAAGTAAGTAAGTAAGTATATAAAATTAAAATAGTCCTGGCGCAATCCACCTCACACCGTTTACTCGAACACCTTTCTTTATGTAATATATAGCAAGGTTGCGAGTTAATTGGTCCTGTGCCGCTTTAGCGATGCAGTAGTATGGAAACATCATTGACTGAAAGATATCGAATTGAATAATTATTCGATAAATTTTGGAACTGACAAAATATGGCAGGGAAGCGATGACGTCATTCACTGCACCATTCGGCTGGCCACAGATACTGCTCACATTCACAATTTCACCTTTTTTCTCTACCAAATGCTGGAAAGCCATTTGGCAGAGTCGCAGCACGCTGAATACGATAACTCGGTAGGTGTTCACCAAAAAATTCAGCTTCGTCGTCTACCTTTTCGCATTTATATTGATGGTGTATTCAAAATTGCTCATGTTGCCTTCCAATTCAGAGTTTTCCAGATCAGGATTTGTGCTGCCTCCGCCAGCATTGTTAACCTAAAAATTTTGGGTTTACTATGGTGAAAAAATGGACAATAAAGAGGATAAAGACACTGGAAAGAGTAAATTTGGCAGATTATGGAACATGAAGGAAGGGATACACACCAGTATATTAGTAACGAAGGAGTGAAATAAAACGACGAAAAAACCGAGAAATAGGAGCCCGGAACCACCTCCCCCACCTTCTCTCTCCCGCCCCTCTGCGTCACAAAGCCGGGGGTAGACTGCAGACGGAGCAGAGGCCAGAACAGGCGGCCGCGAACGTTGTCCTGCCCTCGACTGCAGCTCTCCCGACTGATGAACTGCAGAACGACACGCCGTACTGCGGGATCGTGAAAGGAGCCCAAGACGAGCTTTTTCAATGCGAGTTTCGCTACACATGACCTCTTCTGCAGTAGGAGGTTTGCTTTCAAACTCACTTTCTTCTTACCCCACCCGGTGTCTTTAACCCATAATGTACAGCGTGCAACACATGGTATTGAACCCAAAACCGTTCCTGAGTGGCCAAGTGCTATTTCACCACTATCATATCACAATTTTTCGTATTTTGATATTGTCGTCATAGTCAAAAGCTGTCATTATATTTTTTCGGATATGGAGAATCACATATATTCCTGGGACCTTTCCCTTCCAAAAACTAGCTAGGATTTTGGCACCACGCATTTTGACCACCATAGCAAGCGATAACAAAACATTTGACAGGACAACACTAACCTCCATACATGAGACCTTGAACTGATTCAACTTTTCTATTGACTGCGGACCTAACTGCCTATTTAACCTTCACAAATCGGCGGTTTCATGTGACCCCAAAAACGATGGTCTAGAGTGGCCAAGTGCAACACAGGGTGTCGCACGATTTGAGGATTAGATAAAAAAAAAAGTCTGGCCATACAGAAAGGAACGTGAAAATAGCCTTGGTATGTTATGTTGTAAAGGAACCGCACCATTCTCCGTGATTCTAGCCCTTCTGAAGCTTTCCCTTAGACATCCTGGTTGCCTCTATGCTATTTAGGGGAACTATCAAAGGAGGCCATGCATTCCATACGAAGTATACATTTTTCGACAATGTTTTTTTTCGCAGTACAAAAACTTGTTATTACTATGGTTTTTGAATCACTCAGTTCTTTAACACTCTCAAGGCTTGGAAATAAAGTGCATCACGATAAAAATCTGCACCTTCGGCATCTCCTCCTTCGCTGGTGAAAGAGGTTTTATCAGACAGCTTTATTTGAACAAAAACCTTAGCCAAAACAATAAATTGATCAAAGATGTATTATTTCTTTCATTTGATATGGCATTGAGCAAGATCAATTTCTTGAGCAACCATAATAAAGGGAGAATAGAAGGTGCCGAATGAGCAAATTTCAACCTATCGCTTCTTCAATTTCTAACACTCGAACAAATTGAGCAATTGAATGATTCAGAAAACAAATAACAGGCTTATGGAGGTATAAGCTCTATCGAACACTTCTGCATGTGGTTTGCAGAGAAATAGAGAAAGTTCGACTTAGAGCAGCAGGTCATTGACTTCCCTCGTTTCATTTATTTTATATGTGAAGGCTCACTAACAAGGGAGGGTCATCAGGTCAGTCCGGCCTTTTGCGATGGGATGTATACCACTGTATTCGTCTTGGGACGAGAAACTCAATTCTGCCTTCCAAATTTGCGAAACGATTCTGTGAGCAAAGTTATGAAGGGTAGTCTCCCGACATGGTCGACTCTCTCTCTCTCTCGCATGTTCGCATGAGTGGACGTGGAATGCTAGCACAGCAAGGTGAGTTGTGGTGTACTGGATACGATGGTTGTTTCACAGGAGATGGGTCGCAGGTTCGGATCCTTTGTGCGACTGCTCTTTTGTTTTTCTCCCTTCAGCTCATATGAACCCAGAAAGTGAGTATTAGTAAGTATTTGAAAGGTTTACCTCTTTATTCAACATCAAGAGGGGACAAAATTTCACGTTTCCTGATTTATGCATTTTTTCAAGACTTTCATTTATAGAGGGCATGTGGTACGCTATATCCTGTAGACTTGAACAGAGCGTACAGTTGTACAGATAAGTATGTGGTATAAGGTGACGTAGCGTTGTCTAGCAGAGAAAAACAGTAGTTTCTCTCATACTCAATCCCAATGTTCTGCCCAAAGCTAGTGTTGGCGTACTTGTTGAAGGACTTCGGTTCCTGTGAAGTGAGACGTCTGCCTTCTCGGAAGGAACAAAAAGTTATCGAAATGTTCTCGTTTATTTTGCGGGAAGCTGCACTCGACAACGTAATAATTGAGTCTGACGAGGAGCCATGCTTCGAAGAAGATGAGGAAGACCCATCATGGAGTCCAGAGGACGCCGAGTGCCGTAGACTGGCAAGTGTATCACAAGGGAGTATCGTTTTTGGTGATGTGCAAGTGGGAAACGATAAGGTATGTTGCCAGTTCCCGATGAAGACATCCATATAAGTTAAGAATTGCTGCTGTTTTAATACAGGTGGACGAAGCGATAGCATTCTACAGATCTTCGGCTAAAGGAAGCCGTTCTTTTTCCTGTATCAGTAATAAGTATCGCTTCATTTCCTGTAAATACCATCTGGAAAAACTGCGACAAATTGAGCGAGATCGTAAGTCAACTTCCTAATACTAACAACTAATTCCATCCATAGATTTATTCCATTTCTCACCTTGTATCGCTTCGACTACTAGGAACTGCTCGTGCCAACCGCCTGATGCGCCTGCGAGAGCTTACGGATAAGCTGAAGTGTGAGGTGATGTCAAAGTTGAACTCGGGTATCACCTTGCATGAGAGTGACATCCAACGAATGGCTTTGAAGATAAACAAGGAATTTGCTCTGATAGAAAACTTCAAGGCAAGTCATGGTTGGATCAGGGACTTCAAAAAGAGTTGCGGCATCATTTCGCGTCGTGTCACCTCTTTTGTTTCGAGGAAAAACTTCCAGGACAGAGACCGCATAGCTGCGGAAGCACAAAAATTTGTCGTGGAAGTGAAAAAAGGTGAAGAAATGTTCAGAAATTTTATGGATAATTGACAGCAGTGTATCATTAGCGCAATTTTTTGCCAGAATTGGAAGAACGGCCGCTGGGATCGGTTTGCAACGCTGATCAGAGTGCCTTTCTGAAGGAAATGCACACAGCCCGATCACTTGCTATAAGAGGGGAGAAAAGAGTTCAGAGAATAGCACAGTCAGTATCGGCTACGACGCACTCCTTCACTGTGATGCCACTGCTGTTTGCTGACGGCCACCTAGGGAAAAAACTTTTTGTGGTCATGCAGGTGCGTCGCACGCGAATTAGAGAGTGTTTCACCTATTTCTAATTGACCTTATATTAGGAGCCTCATGGAGTTTTTCCTTCCAAAGGACATTTCAATGTTACCAACTTGGTGGTTCGAGCTAACAGAACTCACATCATGAACAAACAGCTCATGCTGGACTGGGTCGAGTCTTGTGTGGTCTCTGCAGACTCTCCCCCGTCGACACTTCTGATAGTAGATTCGTGGAGCGCTTTTAAAGATCACGAGTCTATTCAATCGGTCATACCATCAAATAAGCAGGTGAAGGTCCTTAACATACCTGCAGGTGCAACAAGCATAATTCAACCTTTAGATGTATATTTTTTCCTGCCATTTAAGTCGATGTACAAGCGCTTCACTTCCTATGTAATTGCACATGTTACCAACTCAATGTTACCGCAACCGAGATCACTGCACAACCGAGACTCTATCCTCCGCCTTTTGTCTTTAGTTTATTCTCAGTTTTGTTCGCCCAAATTTAAAAATTTCTTATCTTATTCCTGGTATGCGGCGGGATATTTTAGTGCACACCCTGGCGAATATGAAACACCTCTTCAATATTGTTTCCCATCTGAAGTGGTTGAGGGCTCCGACTGCTGTGTGTGTGGAAATTTTTTCTTTATTCGTTGTGCACACTGTGAGAGATTGTACTGTTTCGCCCACTTTGTGCAGGAATACCACATGTGTTCGTAAATTACTGGTTTTCAAATATTCTTGTATCTCCTATTCACCATATGCCCTCTATAAATGAAAGTCTTGAAAAAATGCATAAATTAGGAAACGTGAAATTTTGTCCCTCTTGATGTTGAATGAAGAGGTAAACCTTTCAAATACTTACTAATACGCACTTTCTGGGTTCATATGAGCTGAAGGGAGAAAAAGCAAAAGAGCAGTCGCACAAAGGATCCGAACCTGCGACCCATCTCCTGTGAAACAACCATCGTATCCAGTACACCACAACTCACCTTGCTGTGATGGCATTCCACGTCCACTCATGCGAACATGCGAGAGAGAGAGAGTCGACCATGTCGGGAGACTACCCTTCATAACTTTGCTCACAGAATCGTTTCGCAAATTTGGAAGGCAGATTTGAGTTTCTCATCCCAAGACGAGTACAGTGGTATACATCCTATCGCAAAAGGCCGGCCTGACCTGATGACCCTCCCTTATAAGACGTCCAATCGACCAAATGCCTCAACAGTTCCACGGACGATCTCCTTCATGACCTCTTCTTTGCAAATATCTCCACGAGCAATAAAAACCTTCTTCTCAACGTCACCATTAACTGCCAACACCATCGACATTGTTTCCTTAACGCTTTATTTACTACAAAGCAATTTTTGAAGGCAACATTGCACGGTGATCAAGTTGCGAGGACTAACATTCAGCGTCTTCTCATCTCGTCCGCAAAGGGTCACCATAGCTCCTTCTCTGGCAAACTTCACAGCGGTAGCACGACCGATTCCATTAGATGAGCCTTTATATAAAACTTTATAAATTCAATCAGAACAGAATCAGAATACGTTACGGTAAACGAGCTAGTCTCTCCTATTTCTTCGTCGTTTGTTATCAGCACAAATTTTGAAAAAAAAAGTTTCATTGACATTACCAGTGACTAAGACTGCACGTCCATCAAATTGACCCATTTCAACGCTAATGAACTTGGAAGGGAGAAGATTGGATTTTATATTTGTGGAGAGGCCGACATTCAGCAAGTTGTTTCTAACGAGTAAAGAGTAATAAAGGTAAGCGAGCAGGCGATTTTTTCTTGATTTTGGGAGCCGGCTAGCTTGCTACCTCCATCAGGACACCCAATCGATTTTTTTTCGAATTGCGCCTTGCATTCATCAGTATTTGCTCGATGTTTGACTGCGTAGAAGGCCTATATGACTTAAGGGGGGCAACCAATGGTCTACTATAGTACTCGTGCTTTCCAAAATGTCCCGCTAATACCCAGCCGATGCAGATGGATGGTAGGAGCTGACCGTCTATGAGGGTGTGATATCATGTAAAAGGCCATTATGATAGCAAACCGGTAGACCGTAGCACAATAATAGTGTACCTACTTATCTATCATACACATGTGACATCCCCATAGTTTCAAGAAATGAACGCATTGAATGGAGTTTGACCGTCTATCGAAAATCTGCTATCCGCCGGATTAGGTCAGAGCACCAGTGAGGGGACACTGAGGGATTTTTGCGAAGAAGTGAAAATGTCTTACGTGAAAAGATAGCTCAACGTCGAAGTAGCGGGATTTGCCACTGGAACTGTGAACTAATTGCCGTAACTAATAATGGAAGACAGAAGGACAGAAGGACTTCAGAAAATATGACAAAAGCACAGTGGGTGGGCAAAGCGGGAATAATGTTTTGAATGGGGTGAGCGCTAATCGAAAATGATTTCAGATAGATTGAAGGTTAGCGATACGATAACAGATAACAGTCACTCACTCATCAGAGATATCAATGTATAAACGTGACCTGTTTGTTGAAGCTTCAGAGTGCCTCTAACAGGTGGACTCCTACGTGTATCTAGAAAGGGAAATGAACACGGCGAACGGTCTGACAGCCGAAATATCCCGTAGATGATGTGCGTCATGGGCAGCTTTCAACTCGATCCGTGAAGTGACCGACCAGCTAAGAGATGCAGATTTGAAAGCATCGATATTCAACGCCTCAGCCCTACCGGCACTATACTACGCAACGGAAACCTAGCCTGACAAGGAGGCAGTATCCAGAGCAATATAGTCAACTCATCGCGCGCTGGAAAGACGCTTCTTGAAGTTTAACCGGTATCAGCAACAGCAGTTCAGATTTCAAAGTGAGGATCTAAGGGAAAAGTCGTGATCGCAAGACCCGTTGGGGTACATGAGAGAGATGAAACATCGTTGGGCGGCCACTTACGCAGAAGAAAGGACGACCGATGGAGTTTGTGAGTAACCGAATGGCTTCCGCGGAACAAGAAGATGGGAAGACCGCCATCAAGGTGGCCCGACGCCTTCTCAACATCATTTAAAGAACGCGGTCTGCCACTGGATGCAAGTCGCCAAGAATCGAGCAGAATGGCGAAGTTGTGGTCACGTTAGGACAACACCAGCCGACGGATCATCAAAGTAAAAGTAAGTAAGTAATCAGCTTTCTTTCGATGAGATCTGATAAGCTGAACAATTTCTTCTCTGACACTGAGGAAGTAACAAAACTCCTAACAACAATTACTTCAACAATGATTTGAGAGCCACCGCTATGGCCGCTGTATGTGCGCACATTAGATTCAGCTCATGAGGCACAGTCACATCTGCAACGCCGCAGTGGGACTTCATCCCAGATGACTCTCTGGTAGCTCAATCGACGACTAGATGCGTTCAGAAGCCTTCTCTTCTAGCGAATCGCTTTGTCTATAAATGCTCACGCTAACTCGATCGATCATAGAGAGTAGACTTTCTAGCACCACTCAGCGCATCTAGTCCGAAAAAACGAAGCAAATTGTCGCCACTCTCATGGAGTGAGGTCCCCTGGTTTCGGTTGTGGGGGTGTAGCCGAACGCTTACAGTATCTACAATGATGATTGGACTCACGCGCGTCTGTGACACGTAGCGGTCACGGGGAGCACATGCGCTTATACTGAAATGGAGCATACGGAAGAGGTGGTGAGCTGTGGATATGTTAACCTATTGTGTGTGCGACACTCACTTCTGCTAAAACCCCGGCCCCCCCCCCTCACTGTCATCACACTTCTCCATGAACGGTAAAATTGTTGCACTCACTGTCTTCGAAGCTCAGCCAAATTAGAGCAAAACACTTTGGAACGGGTCCATCCCAATGAGAAGAGCATTTCAATGTGAAGAGAGAATTCAATGAGAAGAGCAGAGCAGAATGTTAAACATCAAAGCACGATTAACGCGCACCAGAGCGAATATTCTGGTCTAATGTAAGCCTCATTAGGAAATACGATCTCTCCGGTCGTTGCAGGCTACGCTCCCTATCTATCACTATCTTTCTATCATTCCTGATCCATTACCATTAATCGCCGATGTCATTGTAATGACAAGAAGTGACCACCGCTAGATCGCATGAACCTCCGCAAGATGATGGCCTTCTTTAGCGGTGAGATATGCAGTGGTAGTTAACTAAGTCAACCAATAGCTCAAGCACTAGATGAACAGCAGTGGCATGCTTCGCACTCGAATATGAGTTGTAACAGGATATTTTGACCACTGAATTGTGTGGGATTCCCAATAGTGATAGGTTCTTGGTGAGATATCAGTTTGACTGGCGCACACTGCTGCGGGCATCAAACAGCGAAGCATGCAAAATGGGCTTGACTGATATCAGTTGGTATCGGGGAAGGATGAAATCCACGAGATTCAGGCTACCCTTGCCTTTTTCTGAGGGTTGTTTGCATACCGTTCAAATGATGATATACTCTGAGCGTGAGTTATTTTTCTGATCATAAACTTAGCTTATCAATCCCGAATAGTCGTGTAGAAATAGGAATGAGCGGGAGTGAGCCTCACTTTTTATACGTAACTGGTACTGAAAGTCGGCTTCAGCGGTCGACCATAACTTTGTAAGGTGCAGTAGTATGACAGCATAGTGGCATCCTTAGTCCCAATATTTGAACGTAAGTGTCAAATGTGGTTGTATTTCAGTGCACGATGTCTGAAGACAGTAGCGAAGGGAAAACGAAAACGAAAACGAAATCGCAAGAGTGAGTTGCTCCTTCAATCACTACCAGGAAATCAAGTTGTTTGTGAATCACTCGTCACGGCACTGACTCTTGTGGATCTGAATAAGAAATTGAAAGCTCCCACATTCGGGTGCTATAATAATATTATATTTGTACTCGACACCAAGGTAATTGCCGCTATCATAAAAATCATCGGCGCAGCGCGTGCTGAGTGACGTCACAGCTATTGCGCATGCGGAGGCAGACGACGGCCTGCGCTATTATCACGCTATCTAATGAGAGTAACGCTATTTACCCATCGCTATCTAACGAGCGTATTGTGCTTCGGCAAGCTTTGCAGTGTGGTAGGTGCAGGAGCCGCTATCTTCGATGTGGGGAGTCTGTCATCCATCTAGAATGGCCTAAGACAATGTGCAACCTTCAGGTACATCGGTCTCATATATAAGCCTCAGACTGCGTTCATACCAAATTGAATGAGAGTTTTGGCCCATCGGCGTAAAGTTAAACATACGGATCGATCGAGAAAATGAGCGCATTTGCGGATCCGCGTCATGCATAAGAGACGTATCGATCAAGAAAATGAGTGTATTGGCGCATCCGTGATTTGAGAGAATTGGCGGATCGGCGCATCCGCGATTTTGGCTATTTGCCTGGCTATTTTGGCTATTTTGGCGATGTAAATGTACTGACAAGGGCACGCCAAAAATCCCAAATCGCGGACGCGCCGATGCGCCAAAACTCTCAATTAGTTTGGTATGAAAGCAGCCTAAGCTTACGATTGGAGGTGAAGCGCGCTAAAATCGTAATTGCTTCCCAAAGGAGCGTTTTTCGACGCCATTTTCTCTGCACATTATCTTTTCTGAGTTCAAATTTCTGTTTACAAATGACACTTTTTCAAGATACGCTTTCTGTATTTGCCTTCTCCCCCCTTGTCAGGATGATCATCATCAAGTGGGAGACCATTTTCGACCATGAGATCATCCAAGCACAGTCGAAGTCATCATTGGAATATGTTGGGTGTGTGAAAAAGACGCTCAGCCTACCACGTCTTATGCCAAAAGAAGGGTCAAGATGTGGAGATATCAGAATAGAAATGTCGAAATGCAGGAACGGTTGCCCATCTCTTTGCACCTTCTCTTTATTGAGCTTCGAATCTCTGTAATCTGCATATGAAAGCCACGTACCTCTGTGCCAGTCTGTTGTTGTCAGCGACCTCTTGCGGTGCCTTTACGCTAATTTTCATCAAAAAGGCCTTGTGGTCCTGTTCAGCTCATCGTTTTGGGAATCTGTAGATTGAATTAGGGATCAGCTTCCGAAAACACGTTGCATTACGTATGCCACATTACATATGGGACTTTCAGTGTAGAAAATGAACTCATGACATACCTACTGCATAACATTTGGTGCGAATATTAGGCCAAAAATGGCCCCGCGCTGGGACACGCAACATTCTGTATAAGGGTTAAGGAGGCCCTGTATAGTTGCATACCGAAAACGAATAGTTCCTTGTCTCAGGCCTAAATTTATTGGCTGCGAGGCGAGCACGATGGAAGGAGTGCCTATGAGGTAAATAGGTATCGACGGAGACAAAGCTAAACATATGTAGCTGCGCATGACTACCACAGTTTGTCATAAAATGTTCGGTGTGCTTATTTGTTAAAATGTTTTTTATATTGCAGTGACAGCACCGGATCGGAATCATGTGAGTGATTTGCAAGACTTTTCATAAGCAGCTAAGTTGCTAATTTGCTGAATAGCTGCTGAATACTATGGTAGAGTCCCCCAGCTTTCCCAAACAAAATAGGAAAAGCGTACTATGTCTCTTATCGCGAGGGATTTACAGCCCATTGTCCCAGTAGATATGGGAAATTATGTTCATAAGTAGAATCGTGGCACTCTTGACAAAATGGGTCAGATACCTATCGATCAGAAAAGTTGAAATCTGCTCAATCAGATAAAGAAGTTGCATTGATTTTTAACCATCGATTTCGTTGACTGCACCTTCGCGCTGCATTCGGGAATTATGAAATCTCCGATCCCTGTCTCTTCAATTATACAAAAACGGTGCTGTGTAAATTCTTCAGGAGGTTTGAGGGTGCAATGTCTCTGTGCTTTTATGCCGTGCGAAAGTCAAAGATTACAAACCAGTGAATGCGAATATCGTTCGAACCTAGGATAGAAGCAGAGTCACGCGTTGCATGGCGTAATATGTTGAAGAGTACGACTGTACGCCTCCTCCCCCAACCCCATCACTTCTCTACCTTGATCGGTGGTGTAATGCTCAAAGAACCACCCCCCCCCCCCCTTTCCCATAAATAAGGTCGTCAATCCATAATTGCAATTGCTGCCCAGTACAAGATACTGCTATCGATTGAAAATATCTTATTCAGAAACACGAGGTACCGATTCATCGACCGAGGGCCCTGAAAATTGCTTTAGCAAAGACAGCCCCTTAAGGATTTCTCAACCTAGTTTCTTACATATTGTAAAGTTAACCAACATGCGTGGCTCACACTGACGTTGTCGTCATCAATTACCATGAATGCTATTCTAACGAAAATTTATTTTTATTGGATTTTGATGTATTGGCGTGACATTTCTACTCTTTAAAGGACCATAAGAGCGCCACAGCGATGCGCCAGTTGTAGTCGCTGCAGCATCTGCACCCTCTTTTTTAAAAACTCTCCAGTTATTTTCAATTGAGAAGTATAGTACGAATGTGGAGATCATAAGCGTTCCTTCCGGAGTACTTTTCACAGAAAAACTCGAAAAATGATTTTCAGCTAAAGTGCAGACTGGAAAAACACAAAAGACGACGAGGAGTACAATGGATAGTGTCCGGTCGAAATCGATCCAACTGCCAACCGGTATTGCACGAACTGTTCCCGAACAAACCTCAAGCAGTGTGAGTTACTACATAGTTGGAAGAGGCAGAATGGAGAAGTCTCTTTTAGAGATGAGAGGTGCCGCGATCACACAGAGCCATTCAAGGGAATAGCAATTGTCGTTGACCGTTCCCATTCTCAATAGGTTTTCCACCGAATGGCATACCTCTATGGCTTGCTTATTACCCGAGTAGTGGGTTGGTGCTGTGCATGACAGCAGCACGTTACAGATCCACAAGGATATGATCGACAAGTCGCCGCTATTTTGCCACGGAAACCATGTATGCCAGAGTAGTCAACGAGGAGCGATCTCGTCTTTCGCGGTTTTGACCCTATCATTTCAATTCTCTTCACTATCGTGCTAATTGGTACCTTCTCTTTCCTTCTCAACATTGCCCTAATTACACAGTCATGGTGCCCCCAAATTTTCCACGCTCCGTTCACAGTCTACGAACTTCCACCTAGGTGCTATATTATTCCACTATACCATTCATACTGAAGTAAAGGTGTATCTTGCCAATGACTGCCGACATTGATTCTTAACCCGGCGGTGTGGCTGCATATTTGCTAACTACGACTGCACTTTTGAATCTTTTGAACCCAATTTTGGTCTTTCAGAATTCCTTGATTTTGCTACATTTCTTCACAAGCGTAATCTTCATTATATGCATATGCGCTTACGTTTTCGTCATCATACGGTACATCGGGAAAAGTAACGAGTAAGTGGCTCAATTCGTACGCCGTCGCAGTTCCGAAATCGTGTCGCAGCGATGGCGCACATATGCCAGTGAGCTGCGATGGACATTCAATTGTAGATTCTACACCACCGGTTTTCAGGTTGTCAGCGAAACACAACCAAGCTGCCAAAAAATAGACTGGCACCAACATTTGCTGCAATCGGATTGCATTTATTTGTGTGATATTACATGCCTTCTTACAGAAGTAATTAAATTTTGCAAAGAAGAGAGCTGTTTCTGTTTGGTTGACATGCTAATGACACGAATGAGAGCGTATTTGGAGCAGACTATGCGTGTCCATCGTGGGCGTGTTCTATTGTGCGCTAGGATTCAAGGGTGTCCTTTGGCAGATGATTATATATGTATTGACCATCTACGCACATTGCTATACTCTTTCCAATCATTCTTAGCATACCGAGATGCAAGTGCGCATCAGGCTTAAACCTTCAACAGGATTTCTTCATGCGTAGTAGTACTTTGTGGAGAGTGGCATAGTCAAGCGTGGCTTCGAAGAAATTTTTCAAAAAATACGACCCCTCTCAAAGAAGGGGGCCTCTATACGACTCCCATTACTCATGTTTCGCTATTTTTGTGGTTTCTACCCAGCCAATGCGAGCAAATGCATCAAGGAAATTGAGAGCTAATGGGAAAAAAGTCACTGAGATCATACTCCTGGAAAATAAGGAAATAGAATCTGACAGAACTAAGTAATTATATTTCGAAACAGAAGCGTCAAAGGGAAATAATAACCTGACAAAATCAAGACTTATATTCCAAAACGAAAGCGTTGCCCACTGCGGATAATGTGCCCGTCCTCTGATAACAGAGTAGAAAACTTAATAGTCGTGCAAGTTATGGGGCAAAGATTAATGTGCTCCACTGGGCTCATCTGATCGCCGCGTCGCTATTGCGTTAGTGACGAAGCGATCAGACGAGGCGCGGTACCTTTTCCATTCTGAATATGTACATTTTTGCATACTTGAAACTTTACTAACTCCATCTTTCGAAGTACTGCAAAACGTTTTCCTACTGACTTCCACAGACCAATCTTTTTGCCGCTTGGTTATCTCAATGTTTGCATAGTTTTCGATATGGGTATCCAGTCGAGGGAAATTTCGAAAAGTTTCGAAGTGTCCACTTCAAATGGTCATAACTTCCAAACTCAAACATATGAGTGCTGCCTTGTTGTTAGGAGTCTGCGAGGTTGCCGCTCTCATGATTACTCGAACTTTGCTGTATATCAAAAATGATAAAGTTATTTTGAGGAAAGCCAGTCAAGGAATTTTTTGAGTCAAAGTTGCGGAATCTTCCCTTCAGAAAAATGATCCATTAAGTCTCTACGCTTCCACGACGCATCATCTGCATTAGTGTACGTCATCCCAAATGCTATTTCTGTAGACCACTATCACTCTTTAAATGCGATTATGGTTCAATGTACGATATTTTCTATTACAACTGATATCGTATAGTAAGGAGATGTGTTCACCCACTGATCACTGACCCAACTGTTATCTCTATGAACCGCTATCACTCTTCGGATGCGACGATGCTTTAGTAGTTGACATTTTTTGTTGCTGATATCGCATAGTAAGAATGTGTGCTCACCCACTGATGATGTATGTATATGGGGTATGGTAACCATTGTAATACTGAGCAATAAAAGGATTCCGTCACTCACCTGTTATTGCCTCTTAACTGCCTTTAGCAGGCGTTATCGGTTGCGTCTCCAGTTACCCTTTGTAGGTGTTCACGTCTCAATCCAAGTATCACCAATAAGTGCCAGTGCTCACACTGCTCCCTGCAGTTCTACGGAAGTTGCACAACTTTTCTTACAACGCTCTTTTTCAGTCAATATCAGCTGTTATCACATTGGATCACCCACAGTTGATGTCTCCTTTTCATCACACATAATATTTATTGGTGCCAACACTCCATCGTCAACCCGAAAAGTGCAACACCTGATGAAACTTGCCTTTCAAATCTCTTTGTCGAATCTTATCAACCGTTATCAGATTGAATCACCCACCATTGATGTGCCCGTTTTACCTCTCAAAACACTTATTAGTGTAGGCGCTCTATGACCAATCTGAATGGGGAAACGGATTCAATGACATTCGCCTTTTGACGCTCCTTATCGAATTTTGTCAACCGTTATCGATTTGCATCACCCACCATTGATGTGCCCGTCCCACACCTCAAATACCCATGAGTATCCGCGTGCTGGGATTAGCCCGGGTGAGAAAACGGATTTACCGGCATTACCGTTCCCAGGCTCCTTATCAGCCCTTATAAGCTGCTTTGGCTTTTGATCTGCCACCGCCATGGTCCCCGTAGCCCTCACCACTTGTAAACTTCATGGTCATAGCTTCGCTGCGACGCGAGCTATGGATTCCCGGTAGAACACACGAACACACACAAACGCACACCAACAGACACACTGCGAACAAACCGTAGCGCCGTCATAACATCGTACAAGCTGGATAAAATGGGAAGATCTTAAAAGCATTGGATTCGTCTCGATTAGGCGAGCTCAGTAATATATGAAATGTCAAATTCTGATTAGTACTCTTCAAAAATTGCGCGAAAACGCGCTTTCGCGTTTTTCCGCCACAAATCGATTGATTATTAATTATCGATTGGGATTGTATACATTTTCGGAATCAGCTCGTCGAGCTTTACAAGAAAATACCACACGTTTTGGGTTTTCTTGAACTTGGTACTTGGCCATTTTAACATCCTGGGAAGTTTGATGGGAATTTTCTTCGAAACCTGATAAGTTGGAGATAAAGTCTTTTCTAATCTTAATTTAAGCTCACAGAAGTGTAGTAATTTCGAAGTTTTGGTCATATCAGATCAGCCCCTATTCCCTTGCGTGGCCCTAAATAGCGCCTACGTGTATACTCTGCTAAAAAAAAACCATCTTTCAACTCATTTCCAGACCCAGATTGCCCAATGAAATGCACGCTGTTCGATTCCCCAAAGGAAATGCTATCGAATGACATATAAAAACCTTTGTGGTGATAAATATCTTATTTTCTCCATTTTCAGCTTTTCCTTTTGTGGATCGACGTCTCAATCTCTTGTCAGCAGCGTGCGATTCATGTGCACGCCATGGGACAGCGGTCATGATCGATGGCGCCACCGGGGTATTCAGTGCATAACCGTGGGAAAGCGCTCGGCACTCGCGATGGCGCCATCGATCGTGACTGCTCTCTCATGACGTGCACGTGAACCGCACGCGGCCGACAAGAGATTGAGACGTCAATCCACAAAAGGTAAAATCTGAAAATGGGGAAAATAAGATATTTATCACCACAAAGGTTTTTATAAGTCATTCGATAGCACTTCCTTTGGGGAAATGAACGGCATGCATTTCATTGGGCAATCTGGGTCTGGAAATGAGTTGAAAGATGGTTTTTTTTTAGCAGAGTATACACGTAGGCGCTATTTAGGGCCACGCAAGGGAATAGGGGCTGATCTGATATGACCAAAACTTCAAAATTACTACACTTCTGTGAGCTTAAATCAAGATTAGAAAAGATTTTATCTCCAACTTATCAGGTTGCGAAGAAAATTCCCATCAAACTTCTCAGAGCGTTAAAATGGCCAAGTACCAAGTTCAAGAAAACCCAAAAAACCAGTGTGGTATTTTCTTGTAAAGCTCGACGAGCTGATTCCAAAAATGTATACAAACCCAATAAAAAAATTAGTGATCAACCGATTTACAGCGAAATAACGCGAAAGTGCGTTTTTGCGCGATTTTTGAGAAGATTACTCATCAAAATTTGACATTTTATACATGGCTGAACTCGCCTCATCGAGACAAATCCAACGCTTCTAAGATCTTCCCATTTTATCCAGTTTATGACGTTATGACGGCGCGAAGGTTTGCTTGCGATTAATCCGTCGCGAACCGTTTATTATTCACGGAACGTGAGCGGTATTGTATTAGGTTGTCCCAAAAGTCTTGTCATATTTTCCCAAAAAAATTAGTAACTCTTGTTCACTTCGAGGCAGGTCCAGGTGGTTCAGAAATATGGTAGAACGTTCCCTAAGCTTTCTATGAAAATATATATTGTCCCACCAGATCCCGTGGAGAGAGCTACAATGCCCGTTGTCAATACCCACCCAACTCGCGGTGTCATCTATTATGAGCAGTCTTGCGGCACCAAAGCGACGGAAGCTTGCTACTCCATCAGCACTGCATTGGGCAAGGGATGTGTGAGCTACGTGACTGTGCGCCGCTGGTTCATCAGCTTCAGCAACGGCGATATTGACATGAAAGACAAACCACGCTTGGGACTGTGCTGGTTATGGGACCAGGAAGGAATGCTTTTCCGCGTGGTGCTGGTACAAGGCGAGACAGTCACCGCTACCGTATGCACCTACCAGCTCCAGCAGCTCGCCGTCGATGTTCGAGAAAAGTGCCGGAAAAGTCCGCGGCCACCCTTCTTCATGACGACGCCCGCTCCCATTTCGCTCCCATTTAACGAAAAGTACCCAGGCTAAGTTATAGGAGCTCGACTGGGATGTGCTGCCCCACCCACCGTACTCTCCAGACATTGCCCCTTCTGGCTATCACCTTACCCATCCTCTCGAATCCTTCCTGGCCAAGAGAAAACTCGTCGATTACGACTTGCTTGCGAAGGCGATCGCTGACTTTTTCGACTCTCAGAACCCAGAGTTCTGGGAGAGGAGAATCAACGATTTTCCTATAAAGTGGCAGAGGGTTGCCCATAACAATGGTCAATACTTTGTTGCCTAATTATTATTTGTTGGACGAAAAAAAAATAAAAAGTGATGATCGAAAAAAATATGACAAGACTTTTGGGACAACCTAATAGTAAGAAGATAATACTTGAATACACCAAATAACACATTGTAGAGCGGTTTTTCGCACAATCAGTGATCCCTCTCTCTCAACCAGCGACTGCTTGCAGCAGTACTTACACGGAAGGCCCATCAGGTCATGGTGAGCTTTTTCAAAACGGTTTCTTGCATTTTATAGGGTCATACACATGAAGCAAAAAACCGGTCTCAAATTTGGCTAAATGATTTTGGGGGGGCCAGAAAATGGTTGATGGTTCGATCCCCACTGAGGACAAATATTCGCATTCTTCTAGTTTTCATCCATTTGCGCTCATGTAAGACCATACGTGCAAAATATGTGCAAAATCAAATTTTATTCTACCAGGGAACCGCTATCTCCACTATTTTTGCATACTAAGCAAATGAGTGGTTTGGACCTGCTAACGCTCATAACAGGGGAACTAGGCGTTTTCCCGCAAGTACGTGTGATATTCATGCTCGGGAAGTCAAACTATCCTAGGTGACAAGTCTCCAGCCTGATCGCGATTTGGACCCAAACTCGGAAAATTGGGCGACCAATAGTACTACTACTACCGTAGTAAAGAGCACTCAACGAAAGGAGCTCGCTAGCCGATATAAGGAAATATTTGCTATCTTTTGCCTTCGCATGGTGTTGCTAGGTGCAGTTCACTTGGAATGCGTTGTTTCTGCACATGCCCCACTGCATTTAATGGAGGCTGTAAGTTGTTCGTCTGTACAAGTAGTGCAGTGACTGTGTGCCCATGTCCAACCCACTGTCAAAGTCAAAATTTGAGTCAAAATCTCTATTTGGATAGGAATTTGTATCTAGGGCTAGTGGAGTCTCCTGAGCACGAATATCACACCAGTTTCGCAGGAAAACGCCTGGTACGCGTGCTGAGGGCGCCGAAGGATCCAAACACTTCAGCCACTGGAAGCTTGCAAATGAGGTCAATTCCGTGCACCAGCGACGAAAATTCCAGTCATTTTGCATGTGCGCCAACAGTATAGCGCTGGACAAAGAGAATTAAGGAAGTGCAAAAGTTGGGACGTCGAGGGGACTTGAACCACAAACACCCCTCCACCGTGCCAATGCAAGCCCATCCCCGTACCCATTCGGCTATCTTACCACCACACGCACGTTGACCTGTGCAACCTCTATCAGTTTTCTTTGCTTCGTTTAGTAGTTACCATGAGTGATTCTATATTTTTGTACCAACTCGCAGTGGGTTCAGCGTAGGTTTGAAGGCAGTCTTCTGATATGCATATGCTGAAAGCCGCAGCTGGAAAGCATTGCACCAAACTGGTCAAAATTGCTTCTTTCTAAGCAACACTTGTCACTCATTTTCTGGGCCTCCTAAAACCATTTAGCCGAATTTGAGACCGGTTTCTTGCTTAATGTATATGACCCTATAGAATGCAAAAAACCGTTTCGAAAAACCTCACCATGACCTGATGGGCCTTCCTTGTTAGTTCCATGTGGTCACTTGCGTGGAAGTTTCCCGTGCTTCTCGGATAGAAGTCATACATTTCAAATTATTCTGTCAATTGCTGTCGATTTCCTCTGACCTCTGTCCTTTTTAGAGTAGTCTAAAGGGAAATTTTTGAAGGGTCGACGAAATTTCTTATACCAGGAAATCATAGTAACGTGGCTGCACATATGAGGAGGAAAATATTGAAGCGTTTACTCTACATTCGAGGTTTCAATACTCTCATGCATGCTAGCACTTTCGGTAACTCTTCGGTGTTAACTGAAAGAGTGTTCACTTCGTGCATCTTGTGCAGTGACACACGCCATCGCTTCCAGTATCGTGATTCAGGAATCAAATCCGAGGTTCACATAGCTTGGAAGCCACGATAAATCTGATGGAGTGGGTACAGCGAGAATTTTCCAAGCTGCGGTGGTCATGCCTGAGATTAGGGGAGACTCACTCGCAATGGGTGAGAAATTTCACAAGGTGAAAATTTAATTAGTTGGATATTCCTCACAGTAAAAAGTTGTCGCTGCGATGGACGGAGCTAAAAGCGTAAATCAGAAGCGTGGATACGCTAAAATCGAGGCACGAATTTGCTCACAACATGTGCTTCACGCTAAAGTGCACGAATACAATGTAGAACCTGTAACACTATGTGAGTTGGTTGCTGACCGAAGATTCTACGATATATATGAAGGCTGTGAGAGACTAGACCACATAGGAAGATGAACGCAGTTGCACATATCAATAGGAACTATAGTTTCTTGCAAAGAACCGAGACACGGCGTATTTTTCGAGGTGATTGCCTCCAGCCGAAATACACGAATTCTTCTATGGTGGTCTGCAAATCGAAGTTGATATTTGTCTTCAGCCACCCTCATTGACCAACTCCTTGGAGCACGTGGGTCCTTAGATAATTGCTTGGGCTGCACCTTTGCTGAGGCTGCAAGGTGCACCCTCACAGTGTTGTGCTTGCTTGAACACAGCCAAGCAACGCCCACCCAACCAAATCACATCTGGCTTTAGATCAGCGAATTTCCGACGTGGAATCTGCCTTCATCATCGAAATGGATGTTTCATTGCACTACCTTCTCTCATCACAAGTTTCCTTCTCCACGTGGGCGCCACGAAGAAATTTGCCCATCTGAGGCCAGGTGTAATTAGATTGGGCGGGGTCGGTTGTGTTCAAGCAGGCACGACACAGTGAGGGTACACGTACAGCCGTAAAAAGGTGCAGCCCGACTAGTTGTCCAAGGACCTAATTACCCCAAGAAAGTGAGCCACGTGATTCTGATTATCGCGTGATATGCCTTTGATCGCGCGAGTAATGGAAAACACAAAAGCAGGCTGTTGCTTCCTGTAGTGCTTGTGAACGGACATTTTCGGGCACTGAAATGCACAAGGTTATACTGGAAATCATAAGGTTTTTTATGGGTATGAGTGATTTGACATTTGTGTATTTCGGTAAGTCTGCTCGGTATGAAAACTTTATTTAACAATTATTCATCATAACTGTAAGAGGAATCAGCACCCAAGCAAAGTACGTTGAAGTTTGCAGACAATGCTTTATTTTTAAGCTGTGATTACAGATGTGGACGCCAGAAATCCTTACACATATCCAAAATCTTGAATGGGTGAAGAATGATTGCCATTCAATCCAAAGGTCCTCTTCGATCTCTCATATTCAACATTCATCCATTATTCACCGGAGTTCAGGCTACTAAAAAGCAGTGACAATAAATTCCTGTGCATTAACGAATGATAAAACGGAAATACTAGCCAGATATCGACGGTTCGGATGGTTTTGTCATGAAACTGAGCGGAAAAATGGGAAAAGAGCGCTATATAAGAGCTTCCCTCTATTCTGCATTAATTGTTCTAGCGGGTCTGAGGTCCTTTTCTTCTGCTTCAAGTCAAATACGTCTCCTTAGAATTGTCGTGCGTGTAGATATGCAGCATACTCCAGAATTTCTTCGTATGATTCTTGGTGAAGCCTTTTCTTATGGTGTGCATGTGCGAGTCATAAGCAAACATCAGCCCTAGAATAAAACTAGAAGTTGGTGTATTTAATCGAAACGTTCCCTACCGTGGAGTGGTGTATCCAATCCTCAAATCATCGCCGGCATACTCTTTCCGTCGACATTTGAGAGCAGTGTGATGATGCCCACTTCATCTGTTTCTGTGCTTATTGCTTTCGCGTTCTATCATATAATGACATCCTCCCTATCAATATGTTGCCCTCACAAAAAGGCACTCAAAGACAAGGTCTTGGCTGCTTGAAACATCCTGGAGAAGTGACCTCTCTCAATCATTAACACTTGATGAAATCTCTTGGATGATCCGGGATTAGCAAACTGCTTTGCAAGCTGCTTGTGAGTTCACTCTCGGCTTTTCCCTTGTGAGATCGCTCTCGCCATCGCTCTCGCTCTCGACTCGTGAATTTTCATTATCATGTGTACATATCGTGATATCTCAATCCAAATGCCCGTGCAAAAGAACTGAAGGAGCGCAACGCGTTTATGGTCGCGCTCCCGAATAAAAAATGCTAAATAGCCCAGAGCTTGTGAATGTTTTTGAGACTTATTGCACAAGGGTGTGCCACAGCCAAATTCAGAGAGATTGAGGCATTATTGAGTAAGTCATTTTACGAAATGACAATCTGTGTGCATCCATGATTCTATAGGACACTAAAAGTACGGCGCATCTGCATACATTTCATTCGGATGGGGCACAAGTCGGCCCTGGGCGTTGCTGCATAAACTATGCCGGTTTTTGCAGACTCTTCGAAAAAAGAAGATGGAAGTGACTTTTGGTTGGATTACATCAAGAACAGGTAATCTATCTATACTTAATTATAGGGTACTTCTTTATTCCAAACCTCATCCCGTTTTCACTGATAATTTGCCTATAAGCAAAAACGGTGTGTGGTTTTACATTATGAAATGAATTGTTAAGAAGTCTTTTCCAGAACTTGGTGCTCGTCATACTAATGATATTGTTCAGCTCAAGGATATGAGCAGAGTAAGAATAAATGGAATGAAGTGAAGGACCGCCGAACCCTATGTTAGTTAGGGCATTACGGTCATTAGTGGCCAATACCTAGCATTTTCCTTCATTCTTTGAAGTCCTCTTTATGTTGCCGTTATTTAGCAATTTTAATGCGGCTACTTGCAGTACACTCAATAGAAATCCATTCGCTGGCTCGCTTTCTCTCTTTTTCTGTGCTTTCATATCCATGGCAGAAACCCCATTGATTTTCAACAGTTCGAACTGAGCTTTCGTCACACGGGTACAACCAATAACTGTGCAATTCTCCGCTGCACTGGGTCATTTTGTAATGAATGATCGAATGATTTCCTCATTCATCAAAGAATTACGCATCAAGACGAAAACATAGTAATCTTCGTATTCAAATCCATGGCACAAATTCGATAACATAAGTGTAACCTCAGAAATCCCGTACTCGGGTTCGGGATCCACACACTCGCCTTTGAAATATTCGCCATTCAAAAAGGTCTTTCGGACTCTCGGTAAATTTTACACATAAAAATTCATCTGAAAAAGTACGACACTCCCAGGGACTTCAAGCTGTCGTCAGATTCGGCTGAGGATGTCATCGCAAATGCAGTTAACCTTGCATCGAGGGATCGAAATTCACGAATTTACACGAATAAAATTAGAAATTGGAGGAATCTAGAATGCAATACCTAGCTACATTGGCCTTAAGTGTGGAATCAGGAACCGAGAAAGCAGGAATTTTTGATCCCCTGCTTTTCACGATGATTTTGCTTCTCTGTTTGAAATCAGTAGAACCCACTTTCTCTTACCCAGTAATCCTTCCTATCTGTGCAGCATACCCAAACTAAGACGTGAAACAACAGTGGCTGGTTATGTACGCTGCATTTTCCTTGTATTGTAGGTAATCTGTAAGCCAATTTTCATAGATCTGCGTCATGAATTAACTGTCTGTGGAAAACTTTCATGACCTTTCACATGCAAAGCATAGTTTGTGATCTCTTTCCTTCCATAAACGGAACCCTTTATCGAAACAAGTCAACGAGAACAACATCATCATCAGTGCCATAAATAGGAACGGAGTTCGAAAATATTTACAATCTTCATTCGGAGGGCATCAAAGGGCTTTCAGAAACCACGTGTAACCGGAAAGTCAATCGCAGAGGTCAATTAACTCGGACGGTAGGCAAACCGTCGCGGCGCCTACCGTGGCGGAGTCGAGACGGGCAAGAGGCTACGGCGTATGATATCTGTGGGTTGGGGGCTGCAGCTTTAATGAGTACACAAAACACCAAAACAATGCGAACAAAGGAAATCGAACAAACAAGAAAAAAGAAACAAGAGAAAACACGACATTCACAACATAATCCGAAATAGCAAGCTAACCAAAATGATACATAACCGTTTGGCTGAGATCACAGCGAGATCAAAGCGTCAACAGCATACTTATCGATTGGTTGCAAATGTGCGCATACACACATAACCGTAGGTGCCTTGAAAGTCATTGGTCAGCCCATGGGAGGTACCGATTCCCATCCAGGTTTCGAAATCTTAGCTTCAAATCAAAACCCTTGAACAATCCTTTCAGGAAAGCAGCGACTCTGTATGGCAGTTTGGTCTCTCTAAATTAGATGAAAACACGATTTCAGATAGTTCCACAAACACCTCCCCGCCCAAGTTTCGAACAGACTGCGTTTCTGGGCGGAATTCTTCCTTAATAGGGCTCCTCATTGGGTTTGCTGCTGCGTTGTAGTGGACCGCTGTATGCTTTCAGCCAACGTGCGTGTTAAATGTGCCTCAATTTGACGAACATTCTCCAAAAATGCCAGGAACTCCGCATCTTCCATGCCACCGCCAGCACCGCTGGACGAACTTGTTGGCGGACTTGAGAGAGCAGAGTTGCTAGGAGCCGTCTGAGGCTGGCTAATCGGCACCATCGAAACGGGATGTGGTGCCATACTTGTATTAGCACGCATTGCATTTGACATCAATTGCTGTGCAAATAAACTCTGTTGCTGGAGTGGAATGGGCATTGCGAGAGAAGTGGCCGGAGTGGCTAACGATGGATTCAGTTGATGAGAAAACGGAAGAGATGAAGAGAACGGCGGAGCCATTGTGGTTGCCGTACGTTGTAGACGAGGTACAGTGGAAGACATCTGGAAATTTCATATGGGTGGCGTAGCACTGTTAATCTAGCGCCGAAGGTTTTTGGTTGCCTAGCGTGTGTTCTAGTGTGGGGGAACCGCTCACTAGGAAAGCCACGCCGAACTGCTCGACTGCGATGTTTGATTACATTCGATCATACCTGAGGACTCATGCTGCTGCCAGCTATCGTTTGTCGCCGTTGTGGCATCCCTGCAGGTTGAGTTAATCGTAAAAGGTTGTGGTATTCTTGCACTGTCATTTGTTGATTCCGCATTTGCAAAGCCTGGAAATCCAGATGTGCTAACGTCAACATACATCAAAAGCGCTTCAACACACCTGATTCTGCAGCATTTGAGGCGGTAACTGTCTTTGAAGTTGTTGAGCCATCGCTGGATCATGGGCTCGGTACTGTTGCGCAGCAGCGGCCGCATTACCGTAAGCGGCCGCTGCGGCGGCATTTTGATCCATCTGACGGATTTGCTGTGCTCCATCGAGTGGCCGAAGCTGTGGCGGGCCGTCGAGTGGACGAAGTGGCTGTTGAGCGGCATTGTCGAGTGGACGGAGATGTGGAGGTGTGGGTAAGTACGAATTCTGCATCGTTGTTGGCAACGTCCGCGCTTGCATCGCAGCTGAATGAACGACGATTAGTGGGCGCGACCAAAACACAAGCAACTGTCCTTCAAATGTCCTCACCTTGGAGTGCGGCATGTTGCATTAATTGTTGATGTGTGAGCATGTTGTTCTGCATTTGAGGTATGATTGGCAACGGTCGCTTACTCGACGGATCCTGAAATGAAATTGAGGTTCACTGGAGGCTTTAAGCGCAGTTAAGATGCAATGGTTGCAGTGGGCGACCGCCACGAGAGCAAAAACAGCAAACCATATCATACACATAAATTCTTGGTATGTTTTTATCATCTACTAGTGGGCGTGTTCACTTATGTTTAGCAGTTTGTCCATGATAAGCAAATTTGTTGTGCACGTGCAGACTGTGCTTCCATTACTACAGGGAACGGGCTTGTGAAGTACTGAGTATGACTTGATCCTCTCGGGCACTGGACCCCTAGGAATCATCCACACCGCACCCTTTTTGCGTCTTCACAGGGTGCCTGGCAGCAGGTACACTCGATTTCAAACTAATCTCGCCCAGTTACGCTCCCTTTTTAGCCACACATGGTGAAAGAGAGATGGCGGAACAAGAGTGCAGCCTGTAAAGGATCCTATGACTACTGTCCAAGATGGTAAGTTGATTGATCTCATATTTGCGAGGTCTACCCATCAAATAATAGAAATGAGGTTGAGATTATAAATAGAAAGAACGTGAAACGTTCGACAAGAGCTGTGAACCACGCGAATGCATGACAGTGCCACTCAGAACTGGGTGAAGATGGCGTCGATGACGATTATATAGACACAGTTCATACGTGAAACAGCTATACAAATGATATTTAGAAAACATTCAAGGGATGTCATGTTGTTCTTGTTTTGGCTATTTGTTGGAATAGCTGTAATTCAAAGCAGAGAATAGCTTCTTTTAAGATGAAGAAAAGAGAAGATGACAGTCAAACACAGCTGTCGACCATAGTCGCAAAAATATTTGATAATGCAAAAAAAATCGAGGAAGAATAACTGAATCCCCAGTGACGGTAGAACGCCTGATTCCCTGTACAATAACTAAATCCATCACAGGAAAGTCCAGTGCAACATACAATTTATTTATCTATTTTATATTTATTCCATTTGAATATCATAAAAATATAATTGTAGTCAAATATGAAGTATAGTTATGGTAATATTTAATTTGAAATGGCTGTAAACTTCATCGGAAGTGTAATAACTCGAAGGAAATAGCTTTTGAGATAAATTACATAAGTGACCTCATCTATGAATGGTTTCTTTATCATGTCTGCTTTCTAATTCCCTGATACATATGATTCTTTCCTTACTGGTGGTATTAACAGGTTTCACTTATGGGTTTCACTTTCACTGATGATGGGGATTTTGAAGGGTTAACGGTGTGATTAAAGGGGACACAAATGTTAAATTGAATCATAAAAGTACGTTTCAACGATTGGGCAATCGGTCAGCTGTGAGCTATGCCACACACCTGTCTTTTCGATAGATTAATGGGCTGGCCAAAAGTCCAACTTAAGAGAGATCTTAACTTTTTTCAACCTGGTGTTAGAAAACTGACTGTGGCACGTTCTACTCTTTTTTCTCTATTGAAAGAAATATTTGTACTTAACTAATCTTGCGGTCAAATACAATAAGACTCCCTCCACTCGAGGACCCGACCCAAATTGTATTCCGCTTTGAACAAAAAAAAAACCAGCCAAACACTAGTCATGCTGTAAGGAGAAAATCGACCATACATACGCTACTCACTGCAATCATTACTAACTTTCAATCTCGGTTATGCTGACATAATTCGTCAAGCTGTATTATCCTGATGGGAATTACAACTTTATTGAAAATTATCTGACAGTTCATCAGTGGTTACAAAAGCTTGTATTCCTATAAATGAATATTTGAGATTCAATATGTTCATTTGATTATTATTCATAATGAGATAACTTATACGCAATCGCTACGACCATCAATGATTTTTATTATTTAGAAGATTATACTCCTCAAAATAGGGTTCCAATCGATGGATGATCCACCATCCTACAGCTATTCAAATAAAATGAAACAATATTGAACGCACCGGAATACAGCACTATCCTTTGATCAGCTGCAGAGGCTGATTTGACAGTTCCCGATTTCGAAATATATCATTCACTCGTTCGACTTTAGAAATTTAGAGCACAGAATGAGCTAGGAATGTGAACTGCAGGTAAGATTATGGTAAGGCATCGGAGTTGAGTACTCATTCACTTTCCTAGCACGACACCTTTAACCCTCTGAAAAGCAACGACTTCTGGGAAAGCTACTGTCACACTAGCTCTCAAAACATGGCGTCAACCGGAGCAAACGTTGGAGAAAGGGATGGGAGATATGGGTGGGGCGCACACGGGAACACTTGATTTTCCTCACTCGCAATCGGCACCACCACCACCACCACCACCAATCGTGCATGAATGAGCGATATTGGCTGACTTAGCATGGTAGCCCTCCGCTAAAAATAAAAGAAACCCCAAGGTTTCTATGGGCGTCAGCAGGTCGACCGGAATTGGTTTTTTCTATAAACTCTGCTCACAGATCGCATCACCCCATTGTGGTCGAAGTTACGCTCCGCCCACGTAGGCGGAGCTTGACTTGGTTCATGTGTGCTCCTTACTTTTTGTCCCATGCCCCACCCATCCAAAATTGTCCCCATCTCCCCATTTTTCATGTAATGTCTAATTTCGTGATAGATGAAAGGAGGGATGGACGTACTGATAGACGAAGCGTTTTATATATAGAAGGGATTATCGATGGTTACAGAATAAATAAAATTTTGGAACATTCCAGGACAATTTTCAATTTCGTAGATTGTTGTTTGGCTAGAGACAAGAAAGATGATCATATGACATCATGGGATTGTCCACCCCCTCTATCGGATAAGTCGCCTTATCAGGATTCAGTAGGAGATACATTAGAATCTTGTAATGATATCTAGTATTATATAGAGCCTTGTCTAAGCCAGTATTTGACGGATATTACGGGAGTCACTCTATCACGTTTCTTTTTCTGTACCTGTAAGCAATAGCATTTTAGCCTTCAGCTAATCACTAATCACTTAGGCACTTGTTCTACAGGATGATTACTATCTAAACATAAATCCACAATAATGTATCTGGGAACATATACTAGATCTATAGAGGGTTAAAGAGCTTTCCCTCATCCACCCCCTCCCCCCCTCCCCCCAAAAAAATATTTCTTAAAAATTAAATTTCAATCCGAAGACGTGTAGGAACATATAATAATCAGATATAAAAAAATCAGGAAAAATCTTCCAGAAGTCAGTAACTTCAGAAAATCTCGGACAGCTGCTTAGATTTTTATCATTTTAGCAGCGCGTATGCGTTACAAGAACGATAAAGTCGTTCAAACAAGTCAAAATGTCAGACATCGCCCTATCTTCACTGGGCTTGGTTACAGAGGGCCAATCACGGATGCTTGCGATCGATTACGATAAGATTCGAAAGGAATTCAATCTGCGTGACAAAGTTTTAAGGGGAAACAAGCAGAGTTCGTCAGGAGGTCAGGTCACACTAGGTCTATCCAACTAGGTCAGGTCATGCGATGAGGTGGCCGCCGCGCTGCCTAGCGCGCGGAAATTCACTACGGCATGAGCAAGGGGTCTCGCGCGCGGTAACGCAATGCGCGTGGCGCGTTGATCCAGCTTGACAATTTTGAGGCACATCCGGAAACGGTGGCTTTGCAGAGTTCTGCAAGAGACCAGTAAACAAAAACTCATTTGGTATGTGGGTTAGTAAGAGTCGAAGGTAGGAACCTTATAAACTCTATCCACTTTTTGTGTTCCTTGGATTAGTTCGATTTCTTCGTCAGTGAAGCATAAGCATCCAGCACTTCCATTTCCGCTATACATGTGTTGATAGCCCACACATGGCTTATGGTGGCTTGCGATCTTAGTCGTTGCCCAATCTAAACTACTTTATCTGCGCGTCTCTAGAGATGGATTCTCGTTCAGGCTTTCTGACCTAAGAGTTTCACTTATTTAGCTCTCCAGACACCCCTCACACCTATGTTATTAAATAATTTTAATTGTGATTTGTGAAATGTGAACATTGGCTGAATCATTAGATTAATTGTGATACTTCCTAGCAACAAACACATCCGAATTTTGCGAACCTTATAAAATTGGATGAATAGTGCAATCCAAGAGGTGATTTGTTATTAAATCAAGTAAATTCAATCGAGCAATCCATTTTAATAATTTTAGGAAGTAGTATAGCTCGCGAATGGCATTTTCTACTTCATAGAACGCAATTTATTGCTTTCATGGAAAAATAACGCAGGAAACAATTATGTTTTTCATTTTCCGATCTGCAAATGGCTCGAAAAAAGTCGGAAGTACTCAACCAACTTCATTCATTAATTTTAATGGAAATAGAACAAAAAATATATAATGGGTGCAGGTTTGATAATTTTAGCAACTGAGAATGTTGATTGAAAACACTTTTCAAAAGAGTCAAGCAAAAATTTTGTAACTTACAATTAGAATTAGAAATGAGCTAGTGGTCAGCAGTGCGGCTGAGGGTAACCCTGTGACTGCATCACGCAATCGGCTTCTGTTCAAAACCGTAGCCCTAAGTACTTCAGTGCATAGACCTTCAGCGGAGCCATTTATGCCCGATGTACTTGTTGGAAAAAAGCAGGTGAGCCTGTAGGGGGATATTATCCTGTGGCTGTGTTCGTGAGGTGTGAAGTTCCTGCCATTGCTTCATCCAATTTCACACTCATTATCCCTGAGAAACTCCCACGATTCCATCAAAGAAGGTTAGTCTTTTCAGTCTGAGATAATAACTACGAACTACGACGCTGCAAGTCCTGCAAGTTGCTACGCAGGCAACTGCACCGATATGAAAGCTGAAAAAATGGGGAAGCTCTTTATTTTACCACAGCCACAAAATCATTTGGTACAAGTGTCACTTGTACGAAAATTTGAAGACACCGAAAGGAGGAGGAGATGAGAACTGGGAGACACACTCTTTGCAAGCCAGGATTTTAGTCCAGGGGAATTCAACCGTGGCGATATTCTTATTGAAAAAATGCGCCATGGGATCTTGTTCGCGATACCGTAGCGCTACCCATCATGCCTCACATCAGCAAAGCGTGTTGCTACGTGGGCAGGCTTCTGCATTGACAATTGTATGGTGTCTTCTCCAGCGCTATCATGTGACCATGTAATCAGCAGAAGCTAGAGAAATATATCAATAAAAATGCAATTTTTATGGCTGTCCTTTTATATTTTCGTAAAAATTAGAAAAACGCTATTCCAAGGCTTACAGAAAAGGCAGTCGTAGCCTCTCGCCGTCTTCATCTACCTCACACGAGCTAGGGACGCAGAGGAGAAGGAAGGAAAGGAGTGAAAAGGAGCGTTTTTGAGTTTTCATTTTTCGGGTTTTCGAGCGCTTTATACTGTTCTCTCCGTATTGTTACACTGCTAATCACTTCAACATTCTTATTCCACAATTATTCCACAATCTCTCGTAACCACTTCCAACCGTGTCTAAGCAGTACACGGACTAGAAATCTTTCTATACACAGCACTGGCTGTAGGGGCTGGTATCATGGTAGCACACCTGACGTCTACTGAACACCAAACATTAGAAGGTTCGGCGGGGCACTCCATAACCCTTTCTAGGTATGTCTCTTCTTTTTTTGACATCAGATTATTTTATGACTTCCTCCATTGTTATGCCCATGGGTTATGCAAATACAAAATTACCACTTTTAGCAATTTACCTATATATGTTTTGCAATCATCAAACAGACATCTGACAAAAAGTTGTCAGAGGGGTACGAAAAAAATTAGAATTTGAAAACATTGGGTTAAGACGTCGGGACTTTATTTGCACCACTGAAGACTAGCGTTACAGTGGGACCTTTAGAGCGGGGTACCAATTATTGTAACATGCATCTGTATCAATTGGAAACATCGATACACTGCTAACAGCTAGCCAAATATGCTTCATCGCTCACATCTGTGCAAGCAAAGGCGAAAAAATGATCGATATTGATGAATAGCACTGGACACCGACGATCAACCAACCTTATCAGTGTTTAACAGCAATAGTCCAGATTGGCAATTAAATTGAGCAATTTAAATGATAACAGCAGGATGTGTTTTCGTGGGGGAAGTGATAAGCGATAAGGCATCGAGAAACACTAGGAAACACCACTAAGAACACCACTACAAGAAACCACTAAGAACAAAGCGAAATGAGGTCATCCTACTACTAATGATGGTTATGGTACCAGAATCACATGACCATTGTCTGGCCAGCGAACAATGCTGATTTTGCCGTTTGGAAAAAGTTTTTATGCCCGTGAATACAATGGCACTTTTTATATGTCCAGTTATAGGAGGCAATTATGGCTTGAACACACGTTGAAAATCGATTTATTTCGCAATAGAGTATACCCTATAAGGAACTTAAATTTGAAAATTGGAAAAAAAACTCAGAAATTGTGGGTTTCATCGGACGCTAGTGTTTGACTAAAGATGCTGATTGGCTAGAAAGGAAAGAAGAAGCCACTCCAGCCTCAACGCTAGCTATTTCTGGAAGTCTATGCAATTAGAACTAAGCAACCAATCAACCCAGCGATTTTGCCGAGCAAATAGCTGCAAGGCAAGATTATACAAGATCTGTTGAAAAACAATATGACTGAGTTAAAACATGGGAAGAGTTGACGGTTTTGCATCAATTACGGCTTGTTATCTTACACGTGTGAGTCCACATTCGACATTCAAAGACATCGAGAGGGGTAAAATTGGCAAATTGAGGATTTAAATAGAAGTGATCAGCCATATAAGAAAGGAGAAAGAACGACATAAAACTGCGAGAAAAACAAGGAATAGGAACCCGAAAATCCCGCTTCTCTCCTTCGTCCTCTGTGTCACTAGCCGGGGTGAGGCTATATATGCCGGACAATCGCTTCGCGGCGTCGCACTCGCGGCGCCACCAGTACGACTGCCAAATCGATTGCCCTTAGGAGCCCGGCAGAGCGTGGCTGCGTCACCACTGCACTTCCAGGCTTGACACACTGCCGCGTTTGAAGGCTGCCATGCCCTGCCACTGGCACTTGCACCCGCCGCGCCGCTCGCCGCGGGCGGCCACGTGATTTTTCGGCGTAAGTAGCCTCACCTCACTAGCCGGAGTAGACTGAAGGCAGGTCAGAGTATGAACCAGCCGGCCGCGATCGTTGTCCGCCCCTCCACGGCAACTCGCCTGGGCGCATGACCGCATGACGGCATGCCGGGCTGCGGGATCGCCGTAAGACCCCATGTCGTGACTTACCGTACCTCGAGTAAAGTCGCTCAAACCAAGCTGGCAGGAAGCCGCGCTGCACGCGCTTGCATTACGCACGCATACGCTCGCTTCCCACGCGTTCATGGGAAAGCCTGCCAACCAAGTATGGAAGAGTCGAGAAGACTATGTCTTCCTGCGTCTCGCGCTCTCGCTACGTTTACGCGCCAAAGGCGCCTCAGTTCGTCTCATGTCGTCCTAAGAATGCAATCGCCATCGCTTCGCCATACTACGTTCTACATCACGCGATAGACCATCAGCAGCGCCGTGGACCAGTACGATTCGTATTATATTTCGCCGAGTTGCCCATCCGATTAGTCCTATCATATTTCTATAGTAATCGTAGTTTAATACAATATTGTGAAGTCCATCTCATGCTTTACATGTAGCAATAGTCATCGTATATAACCGTAGTCACATTTCAGGTAGGCAACTTATAATCCTCTATTTAGTAGTGTTGATATCATTTTGTAGTTTTATCGTTTCTCACACTAGTGTCAACTATGGATAAATGTATAGTCTTTATTCATCGTTGTGGCTCTTGGTAGTTCTGGGTTGGCATGTTGTGCTCGCAGTTATTTCGCTGTACGCACCGCATGTACATCGGCCTTCGGTCCCGCTTCTCGTATCGCGCCGGACGGATCGATACTAGGTATCGCAGGGACTCGTAATCAATACACAAGGCACGCGCCGTAACCGCTCGCAGTCATAGCAGGGAAGAGAGGCCTAACACGCCGCGTGTCCGCAGGCACCGACGTCGTTCAGAGCATTCTCGCAGGGGGCGCTGTATTTCCTTCCCTCGGTTGTGGGCACCAGAAATCCCACGTTTCTGCTGTGATCCGTCGAGACCACCGATGCACACCCCGTGGATGGGTCACGACATCCCAAGACGCATTTTTTAATGCGATTTTCGCCACATGTGACCTCTTCCAAACTAGAAGGTTCGTTTCAGAGAACGTGTACTACCAGATTTCAGTTTTGCCTTACCCCTACTGGTCCTCTGAACGCCTCTACAATTTCCCCCATAACACGAGTACATGTCGCAGAGCATTAAAATCAATGAAACCGCATTATTTCTCGATATAGGAAGGTCCAGAAAGCGGATTTCATTGAATTTGGCAAGACTGATTACAGTGTTGGTTACGTAGCCGTGCGACTTACTTCTTTGGAACCACGCTGCAGTGACTGCGAAAAGGCCGCGCGCGAATTACTTTATGAGAATTCGCGACATTGCATATGTAGGTTCCTTCAGAACCCATCTCTTGGGTTTCTGACATTTCCGATTCAGCTGAGTGAGAAGCTCTTACAATTAACCATACAATTAACCTTCGAGCTTGAGGAAATGTTCAAAAGCGGAGCGTCACAGACTTTCCATTCCAGCGAACAAGTCATTGACAGCCTAGAGTCAAATTTCATCTGGTAAATTACTTTATTCGATGATAGAATCTTAACGATTCCGGAAATATTTTTTAAACTTGTGACGTCATTCGTAGCTTAACGTAATGAAAAATCATGCAAGAAAAACTCACAAATTGTGTAAAAGCTGCAGGCAACGGTCGTTTCAATGAGTCCTTCTCGGCTTCTACTGGCAGTGAACCACGATCGAACAATTTCATAAAGTCTTCTTGAGAGCTGAAAAAAAACACACAAATTGATTAGATTGTCGGCAAGTTCTAGAAACATAAGCCAATGAAAATGCACTCCTGAAGGTTGTGCTTCTATTCTTCCCTAGAAATTAGAAAAATCAAAAACAAAATAGTTCTCAAAGGCTCACAACGTAGACAAATTCTGGAGCTGGGAGACAAAAATTTTTCGAGTGTATTTAATTTCTCGTTTCGTTGTAGAAAAATTTTCCAAGTGACGTTTTACTCTCTGATAGTAATTTCTCGTTTCGTTGTTAATCCATAGGTTTCTGTTCACCAGGTTCAGAAAACAAATTGCCTATAATTATTCAAAAATGACATCTATTTAGTGGGAAATTGCCGCCTATTATGTTCAACTTTCCATTATTGCTTCGTTTGACTGATTCCCTTCAGCTATTAACGTAATGGGAGATATAAAAGCATAGTGATGTTATTAGTGTATGATTGGGATTAGTTAATGAGAATTCGGAAAGCACGTCTGGGAAACAAACATTCGCAATAAAGAAATCAAGCTACAATGTATTGAACTTGCAAATGTAGGGGTTTTATTAAGGGCATTGAACAACTATGAGATTTTGCCCGTAGCTCTGAGCTATGGATTCCGCTTAGAAAGCGCAGTTAAGGTAAAGTAAAAAAGTAACGTCAAAGTACTGAAGGTAAGCATAAAAAGGTAAGGGTGGAGTTCTCTACAACCTTAATTGATCACGTCAAATGTATGTGAGGAGAAGGCTACCAGGCTAGGACCATCGGCAAAATTATAAGATTAGGAAATTCGAGGGATGGTGTCATATATCCTATTAAGCATCTCCTAGTGTTTAGAGGTCAAATGTAGTGATGCTATAGTACCCAGTCCGCTTGACAAGACATGAAGCATTTTAGAATAGGCAGCATTATTATCCTTCAATTTTTATTTATGTACGGTGTACTGGTTAAAAAAGCTCTATTACGGTACACCATCCCGACATCCTGAAGTTAATGCACACATCAATTTTGGATAAAGGATTTGCTAAATAGAATTGTCTTGGCACCTCGTCAAATGGAGTCACAAATTAGTCACGAGGAGAGCGAAATGTTTGTAGAAAAATTGAAATACAGTTTCAGGCTGCCCTGACTTCGACTCATGAATAGAAGGTAGCCAGTTGGTCCCTCCTCACAATCAGACTTACGCGTGTGATTTTCAAAAACCCTCATAATTAAAGTAATGCACCATAGTGATAATTTATGCTAAAGACGTCTTCCCATCGAACGTTCGTATCTTAACCACCTACAAACTTCATGCTGGGTCCTAACTAACCTTTTGCATTGAAGGAGCTCTTCAGACTAACCTCTTCAGTAATATGCATTACAAATGCCATTACGTCAGCCTTTACTCCCCGCAGAGAGCGAAGCATTTGTAAGGTTCACAGTTCTTCTCAAACTCGCGCGATACTTCTGTGACTGGCTGTTCAGAGAAGCTTTTGGTGCCCCTACCGCACTATGAAGTTTAACACATTCCGAATATTACGATGTTTCATAAATTCTGCCCGCTCAGCGATTTTCAGGTGCTATCGCAATGAGAGAGGGCATTATAAAAACCTGCACATGCAAGCATCTCTGAGGGGTCATTCTGCACACTCGAGGCCTGAGCCTTAGCGGAGAGGAGAAGGGGTTCCTTTCCCCTTCTAGGTTTAGCTAAAAATGATGTCGCAAGTGAGATGTCCCCCCCCCTCCTCTTTGGTATGGCACCATTTTTAAGTTTATCATTATTTGATGCCAATCAATGTTCATAAATACTATGGTCACCATTACTATCTATTGGGTCATTCCATAAGTAGTGTCGTTTTTTTCCAGCAAAATTTTTTTCCATAAAATCTTAAGGTTTCGTAGCGTGTCATACATCATTCGAAAGCAAATTTTCTGTTCTACAAAATGACGTGTTTAGTTTTCGAGTATGTTGGAATGGCGCCGACATTTAGGCGAGCAAAGATTCAGGTCTAGCAGACAAAAATTGGTCAAACCGGCAATCAATTAAAACACTATATTTTACTTGAGGAAAACTAACCAACCATGTGTCCCGTAATTAGCCCCGACATCTCCTACAAGTTCCACTGGTCAGTTGCTTGAAATGTCATGTCGCTCTTTTTCCACATTTAGTTTTTCCGCCACAACTCGGTGATTTTGAACAATTTCTTCGAACCAAGGCAAGAAAATTTTCTCAACCAATCAGTTGAAAAAGTGTTGAGATGTTAAGAGCAGAAGGTGTGTAGGAACAAGGGGATACCACTGACCGGATTCCTTAACATTCTCATGGAAAAAATAAGTTGTGAAAAATGTCAACTGGACCCCTATCACATGGTATTAAAACTCAATCTGGATCGCAGCCAAAACAAACTAGACAGATGTTTTCGATATAGCAGAAAAAGTTCTTAGAAAAGGTTCATGAAATAACTCTAAGCAAGGGATTTGAAAGAAAAAATTTCCTTTTGAATAAGTGTGAGTGCTCTCGAAAAAAAAGTTTTAGAAAAACAACGACACGACTTGTCGATCAACTAAATATTGGAAACTGTAGAAGTGATCAGGACTAAGTACGCGACACGTGACTGGTTGATTTTCCTAGAGTGAAATATAGTGTTTCAATTGATTGCCGGTTTGGCCAATTTTTGTCGGCTGGACCTACCTCTTCGCCAGCCTGACGATCGGCTCTACTATGACGGACAAAAAAACTAAACGTGTTATTTTGTAGAGCAGGAAAGCTTCTTTCAAACGATATATGACATGCTGCAAAAACTTGCGATTTTATGGCAAAAATTTATGCTTGCAAAAAAACGACATTACTTATGGAATGACCCAATATAATACGTAGGGAGGACCAGACCACAATAATAAGTGTTAAACAGAAAAAACAATGATTTCAAAAAATATTATCAGTGTGACAGCATGCATGAATCAAAGTAATGTATTATGTCGTGGCAATGTCAGTAAAATAAGTTGCTGCACATTAATCTTGTCGGCATAAAAACCTCATTAGAATCAGATTGGATATATCATATGTATGTACATAAAACCTTAGTAAGCCTACTTATGTACCTACATATGTATCTGTAATAAATTGAGTAACACGGAAACAAAAACATTGTTACTAGAAAAAATGACATCTAATAAGGACCTCTAAATGAAATCACATCTAACGACGAAGGTCTTCCAACTCATGACGCGCTTTTTGAACGCTGTTTTTTGCATGTGTGGGGGTGCGTACAAGAATCATATAACTGATATCCATTTTTGCTGAGCGGCTCCACGAATGCCAAAAAAAGGGTTGATGGTTCGATCCCCACTGAGGACTAATTTTTGCAGAATTTAGATTTTTAGTTTTTGGGCTCGTAAATATTTGAATATGAAGATTAAGTGCAGTAATCACATTCAGGACCCCGGACTGCCCTCTACAGCCAGTTTTCAGCAAGTTTGACAGTGCAATTTTTTGACCTTTTAGCGCTCATAGCGCACGAACGAAGCGTTTGAAACGGATTTGATATTCGTGTTCAGGAGGTCGAACTACCCCCAGGGATGAGTTTTTAGCCCAATCGAAGTTTTGACCCAAATTCGAAAAATTGAGTTGGGCATTGATATACCTTGGACTGCACGTTCAACGAAGGAGAGGACGGCAGCACTTGTCATGAAATTCTGACTATTTCTCTTGCTTGGTACTTGATAGCTGAAATAATAGCGATAGGCATCCATGCTGTGCATATTCCATTGATTTTCATCGATTTTGTGAGTTACTCACTTCTACAAGTAGAAAGCGCATCATGTACCCATGACCAAAACATCTTTCTCGAAGTTAGGGTCAAAATTTGTTGGCTAGTAATGTGTCCCCAAGGGTTTGACCCCCTGAACACGAATATGATACTCATTTTGTGCGAAAGCGCGAATTTCGAGCGCTACGGGCCCTTTCGTGTCCAAAAAGGTCACATCGACGCCTTGGCATGGTGCCAAAAGAAGATGGTTCTATTATGATTTGTTTTTTCCTCTTAGTTTTTGCTTTGTTCTTTCTAATATTGTTTCTAGATGTACTTACGGGTCAAATAAAGTCGGGGGGGGGGGGGGGGGGGAAGGGAGACGCAAAATTTTCACCCACGTCAAAGCTTCTTTCCCTTCCTAGGGTTAGGGTAAAGCAGATGAGACCTATGCTTTGACAGATGCTTTTTAATGTGGAAGGAGGGGATATCAATTTTAGCCCCAGCCTAGTAAGGGAAAGGAGCTTCGACGTCGACGCAAAGTTGCGTCTCCCCCCCCCCCCCCCCCCCACTTTATTTGACCCTTCTGAGATAAGGCACAATTAAGAAGATCCATAAGTAAACAAGTAAAATATGTCACTAGAAGACAGTCTAAAGAGGAAATAATCCAAAAAAAGGTTACATCAGGCCGAAGACAAGCTTTAAAATGAACGAAGCGTGGCTCGGCCATGGAAGCTTGCAGTTCGGACGGAAGCGCGCCCTGAAGGCAAATAGCGTCCTATGGCGCGTTTTTCAACGTCGGTTTCGTTACACATTGTATCTACCGAACCCATATGTTTGTTTTCAGACGCCATTGTTTTTGTAAACGTTATTCCGCCCTTGCCCCCCTCCCGGTGCCTTTAAGCATGCTGTCAACGAAAATCGTAATCATTTGGCATAAGCATACATATTTGTAGACGAAAACGTGAATGCAAAAAAAAATGCAAAACTTCGGCAATGTCGGGATTCGAACCACCAACCCAGCACTTCATCCCATCGCCGTATCCAGTAGACCATTCAGTCTCCACGGATCCATCCATCGGGGAACCGTTATGAGACTCCTACGCACTTTTAGTACGTGACGGAAATAAGATTTTATTTTTTCCATATTTGACTTTGTTTTGGATGTGAAATGGAAGAACACCTTTGGATTTGCACATGGTAAAGGTTACAAGAAGTATGCGTTACAATAAGTTGGTTAAAATCGCCTTTTTGGAAAAAAATTTTAGTACTCCTTTTTTGGCATTCGTAGGGTCGCTCAGCAAAAATGGAATTTAATTATATGTTTCATGTGGGTACCCCCATATAATGGAAAAAACCATTTCCCAAAAGCGCGTCATGACCTGAAAGACCTCCTTGTAAATATCAAGCGGAAACGTGCTTTGAAAAAAATTTTCTATCAACAGTACTTTTGAACAACGTGATCATGATGTGATGTTAACTGGCTTCTGGGGCATTACATTATTGTTAGTAATGCTTGCATCGAAAAAATATGAGCCGCCAGATAAAAGATTGTTATTCAGATACCGAATACAATCGCTAGGAAAAATTTCTGAGTAAAAATATGAAAATAAATATAGCTTAACCGTTATGCCATTGTTATCAACAATATTATTGCACATTTACATCCATTTGTTACTTTCACCTTATATAGTTATGCATACTTATTCATTACACAACATTTTACAAGTGCCAGGTTGTATTCTGTGTTTGTACTATGCTATATTTATTCAGATCATGTTAACATATTTCTAGTCGTTTCACTAATTAGTCAATTTGTCCTTTTATAAATAGTATCTATACCCTACCAATCCCACACTTGTCCTCATCTCCACCAGTGGTTTTTCATGTGATGTCCAAGCTCCGCCCACCATTCAAATGCTCCGCCCACTAAGCTCAGTATTCTTTCTTGACCTTCATAACCTCATCGTTGACCTAAATCCATCTTTCCCGCACGTTTGGGACACACTGGAGCCCAATTTACAACTTTCGGTCTACAAACGGAACATTCCAAAGCACGCTGCACCCACTGTGGGTGGAGCTTAAAATGGTCCTGGTTTTTACTTCTTGTCCCATGCCCTACCCATACCACCTTGTCTCCATCTCCATAGGTCGTTTTTCATATAAATACCTGATTTCGTGACAGCCGGAAAAAGGGACGGAGGGACGTCCAGGCAGATGAAGCCTTTTATACTTAGAAGGGATAGTTGTTTTTTTTTCCTATGTGGGTGATTTGACGGTGGGAAGTTGATAAAGTGTCAAAGTAATTGACAATATCAGCGATGGTCATTGAGCTTACGAAAACATCGACGGTAAACGAACAGAAGTCAGAGTTCGTTCTTCTTCGATACGATTTTTAGATGCGCCATGCATACCTTGGGACATCGCTTGGTGATAACGATTGTAAGGAAATGAAGAGTTTGTCATTTGTCGGTCATCTATCCTGTTTTCAGATTTAATTGGGAGAGGCGAGAATTATGCTGAGCACCGCACCGCTAAGGTAAAGCCGCTGAGGAAATTTGGTTGGTACGTACAAAGTGCCATAATTAGATCAGTACTCTTAATCTACGTGATCACCCGTACCGCTCAAAAATGATTTGAAGGACTGTCTATTGTGGGCAGAGCTTTCCGTACTTAAGTGTTTCCAATACATACATCATACATGCATCAAGAAAAATTACAAAATTTTCATTCATATATTCATACCTTTTTTCTGAAGGATGAGTGCTTGTAACAACATTAGCATATCCATCCATTAACAAATACCAGTTACTGTGAAAATTATACTGAACTGTAAAATCATCAATACCGAGCTGTCATCATAAGCGAAACATCAAATACATTACCAGCACACTTTCTCTTTCTTCGGGTCAACATTGGTTTGGGGAAGACGCAACATGGCGCACGCTAGAACTCGCCTTCTCCCTTTCAACATCAGAAAAACTTCATTGCTATTAGATGGGTTGGGAATGAAGCTGTCGTAGAAGTTTTGCGGGTGTTAGATGTGCGTTGTGCACGCGTGCGCAATGCTACGTTACGCATTACACTGCGTCCCCCTTCCAACCCACATTGACCCGAAATCCCGAAATTTTGAGTAATACGACTCATTCAGATATCGCCGTCCATTTGAAAGACCGTGTAGAATTTTGGGAAGAAGTGGAAATGACTCAGCAATCAGTCGAGGGTATGCGAGCAGTGTTAATTATTCACCAGGTAAGGACTCTTTTCAAGATAGCCGTGAGTAAATGCAATCCAGAAGAAAACCAGTGGTGCTGAGTGGGTGGTCAAGACCAGTAGATGGAAAAGGAGTGAAAACGTCGAAAATACTTGGAATCAGTCTACTCGCCGCCTCTGATTTCTTCCACTACGCATCACGATCGTTTTGAGGAGAGACGCAGACAAGAGAGACGAGGAAGAGAGACAAGAAAGGAGAGGTCAGAGAAAGAGACGCACAAACTAACCTTATCGAATATAGTGGGAGGGGGGGGGGCAGTATACAGGTGGTGAATCTGCGAGCTCCGTACAGGCTTTTTGCGCTGTAGTCCCTTACCCTTCGGCTGTGAAAGGGCGCAACCTCTGAAAATGCTGTACCCTCTATCACAAAGTGCACTGCTCATTAGATTGTTCATAGAATAGGCTTTTGATGAAATATGACAAGAAAAGATAAATGAAGGTCTCGCGGGATTCTTTTTCAGAATTAGTAATTAGCTTCAAATTGATAAAGTGCTTAATTGATAAATTATCAGGTACCGACTCTGAATCTTCAAAATTTTCACTTGAAGAATGGAAATTATCCTTCAGTTGAAGTGGACGAGGTAAAAGTATTTATAATGAAATGGATCTTTGGGATACAAAACAAGGGGTTATATGTGCGATGAACAAAGCCATTCAGGTTCCAATATCCGCGGGAAGCTAGCTTTATCCTGCTTGTAGAAAAGGATTTCGAAGGATGGTCATTGGATGAATGATTATCACCAAGGATCAAGGATTTGTGAAGGGCACACCTTGTGTTTCCTTCTCGAGTAAATGTGTGGAAACCACCCGAGAGGGAGCTTAAAAATTGCAGAAATATCGACAAAAATTGAGTGTTCATCTGTTAAACATACATTAACGTTTAGTACGTCTAGAATAATTAGAAACTATTATGCTGTATGAGAAATATAATGCGACCAATACATCAAATGAGTGTGGTAGGCCCACCCACAGGAGGCGGAGCTTGCCACATCAAATTTTGTAGATGCCCAGCCCAGCGCGGGCAGAGCTCTTGTCTGAATTAATTTCAGAATAGAATGCATATGTTTGCATATTACAAAAAAGAAAAACGTTAATCGGGTGAAACAATGCATAGATAACCATAGGAACAGATGAGCCACATACAGATGACCAGAAAACTCTTAAATTCCACGCGAAACCCTCGTTTTTCTCATTGATAAGTCTTGAAAACACCTTCACTGATAAGGATGTCCGTTGAAAAAGCCTTTGATGACTCCTGGAAGCCCCTTATTAGGAAGCGATAAACACCAACTGATAACAATGCATGTATGATAAGAGCGGTTCAGTGCCATGAATACTTTGAGCAGTTCTCTAGTCTCGACTAAGGACAGAATACTCTTTAAATGGATGGAACTATTCGAGATAGGTAATGAATATCTAGGGAGCACAAAAATGTGAGCAAATCCTGGATTCTCTTCAAGAACATTCGTGATAATATGCCCACCAGAATTCAAAAAAACATTAAACAAGTGGGGCACAACAAAAAATTTTCAGTCCTACTCGGTGTATCACAGACGGGAATTCTGTATCCAGGTTGTGTACCCTTATGTCAGGATTTTGCACCGTGGCATGTCGCAAGGGAAGCAAGGCGGACGAGCTAAAGGCGCCATGTTGTTAGGTCCAGAAGCGTTACATGTCAACTGCGCATCGCGCCCCTAGCATTATCGTGTAATCGTTCTAAGACCCATTAACCGCGACGCGCCTAGCTCCACACACTGCGTCGCACTGCTCGTCGTCGTCGTGCGAACCTGACATAAGGGTACACACTCGTATATCCACATACTACACGCCCCATAAGGTAGATATTTTGAAAGATTGGAAAAAATTAAAGATCAGAGAGCAACACTAAGTGCGTGGTGATGATAAAAAGGAAAGAAGAAATGAAATTTGTGGCTCATAAAGTGGCTTGCGGAAACAAGTCAGTGGAGGAGGAAGCATTTTCCTTCTTTCGGACCTGTGTGGTTGCAAGTTAGCCGGCACACAGGAATGATTAGGCCGTGCACTAACTCCTCCATCCAAATGATCCTAATCTGATTATTTCAGGGCTATATTCGATTCCAGGATGTAAATTTAACGCGCCGCCAGTCACGCAGCCATGAATAGGTCATCCAAAAAGTACCTTATTCAGAAGAATATCGAGTTATACATTAAATTATATCTTTTTCTTATGATCAGTGACCATATTACCTGCTCAAAATGACATTACCTTTATGAAAATGTTGGTTTTTTCTAGTGATTGAGCTATTCAAAATGGTAATATTTTGTGCAAGTTGATTATTGTCATGTACGCTTATTCAATCACCCGCTATCCTATTAAGAATAAATGAGTTACGGGTAAGAGAAAACCTGGACGTCATTTCTTTATCCAGTTCTATTTGTACTAAGAAAAGCACTGCTGGGAAAATAGCACATATGGTAAAGATATCGGGTTTCGAATCTGAATCCAAAATAATTCATCTTTCGTTTTGTTCCGATAGCCATGTATTGGCTTTGTCCACTCGTCACCATTTTCAATGCGAAACTCATTACTGCACACCAAAACCTAAGCGATACGAAAAAGGCTAAATCGAATTTTCTGTCATTCCGTTTCTGTTTTCAGGAAGCAAGAAAAAACCATTTCAATAGCCTTCAGTTATGGTCTCAAAGACGTGGAGATTGCAGTTCGGCATTGTTCTATGCTCACTTGAGAGTAAGTGGCTAAAAATGAAGTAATCACTAAAATGTGAATTACATACATACTAATTTATAGAATTACACACCCGCTACTTAGCATTACAACAAATGGCACTCTTACATGAAATAGGGATTACGTTATAATGACATATTACACGTGGACATAATATACAGGGGTGCCAAAAAAAAGTAATTTTGTTGGCGGCTTACTTCCACTAAGCATACAAAACAGAGGGTAATGAAAGAGATGAAAGTATTGGGACAGTTCCTGGAATGCTCCGCCCAAAGCAAGAACAATCTGTGGCTCATCACTTGCACCGTGACAAAAATATAGAGCCTTTAGTCAGCACAGTCGGGCTATAGAGCACCCAGGACATTATTGTCCGTTTGCCTAAAACAGCAGAGCCAGCTTCCGTGGGAGATCTCTCGTGGGGAAGCTCTCTGAGGACTGACCCATCGGTTCATGGAAGTCACAGAGCTCTAGTTTCTTGGACAACGCTGCTATGATCCGAAGTACCATATTTCATTCCTCAAACCCCCTCTGAAGGGGTTCCAATGGTAACGGCACCTTCTGGCCCTTGGAAACGAAGGGTATTGAGAACCCGGTAAAAATGAATTCTTCAAGTACACCACCCAATAAGAATCCCCTCGGGTATCCAGAGTGAACGGATCTCAGAAAGGTTGTGAACGAGGCTGGCGAAACCTAGGATTTTGCCGAGTTGAGGTAACACACTATGTTCACGCAGAAGAAGCTCCCGATCCTCCTCGTGCAGAAGGCTGTTACGAGATTGGTGATAGTATGAGATTGGTGTGCTCTTGAATTTGGGGATGGAAATACCTTTTCAGAATTTCCTGAAGTTCGACTAATGAGGGGTTGAAAGTGGAGAAAAACATTACCCTTTTTGGCACCCACCCCTGTAGATTGTTTGAGGCTGGGATGAACGGTGGTTTCGTTTCAGACGAGGGGCTCAATATCTCCATTAAGCTAGCCAGCACCATCTACCCAAAGCAATCCCTGCATAACCAATCTTGATAAGGGAAATAGGTGATTTCTGAAGAACATTCCGATTTTGTAGAGCCTCGCTCTTTAAAGCACGGCGTAGAGTATGGGTTATGTGTTATGTCATGGAACCGATAAAAGGACTTGCGAGGGAACCTGTTTGAGATCAAGAGCTATACAAGAACCGCGAAGATCAAATTACAGCTATGCTCAGCGCAAAAAGTTCAATAGCGATAAAATCTTACTCTTATGGCTCCATGACATAACGCACTAGCGTAGGCTATGTCATGGAGCCATACGAGGATTCACGCGGCAGGGCCAGCAAGGTCAGACTAGAGCTACTAAGCTCAGCGCCCTTTCAAAAAGTTTTATAAAGCTGTAATCCTGTACCTGTACATGGCGTGGCGTGCTTTCCCTATAATTGACGACTCGAAGAAATCTGTCATCAATTAGTCAATATAAATGAAAGGCCCCCTGGGCTGACCCTGGTTTTTGTGCAAAGAGACTAGTAGGCCAGTTTGTTTGTTAATGTTGAGATGATAAATTAATAAAGTCATCGCAGACTCTAAGCAGCCAAAACATCGACGCAATTATTTGGTAGCATGAAATTAAACATAACATAATTACAATAATAATCAAGAATTATATGAAATTTTGTTGGCAGCTGATTAATACTTCAGTAATGCATGATAGAGGCTGAAGAGATGCTGACTATTATAGTGAATTCAGTGATACGTTTGAATTAGGAACGTTGTAATGAGAAACTCTGAGCATACACAGAAAGCGGCAGCAAACGGATGGCTATCGCACGCAGTGATGGTAGCGACGTGTCAGTGGACTCTTGAAAGGGGAACGAATAAAACATGAACTTTCCGACGATGTATGCTACGATAAAGTATTCAAATTAATTCCACGAGCACGCCTTACGAAGAGCGCTGATTTGTATTTTGGACGTGAGCAGACGTGAGCATCATCACCATCGCTACGATGGCAGCCACTAAAACCAGCAGCAGTATTGAAGTTAGCTGAGTCGTGTGCAATCGCTGCTAGTGGCTGCGATGATTGCGAATATTCTGAATCATCGATGGTTTCCATGGTATTCGAGGGATTCCAAAAGCAAGACCAGCAGGCTGGAGTCAGTACAAGGTATGCAATCTCTCTAGATGATTCACTTTTAATAGCAACAAGAAAATGTAACGATTTGCCTGAATAATCAGTGTTCCTGGTAGCTGTTATATATAAGCTACTAGAAACTACTGTGGTGCATTCTATCCAGGTCGCTGGAAAGGTGGAGGAATAAGTCACCTTAACCATCCCTTAGTCTACCTTTAGCTAGTTCAAGCTATAATTATATAGGGTGTAAGGGGAGTCTTGGCCGGTTTCGGCTCAGAGTGCAGCTTTTCTCGCAGAACAAGCACCATTCGATTCGCTACACTCTCGACAACATTATCCATACTTACATATCTCAATATTGTGAAGGGATGTATCCCTCCAAACATTAGAATGCCGCTCATAAGAATATGGAAATGGCGGGAAGGCAAAGGAAATCGATCAGGCAATTGAAACTTTAAAAAGTTTACTATTGGCACTGATCCCGACAATAGATCCGGAAGATAAATGAGACAACTGTACTGATTATAAACTCTTTCGATCGCCGGGAGGGTACAGAGCCCCTAGGAGCACAAACCTAGGACTTATTCAAAGATGCCCTCTCATATCCTAGAATCCAAGGATCGTAAGCCTAGGACTTATTCAAAGATGCCCTCTCATATCCCTCTTTCCCCTTTTAAGCGGATCTTAAGCTACGGTAGGTGAAGCTAATACGAAGGGAAATACAGATGCTCTACATTCCTCTGCTAATATCATTCAACACATTATCCACATTGATCTACCATGTAAAAGTGTGATGAAACACAACGAGGATGTCAAAACACCGAAGCTCTGGAAAACAGAGCTATATGTACAGGCTCTCATATTCTTACTATTGGCCTTTAGGCAAACTCGTAAAAGTCGTTTTACGCCGTATTCTCGAAAAAAATCATGACATAACATTATATGTCTTATTGTAGGTGCCTTTGCTCATTGTTGAAGCACACGCGTTGATTTCAGAGCAAACGCATCATATCCGCTTTGATTAGCCACATAAAAAGTGAATGTAAAGGCTTTAAAGTTGTAAAAGAAAAAGCATTTGAATGAAATTAAACTGGCAATAGCATTCCATCGCAGCGAATAAACACCCATTAAAATTTACGACGTGGCGAGTTTGCGGTTTTTAGGCGCCGCTTAAGCAGATTAACGTTCCACGATTTTTTGGCCATAAGACAAAATAAGCGATACAAAAAATTAGACTCTTCGGAATACTCCATGTCTTTGAGTTTTGGTCGGAAATATGAAAAATGATAGGTTCTGACTACCATTTCATCCGAAAATTCTGATTATAGTTCAGATGCTTTGAAACTACAGAATTCATAACGGCTTGATAACTGGACTAGAATCAATAGATTCACACTGGAAACCCCCCTATCCCTCATCGGCAGCAGAGATGATGAAAGTTGAAAAAAAAGGATAAAGTTTTTGGCGTTGATCAATCCTTCCTGGGATGCGCCGCACATTTTAGTTCACTTCAGAATCGTGGTGGTTATGAATGTGATGTGGCCTATACAATGTCTTGCGGTGGCCAGCCGATGTACAAGTCAGTGCTTTGATCCTCCCCGACGAGTTTGAAGCCAATTGACCGATCCTGGAGGTATGGAAGGCCTGCTTGACCTGGACGGGCGTTCATGCCAGATTTGATCCCCGCACCATGAGAGCGGGGTGCGGGCCACCTGTCACTACACCACCTCCGCCCGCAGAGAAGATTACTCGGTGATTTCTGAATATGAAAGAAAAGCTGCTTAGTTGTAAGACACTGCAAGAGAACGAAAAATAGTAGAAAAAGCCAAAAATCTCGATCTGTTCACTCCGGGGCGGACGTGTTCTCCTGTGCGCCTTCACGCTGCGGTATCGTTCAGAGCCGCCTGAATCTATGATGTGTGGAGTTCATGTGAAGCAATTGAGTGCTCACGTGCTGTAGGAGCTCCCAACTGGATGATTATCCAACGGGTCAGAGAAGGTTTTCTATTCAGTGCACCACTAGCGTCTCAATGGATCCCTTTCTTCTTTTTTGGTACCATTTCTCCTCTCTCTCGGACACCCTAATCAGCCCCACAGTGCAGTCAGTGAACTGAACACAAGAGCTCGACGCTTTTTAGGCACCGTGCTTAACATAGAAACCACCATCGAAATCAGTGTTATTGGGTTGCATCACGTATTCTTCATCCTCTCACAATCGTATACTTCATTTCGGAGCGCTTGATTGGGCGTGGCCTACGGACATAAGTGAGTGGAGAGAGTGAGAGTGCGTGGCAAGAGTGAGAGTGTGTGGCGAGGTGAGAGAGATTAATACACTCTCACCCATGACCGTGAGCCACGCCTTATCACGCGCTCCGAAATGGACTGTAGGTACATTCGAAGGTCACGAGCGAGCGAGACTGATGCCACCAACCTGGGCTACGGCTACTTCTATTCAATAGGTTGGGTACATGGGAAGCTACACTGTTATTTTCAATCCAAAAATAGGCTAATAGCCTAGAACCGTGATAGGAAAACATCGAGAAGATTGCGTATATACGCATGACCAAAATACGATTTTCAAAGCTACGTGGAAAATGAATGTTCAACCCTTTATATTAAAGTCATACAATGAATAGTCAATTGTAATAATAATATGATGCCCAAAAGCGGCATTGTTCCATTATTCATAACAAGCAGAAATGTTCATTTCGTTGGCATTTTTCAAATACTGTGTGATGGAGAAAAATCCGCGAAATTGACCGGTGTGAGGGTAACATCACGGGGACATGTTCTGCCCCATTTTACTGATACTGTCCCTATGCTCCGACAAAAGTGCGGGAATTTTGGAAATCAGGGATGAAACAAAAAATATAATTTGTAATCGAACAGAAATATGTATTAGAGAGATGGGTGAAATTTCCGGCTAAGATTCCACAGTTCATTTAAGAAATTTACGGGATTTTTGCTAGTCCTACTGGGTGGTTTATGTTATATACCATGTCCAACGCTGATAGTTCCCTGAGCGGATCGACGTCTTCAGCTGTAGAGCAATACCACCCTTTGATAACTGAATCTGGAAATAGGATCGAGGACTGGAGGGCTTGGTTGGACCATACAGGTAGGAAATCTGATCCAGAGACTATGAGTATAGACGTATTCTGTAGTGGAAAGTCCCCTTTAAGGAAACATGTATTCACAGTCCTCAGTTTTCCCTCACCCCTCCAGAATCAAAGTCGATAATCGAATTGCGCGACGCAGCATCGCTTCGCCCGCATCACACCAAATTCGACAACAGCCCCTTCCTACCCAATTCCTGGGCAGTGCGATCTCGATTTCGCAAGCATCCTCCACGCTCAAGGATCTCCTCAAACAGTTGACAGCTGTTCCTTCCTCCCTAAGTTAGTAATCGACAGCGACGCAGAAACTACTTTTTTCTTGGACAATTCCTCATTTCCGTTCATATGCTAAAATATGCAGAAATAGTATATTGAAGCAATTATAATATTCAAATAGCATATAGGTGTTTACGTTCATCAATATTTATTGGATTTCCATAAAAATGAGCTTATGTGCATGCATGGAATTTCATAGCCCAAATGCCAAAGCAAAAAAAAAATCGTAAATAAGAACTGAAGCGTTAAAACCCACATGATCTGCTGTGCTGACAATTGTTGTTGGCCGATGAGATGTGCGGCCATGAAGAATTCTATCTGTAAATGTAAGTATAGCTCAATGGTTAGAGCACGTAACGTGTACGTTATCCGTGCGATCAAATCCGCGAGACGTCATCAGCAAGATATGTAAAATGGAAGTATGAGTAAGTAGCAAATGCAGTTTCAATTGAGGTAAAGTCAGGATAACTCGTCCGAAATCACAGTCAGGTACGCTACAGTTAGGCCAGAGAGAACGATAAAGCGACATTGAGGAGTTTTGGTGACTTTTGCCAGCAGGAAAATAGGCGGGCTGGCGAGTCACTAATGAATTTTCATTAGCAAGTACATGTATGATGAGTGTTCGCCTCGTGCAGACGTCATAAGAGATTTAATAAGAATTATATGTATACAAGAAAGTAAGTTGGGCTATGAATTCACGGGCGAGTGAGGTGAGGCAGTGCCTAAAATAAGGTTTAGACCACATTTAGGCATTGCGCTTGCTTACTGTCCTGTACCCGCTGTGTATAGCCATCGACCTCACGTTCATATCAGGGAAGAGCGAGCAAATGTTACTTCCGAATGGCATTATGGAGGAAAACTGTTGAGCGCTTTGTCCTGCGTTCAAAGGGTTTGAGAGGCTCGAGGACCCTGCAAGGCAGCATCCAAAATGGAATATCGCGTATTGATGAGGCTTCTCAGCTGGCTGGAACTTGATGCTTATGGTTGCTTCACATCTTACACCACATTTTTAACAGATGCGTTAGCCTCACAAAGAGCAGCGATTTCCAAATGATATTTCCTAATCATCGTGAGTAAAACGGAAAATGCAAGTCGAATTGAATTAGACATTGAATCAGACAAAAAAAGGAATCAAAAACAGTAGAGCAGCTGTTCGCTGTCAGCATTCCATTAAGCGTATGACAGGACACTTGAATTGGGACACGGTCTCCGCGCCTCGCGCACGTGATGCCCCTTTGCGAGCGGTCAATCGACTTGGAAGCTGCCACTCTCAATGACCAATTTCGAGCACGGTAGTGACTCAGTTCAAGCGTTCTGTCCCACATACGCATACATTAGTAGGCCGTCCCGACCGCTTGCGCAAACACCTGTACCACGTATCTTCTAGCCTATCTTCTCCAGCCGGCTGATGAAAGTGAAAGCAGGTGCAAGACAGTGACTGAGTAAACACTGAATGATGGTAACCCGTCAATTATTGTCATAGGCGAAGGCCGTGTTCATACCCCATCGAATGGGATTTTGAGAGCATTAGCGTCAAGTAAAAGATACGTATCGATCGAGAAAATGGGCGCATCGGTCATGTACTATTTGAGAGAAATGGGGCATATGTAAATCCGTGATTTTGGCTACTTGCCATAATGCATATAATAGACTAATGTAGTGCCACGTGGCATCGCCAAAAATCCCAAATCGCGGATGCGCCGATGTGCCAAAAATTCCACCGAGTATGAACGCAACCTAAGGTCGCGGTCATACTTTGCGGTGCCTGCGGCAGAGCATGGCTGCGTATCTTTGCATCTCCGCCTATGCTACTCTGCCTCGTTGCCTGCGCCATCTCTGCATCTCCCCCGTGCCACTCTCCTTAGCTGCTTGTGAACGCAGCCACGCCCTGCCGGCGGTAAGTATGATCGCGGCCTAAGAGTGGCGGATAATCAGGAGAAAGCGCAGAAACGAGCCTGATTCGAGTGGGAATTTAAAATCGAATATAGATGTCTGCAAGTCGTCGTGAATTATAGTGTGTGAGGAGGCAGCTCTTCCGCCTAATATTGTTGAGGCCCTATGAAAAATGTATACTGTCCTCAGGGAGTTCGCAAAAGTAATTAACGGCGATCGAGCGAATTGAGAATAGCTCTGAGAAATATGAACGCCAATGACGTCATAAATAAATCCTGCAATCTGCTCGGATAAGAGCAACGATAATGGCAACTGCAAAACAACGGCGTCTGCTTACATGTGCCAGGCAGATAAATGGATTAGATGAAGTGTGCAGAAAAGATTCAATTTTCGCCTACACGTATACTTTTATACATATGAATGAATGCGTTTTGAAAATGAAGCAAAGCGTGGGAAAATTCAATTTCTATCGTAAGATTGGAAAAGTTACGCAAACTGCTTGAATGACCATCAGCAAATAAAAACAGCACGTTGCTTATGTCACTTTGAGTGTGCTGGAGAATGGGCCGGAAATGGATTAAGAATGAGAGAATGACCAGTTTCCGGTAATTTTCCCCGCATGAAAACTTCTTGTTGATTTAACCTTTGGAATAGAACCATAATGATGGAAAAGCGGCTGACAATTCACACAATTTATAATAGTGGACAATTCAATCGGTGTGCGCCATGCATTCGTTGGTCGCCAAAACTTGTGAACCATGATACCTTGATATACCAGAGCAATCAGAGCATCGCACTTGTCGAGAAAATAAAGGAGTTACTACGACTCTCCTCTCAGGGGTCCAGTAATATGACCCTGGCCCTAATGCCTTTCCCAACTATCCGAGAAAAGATTGTCGTGCGGGGAATGATCGCAGCTTTCAAATGCCCACCAAAACTAATAAACAGGCGGAAAGTCGACCAGATACCATAAAATTCATTCCGGTTCCCCTTCTCTCCCAGTGCAGTCACCCCTCAGCAAACACGGCCCCGCTCCTTTCCATGAGAATCTCTTGATTGCCTTGAACTGCTGCAGAAGGAACGCAACAGGGAGATAAATTGACGCTAAAAAGCGAATCAATGTAACATGTAAGGAGGTGCCTCTACCCACCGCGGTATGAGCCAATCTTCGAAATACTGTGAATTTAACGATTTTTCGATAGTAAAGCATATTAATTGGGTCAAAATCGTGCTGTGTAAGAGCTGACTTCATGACATCAGTGAAAAAGGGGTCGAACATCAATCAAATTAATAAATTCTAATGAAGATGTAGCAGAAAGCGTCGTGATTATGAAGGCGGTTGGAGCCGATTTATCTCGCTCAGAGATTAATCCTCGGATCATCCGTACGGTGACGAAGCTCATTCCCACCGTAGTGCCTCCAGTGTCACTCGATTTTCCTAATTCCGGACTGATTTTCTGCGGTAGAACAAACTTTTCCTTGGCAATATCCCTGTATATATTTCAACATCTGACCAAAAACACGGAACGATTCCGGGGATAATTTCAGAAATCTCACAAAACACCTTTTCAGTTCTCTTGAGGAAAGGAATGCATCCAGGAATTCACTGTACGTCACGTCGGATTAGCTATTCACACGGAGACAACAAAAGTACTCGTAGGGTGTGGGAAGCGGTCCCCGTTCGGTTCGTATGAGAATCAGCGGCGTCATAAAAAGGTTCATGAAGAACTCGTATGACTTTCAGATGATTATTTAGCCCGCGTACACCTTTATTGACTTGGAAATCAGAGCCACTTGTGCTTTGTTTTTGTGGGGTAGGTATGTGCTTTGAGAACCATGGAATCTGCGTAAGGTAAACTCCCATCAAAAGATTTGCTCAAGGCACCACACAGGAGCTTATCATAAAGCGAATGTATCGTTTATTGCTGAGGTAGGGGCACGACACCAAAATTCTAGTAGACTGCAACTAGGATACTACTGGGTCTATTGAGAGCACCGGAAGGGTTAGCAAAAAAAGAGAAGTAGGAAGCAACGTTCGTCATCGAAATAAAATTCAGGTTGGAAGAGGTAATCGGTAACAAAACCTAGGTTGAAAAGAGCGACGTTGTGGCCTTTGTTCGCGATCTGTCCCGCATCGTTGCATACTTCACACATCACCTTTCCGAGTTACTCGCTGTAGAAGGCGGGGTCAAAAGATAACGTAATTGTAATTTGCCTTCATGTAGAGTGTATTTCATCATCCATGATAGTGTGAAACAAGTGAAACGAGGAAATGTGGAATCAGCGAAAAAGTAAGACCAAGCAGGTTTTATGTTAGAAAACAATTTCGTTGAAATACATTGAGTGAACTACGCACTCGACATTTTTACACAGTGTGTAGCGTTGTGGGTGCAGTTGCGGCAATTTGAACGACGTGCAAGTTTTCACCGTAAGTCAAAATTGCACCCTTCCTATGAATTTCTCTATTACACATATCTTTATGTTATGTTTGCTTACTTGGCCGCAACAAAGCTTCATGCGAAGAAGTGATAACCCGGCTGAGATGCAGCTCCTCGAAATTATGGACGACGGGGCGGAGCGTCTGTGTGGGTGCAAACGCTAGACACATCAGGAACAGAGGCGCGATCGGAGTCGTGGAGTGAAGACAGAAAGTTACGTACGTAGTCCAACTTTCTGTCTCTGATCGCGGCGGACGACGGAGCGGGATACCCACTTGAACCCTCATCCCGTCTTCCGCCATTGAAGACCTTATCCCAGCCGGATTCTCACTTTTTGCGTGAATAGTTTGCGGCCTTCATTAAACAAATACAAATTAAATACATGGGTAACGAAAAAAACATTTTTCTACGCAGATTTCTCCAAGGAATATACAACGACTCCAACGTGAACGGCTTTTAAACTGTTAAGATATTTGAGAAAAAGCAGTTCATGGTGCTCTGAGGCTCTCCCGGCTCTTTGGTATCCACCCTCATTCCCTAATGACTCACCTTCTGCCAGGACACACTACACGGAATAAAAATTCACGGAGGGCACGCTTCGAAGTGAATGAAATCTGGCAAAAGGACAAGGCGGAGCTATTTTTGACTGTGTCCATGGAATCACGTTGACGGTAGACGTCTACGCAGACATAAATAGATGTCCATCTGTCAAAATGAAAAGAACTCCTTTGTATTCAAGCAAAAATGCACTTCCATAGTGACAGATGATAAAATAAAGGCAATGATGGATAGAAAAACAAAGAACTGCCATGAATAAATGTAATAGCGAGCTATGACTCGATGAATTTGTTGTTCTGTGACACCAAGATTTTTCGAGATTTTCTCACCAAACGCGACGAGCAACTATGATTTGTGCTTCGAACCAGCGATGAAAGAGTGGAATATGAAGAGTAGAAACCGCAGCATATCACTTTTTTCTTAAACTGAGAGCAAGTTTAGCTCTGAGTAGATGGCATCGTAAGATTGATGTTCGTTCGACCTGTACGCCATCAATGTAGGCTACGCTTGGGGGCCTCAGGAGCAAGGGTGGTAGCTTCAGCCCAGGCAAGTTTCCTTAATTTTTCAACGAGCGAGGATGGAGTAACGATAAAATGAATCATAGCAATAGTTGTAATTATAATAATAAGAATAGTAAACCAGGTTTGATGCCAATATTGGCCAACCGGCCCAACACGTTATATGTACGTGTGAGTGCCGATAAGCTATGGTAAATATAGTACACCATTCAGAAGCTGAGTTAAGGTGAAAGAGTTCTCGGTAGTGGATTAGCACATAAAATCAGCAGCTATTCAAATATACTTATAATAATAATTATAAATAATAGTATTTATAATAATGATAATATTATCATAGCAATTATAATAATGATAATAATATCATAGCATAGCAATAATGCAATAATATGATAATAATAAGTAAGCAATAATACAATAATAATGATAGTAATGATTAGTACTAATAATAATGAAATAATGGCATTAGTAATAACAGTAATCAAAAGGATTCATGAAAACATAACTGGAAAAGTGGCTCAGGTAATTTGGAGCATGGATCAACTTCTTCAGCAAATGCCGTGCTTGCGTCAGCCCTTCAGCTTCGTGAGCTCTGACACCATCCCTAATATGTTTGAAAATCGCTTCGTCTGCCTGCCCCTCCCTCCCTCCTGAATCAAGTCAAGATCTAATTCACATCAAGCTGCACCTACATACGATGGGCAGAGCGTGCACTGGAATGTTCCGTTTTCAGATCCTCATTTGCTTGTTTGGTTCGAAAATTGACCAAAAGTGGGGAAAAGATAGGATAAGGACAGCCATTCTGAAAGTCATGAAAGAGGCATGTGCAGAGTGGGTGGAGCATACCTCTAATTTGCGGCCCGTACAACAAAAATTCATAACTCGGTTCCAACGCAGTCCTGAGACCAGGAAAACGTAGGTAGAAATGGCCAAAGTCGAAGCCATCTTGAACATTCTTGAAGCTAGCGGAGACCTGCCTAGAACGGAGGAGCGTGATGTGGTAATGGGTACCGAATAAATTCATAAAAAAAGCGATTCGACTGACGTCTCTCCGATGTCACGCTCGCAGTAGTGTGCGCTAGCCCAGCTGGTAATACATAATAACAAGGCGAAGCAATAATAATGCTGACAATAATAATTTTTACAGAGAGAAATGAGCAAACGGATCCGTTGTGAGATCATACAACAGTGGAGTAGCTCTATAGTTCTGACAGGAGCTAGCATGCAGAAAAGATTGAACAGCTCCTTAACCGTTTGTTCGTTAACTGAGTTACTGAACAGAAATAGGTAAGATATATGCTCCCAGAAAGTATGCGCCATGCATCCTCCTTCACCACATTTCTTCAGATTTACAGACTGACAGAAAAAAAGATTACACACTACATTACCTATCAGAGGAGATGAAAAGGAGATTGTATGAGAGAGACCCATAGCAAGATCTTATTGGAGCTGCCATCACTTTTCGGGCATTTTTTTGGATATCTAGCTACTCGCAGACATAGTCGCAATAGTCGCGCCAGGTACTGCTGCACAATCACATCCTTTTCCATACATGAATATCCTTCCACTATATATACGTATGTAGATATCTAGCAGTCACATATCAATTTTGAATGACTCATATTTTGTTATCAAATATTTTTAAGCTCTAATTAAACACACAAATGAATTTTCCATCAATAGCGCCCACGGTTAGCTCACACACATTTCCTAAAAAAACTCAAGAATAGCAATGAAAAAGGTTTTCTCGAGCTGAACGAGCTTTTCCGCAATTGTGGCCCGGTCTCTGTCAATAACAATAACAATAGCATGTACCTTTTGCTTCATGTGCATTTATGTCTCAATTTCGCTTAAATAATACATAATACAATAATACATAATAAATAAATAAGTAGATAAGCAGAAATAAGTCAACTCTGTTCTGATAGCCCCTGATTGTTCGGGACATGCAGGTGTAAAAGCCATAAAAATTAATGGTTTATCAAATATTCCACAATAGACGCACCTGACACAGGTGGAACCTCGTAACAGCTCATACAATCATCGAGGAAACACCTCAACAGAACTAATCCGAGAATAATCGCATGAAGACCTATATGTTCTTACGTAGTGGGTGTGATTGTGCACAAGAAATCCTACTGAGAGCCCATGTTGCTGCTATGGAAACACTTAGGGATTTGAGCTCTTAAAATTTTCAGAGAGCCAGTGGTATTGTGATTAGTTCAACCCACTTGCACGACGGTTTTCACGATTGGCTGGGTTTCAGGGAGAAAATCACTCACATTGTTATTTGGTGAAAGAGCTCTCCGGGCAGCCGACATTCACGAGACTGAACTAGCAGATGATCAAGCTCTTTGGACATAGTATGTCTAGATATGAGAAAGGCCTAAGAAGTAACTTAATAGAGGAATTTCCAAGGACTGGTCTAAGGGACTGATGTAGGCCAGAGGATCTGCGAAATTCCAGAATTTGTTCGGCTCCATGAGCCGTATGCTTCTGTCTGAGATACAGGAGGTGCTAACGTTCCCGCAATCACCATAGGAACAGCAAAATTCAAAAATCATCGGAGGACCCATCCAAACAGAAAATGAAGTTTTACATTGTATAGATGTACTAGATTCGCATACTCGATTTCTTGAAAAAAAGGAAACATTGTAGCTTATGAGAGATCCCAGGAAGAGTCTTGAGAGATCTAGAACAGCTTCAAATGGAGTGAGGCTTGAGCCAAAATTACAGGGAAATATTTCGATGTCCCATCTTCTTTGGGAGTGTAGCAGTGCTTAATACCCGCCCGAGCCCCTCACTCGCGCCACTGTCTGACACGGTAGACATATATAGACATGGATGAGCGAACCACAGACGGTCATGTTGATGGTGATATTTTCTACAGTATAACCGCTCCCAAGCCGATGTCCCTCCTTGAGCAATAGTCCGAGAGTTTGCTATTGAAAGTTCATATGTTTCATCAGTGTGTGAGACTTGACAATGAGAGAGCAACAGATTGGTTTACAAGAGAAGGGGCTTCATCATGAGGTGGGGGTGTATGCCGTTAGAACACAAAATTCTTGTAGTGCACGATGCGATGAGTGCGAGCTAGGGGAGCTGTATTAGTTGGATCTTGAAATGATTAGGCCTAAACGCCTAAAGTAAATCATAGGATATCCTCATCTTTGAAACGCGACTAAGACAGTGCCTATGTCACTCGTTCCCGTTGCATGGCAGATACCATAACGCGAATTTCTGTCCCAAAGGCGGACACGAAGGAGGTGGATGATCTCTTTCGAATTTGCATAATACGAAGGGTTTTGCTCAAGAAATCGTTACATCCACCTCTCTCATTCTCTAACCTTCGCCTGGAAATCCCCTTGCTCCGTTCAAGGCAGTAATAAGATTAACTCCGGTCAGAATGTGAAAAATATTACTGGCTATGAATGTTGAAGTGCTCAGTAGAATGAATGTGAAGAAAAAACGAAAAGAAGCGGTCGAAACCCGAAAATAAGACCCCCTTATCGCCCTTAATACTCAAAAGTGGGCCAGCTAATGAAGGAGGGGTGAGCTGGGACAAAATATCGGCATTCGTTGAAAAATATGCCTTCTTTAAAGCTCAGGTGCGCTCCTGTCACCTGGAATTTCCATACAGACTTCCCAGACCCGTGGCTTTTATTTGCGTAACTTACATCAAGAGGTCTTATAACCCACTTTTTCCTTACCACTGCCTTTGACTTTGTTTCCCTTCCTACGCAACGTACAGAGCACCGCGATCAGTTTAGGTATATGCACTCAAATAAGGAAGTCATCACGAAAAATCGAATATTAGAGAATAAGCGTGCACATTTGGGCAGCTTTATGGGAGAACGGGCCATAAAGGGAGGGAAGAGGCACACTACAACGGTTCGTAGGACGGGAATGATGAAATCGTGTTTTTGCACAGGAGGCACGTTCGATAATAACATAGCTTTCATGGCAATTATACATTTAATTATATATTTCGCCTGCCGCACAATATTAAAAATGAATTGACGATGAGAACGCGTGAGGCTGCTTTCCCGCCGAGATAAGGTAAGTAACCAAGGGTTAAGCAGCATGACTCGTGTTAATATCTACGAGCTGTGGTGACCTTTATAGAATTTACTATTCGAGCGGAAGGAGCGGAAGTAGCGGAAGTACGTCTGAACGCGTTTGTCGCAACGCTTTGACGACCACGTCAACGACGACTGAGTGTCCTTTCTGACTGACGAAGGCAGTCAGCGCTCTTGACCACAATCGCCGTCAATGGATGAATCACAATGGTATTCAACTAGAAAGAAAGGTAAAACGTGTATTGCGGCACACACACACAAAAACCGCCACAAAAGTGGCATTGTTACGTGAAGACAACGATAAGACCGTAATCACAATAGATAAATCTGATTGGATGTTCAGGACAACCACATATTGAGGAGCTCCTCGGATCACAGACAAGCCTCCGTCGAGGAATTCACAGCGGGGCCGTATTTAGGGTTGGAAGGATATGTATTTTTGAAATTTTCCTTGGCTCCCATACATTCTTATGGAGGTTCAAAGCCTGTTGGTCGATTTCTAAAAAAAACGTCAATTGATAGTCGTACCTGTACTCCACTGCGGAGCGCTTGATAGGGCGTAGCCTACGGACATGGGTGAGTGATGCGAAAAGTGCGTAGCAAGAGTGGGAGTGTGCGTGGCGGAGTGAGAGAGTAGCATACCCCCTCATCCAAGTCCTTAGGCTACGCCCTATCAGGCGCTACGAAATGGACTGTGGTTATTAAGCAGCAGTGGTTTCGATGGCTCGAGTTTAAAACAGCGATCGACAGTTTCAGATGCGTCGATCGAGAAGAGGTCGCATAGGAGAAAAGAAAGGAAGGTAAGGTATTTCATGATTTCAAAGAGATCGACGAGCCAAGACCACCTCTTTAAAAGGGTTCATATTTTCGAAAATTTCCATCGACGTCGGGCTTGCCTCTGCTTTGAACAACACGTTGTGAAGCAACAGATAAGGTGGGACGACACAGCCTAGGCAGACAAAATGAAGCGCTATCTTATCAAACTCCATTATCGGTAAGCGCAAACACACATAAACGCACTATTTTTGAGTATTTTTAGCACCGTATTCACGTGAAATACACCCAGATGAGTTCAGAAAACTAAAAAGGTCTCAAATGAGGGCAGAAGACACTCGCCTGGACCGCCACTGCAAAGCTAATTGCAAGGACGCGTTGCCAAGCGAATTCGCTACTGCCCCTTTGGCATAAATCAGGATACATATACCTGATGTGAAAAGGACAATTAGTCACTGAAGAAAACCAGAAAACAATTCCAGGTGAAGAACAGGATCCTCGGACCTCTTATCACCACGAAAACACCATTCACCAAGCGTTATCAGCTCAAGTCGTTAAATATTAGACTTTGATAAGGTTTTATAATGGCGGTGTAGTGTGATGAAACAGCAATTCGACCGATTATTATACCATAAACGTTTGGCTACGAGCCAAGTCGACTTTTTCAACCACGATGGTTGTTGGGCCACGTGTAGTAAGAATGAACAACGATGATGACGAATAAAGGCATTCGAACCGTCGCCACGTTGGAAAACATCTCGGGGAAACAACCAACAGCACCAGGCGTTCTCAGCACAGCCCTAGCAATGTGACCTTTAAATGCTATGTGGAATCGTTCCATGCGCCATCGCTGGAAGCACATAAGAAAAGTAAGGACTAATAATTGAAGAAGCGGTGGCAATCAAGCTCGAGGAAACAGGCCTTTCTAGTATGTCCCCTAAAGGGTAGCTGCCGTCGCGTAACCCCTTTACCGCCAAAGATCCACGTTAAGCGATGTAGCTGCTGAAAACTTGTGGAAATTGAAACTTTCTAAGCACACTTCGTGGTGATAAGGTTATTCGACATATCTCTTGATTCAGTACGACTTTTTTGTTCAGGCAGACATTTAAGTTGCACTTATTGTGCCGCTACGATGCGTCCGTGGAGCTACATTAGCTCGAAGCTAATTGTAAGCTAACCACGCCCAGCAGACCTTCTATTGATCATATGGGCTGCTCTAGGCCCTAGCCTGAAAGATTAGAGGAAGAGGTTGGAGGATGAGCAGCTGATTTGCAACATCCGGCAGAAAACGGAATGAAAACTAGTAAACATTAACAAAAAATTAAAATTGTTCGATACCTATAAAACACTATTCGTTTAGCACAAGCCATAGAATATGATTTTAATGCAGTTGAAAGTAGCTGGAACTTCACCAGGTTGCATTTGGTTTGCTTAATCTCTTGCAGGGAACAGGAAGGTTCTAGCTAGTGTCACGATCTTCCTTATAAATGCTGTCGACAGTGAATGCCCCAGATGACAAAGATTCGGAATAGGAAGCAACGATTACACAGACAGCACTAGCTATAAGTAATCCACGGGAAACAATCAACGTGAAGTGTATGAGAGTAGTAAAGTGTACGGGTTAACTCTGAACTGCGCCATGGTTTCGAATTCCATTGGAGATTTATTGCGTGACAAGATGAGAGGAGCATATAGTGTTCAGCACTAACAGCATGCGCCCCATAAGTATCACCGGCCCCGTGGTCCATGTGATTTTTGCGGTTCACATTGATTCCATTTCCAATCAGGGCAGCAGAAAAACTGATTTTATTGTCTGCGAAGGCAAATATTGTTCTGTGAAAAACGTTAAGAAACGAAACGAAGCGTGGAGAGATCCGTAATGGACCACACGCGGCCGCATCACCCCAAAGATCCGAGTGGTTCCGATCCATATGTCAATGATGGGGTCTCTTCCACAGAAATCAGTGAAGATGATATTTCTTCTCCGCTGATGAACTACATGATTCTTTCCTTTTTATGTCTAGCAACCATTATAGTCATCCTTCCTGTTGCCTTCATCGGAAAAGTGTTTGTTTACCAACTTGTGGTGTACCATTGTTTACGTGCAGATTGTGTGACCCCAAGTAGAGCTCAAATAGAGTGGAAGCAGATGTATTTTTTGTCACCACAATCTCAGAGACATGCTAGAAACACTTATTTATTAATAGCCTCTATTTGTCTAATCATTGAAGCATGGAAAGCCGTTACGCGTAAAGAGGATGGCAAAGTGTATCTCGGCTGATTCTGTTTCAGTAAAAACAATGTGCAATTCTAAGAGGGCGATTTTCTGATCCTCCAAAGTATGTTCCATGACGACCAACTTTTTGCAGAGAGTTGGTTTTTACTTCTACCTCGACTCACAGTATCAAAAGTGCTGAAGAGACAAGCTGTCTATGCCAGCTCAAAGCTCTAAACACGCATTCCAGCTCGAGTGAGTTGATACATCCACGGATCATGCATGTGGTAACGCCGCTGCTTGCCGCAACATCACTTCTCCGCGCCTGTTGCTATTTAGCTGAAATACAATTTCCACATGTTCTATAAGTCTCCGATTTGATTAACTAGGCACACTAAAAATTGCCTCAAAAAAAATTTTTTCGACGTGCGTTGAAATTGAATTGCGTGACCTATTCGCTTTCTAAATTGCCGCATCCTATACATCTTTCGAGAGGACTACTAAAGGAGACAAATCCCTCTGAAACCCAAAAAGACTGAAAAAAAATCCAGGACAACAAGAAATGAATCAGTGACTAAAGTGCCTGAAGACTACACTGCCCTTGAACAATCTGATCTCAATCGATTGATCCGAGGTTTCTATTCATAAGATCACTTTCTAAGTGTCAAACTTGTTCAAAAGGTAGGGAGCATTGATCTAAATGCAAGTCGGTTCCTAGGCCTTTGCGCATTCAACGTTTCTGCGATTGCAAAACAAATGGGAATGCATGGCACATACTAATCGGATTGGAACCTTGGTCAAACACTTACATTATCTCCTTTTTCAGTGAATCGAGAGTATAATATTAGAACGCGAGCAGCAGCAAAACAATAAAATTCAGCAAAAACGTGTTTGAGTGATTATTCACGGCCTTTTCATCATCGCAATCAAGGACTGCTTCCCACTTGGTAATCGTCAAAACGTCAATTTTTACTGCAGAAAAATGCGACAATAAAAAGCCGCATTAGTTGTGCACTAACCTACTATAAAAATGAAACCTCGACAGATATGGGGATATGGGTTTAATGAATCCCTGCAAATACCGGAATGGTTTCTAGTGCAGCGGTCAGTGAGCATTTAAGTTTCAATCATTTATTTAAGTAATGGGCTTTGGGGTTTTATTATTTTTCCATCAAACACGTATAGTAATGGTTACGCTGTGTAACATTGGCCGAAGCCAGCTCTTTCTAAAAGGTGAGACAAGAGACTTAATTCCAGCCGCGTTCTAAACTGAATACTATGCTCACTCGCGCTTCCATCTTCACAATCTTCTACCTTTTTTCAATACTTACTTCTGTATTTGGCTTTCTTTAGTAGGTGCCGCAAATAAATAAGAAATATGAGCAGCAGTCAAAAGATGCAAGAAAGCTCAGACAGTGTATCCTGAATGCTATAAACACCGAAAAAGGACATCCTCTGAGCATATTATTCATATAAAGTAGAGGTGAGCGTTTCCAAAGAAAAACAGAGACCAATGAAAAAACTGTTGAAAGAAATACCAAACTAAAAACGAAGAAATAATAGAGCCACATATTTAAAATATCAAGTTTAGAGAAATTAAGTATTAAACTTAGTACCATATCAGGTGGTACGGTATGACCAGAAGGGTAATTTCTTCATGAAGTGAAAAAAACACGTACAAGGATTTTCTTGATTATTTCGAACCTTGAACAGCGGCTTAGTTCGAAGAAAACCATGAAGGCAAAAAGAGATCCTCAAGCGACATATCCATCGTTACGGTTCCTGTTGCTGTGATCGAAGACATCCTGATCAAACAAGCCGGTAAATCAATTACAGACTCATTCAGGAATATAAAAAAACCGGCTTACATGCACAATTTCGTGTCAAAGGATGAAGATGATCAAAGGGCAAAGCTCTAGCCATTGATTGATTCATTTTTGAGAAATATCTCGCACTTTACTTTCAAAAATCGGTGCTTATTTCATAGGACTTAGGCTATAATTATTTAAAGGAACCAGTCGATATCCAGATTAGAGTTTTCATTTTCTAGACATTAATTTCCAATCCACTGACCCTACAGGAATTGTGGACTCCGGTTTATCAAATGCGTTCTGTTGCGGGATTCGAAACCCGGACTAGGTTAATGGCGGTGACGCCACTTGCCATTACACCACCAACAAATGAGTAGCACCCGCCACACATATGAATGAAGCTTAAAATGTGAAGCATGAGGAGGGTTCATCTAAAACTCCGCATTTTGAATTGTTAGAAGTAGTTCAACCGCATCGCTCCTCTAAGGAATCCGTGACACTGCCACGGGCCTCAAAAATTTCCGAAAAAAGTATCGAAAATTCGTGAAATCTTAATAATCAGTGGAACTGAAAAACACATAAAGTGCACATAAGCTACTGAAAATGTCCGGAAGTACTGCCTTGCAACAACTCATGAGCAAGGGAAGGGATCGAAAAAAAATCAGTAATTCGGACAAAGCAGAAAGCGCGGAAGTCTTCTTAGTCCCCATACGACATAAAAGTTCTTAGATATCGACTAAGAAGTTCAAGATCATTTTTCCAAAAGAAAAATTGCTGGATTTTCTTGAGCAATATTGAGTATGTAATGGGCCACAAGGGCTGTACACCACTAGATGTAAACAAAAAAAGCAATTGTACTAAGCTGAAAGGCGTTGATGAAAATTGCCATGTAAAAGACCAGTCACTCGCCCGGAATCAAAAGTGTCGTTGTCGGGCAGTGCCAGCAGCAGCCGCAGCATGTTTGGAGCCGCTCTCCGACTTCTGAATCGCTGTGCCACGCCCCCATTCGTCGCTGCCGTCGCCGTTTGAACGGCAGCAGCAGGCGAACGTGCTTTGTGCCGGGGAAGCGGCAACGGTACCGGTGGCTGCTGAATACAGCGCTATGTACAGCGCCATGTGTCCAGGTGAACACATCAGTAGGACACTCGCCTCAATCAGATCCCATCCAACTGAGCAAATATTTTGCAGAAGTACCAAACATGGAGCTATTATCTATATTTGCAATCAACATCTGAACCAACATCCAGAGGACAATCACCACGAAATCAGCAGCAGCAGCTCCATCGCAGACATCGCGTTTGTGGCTGGTTGGCCAATCAACAAGGGTATTCATTCGCTGTCTGATGTTCACCTGAAGGGCCGATTAGTAGTTAATCGAGTAAAGAACATCGTAGTTATGCAAGTGATGATTGGTCAACGAGGCTAACGGAATAGCCATTTATGGATTATAATAGCACATCATTGGAATAAAATTTAATGTGCAAACGGACCATCATCAATAGCCATTTCCCACAGCTACGACCGATCGTAGCAATCTATACGATTTCCCACAACACTGAATAGTCATCGTAGAAGGAAGAGTGTCAAATCACTGGCTTAGCTGATTGACCGATAATTCGAGATTTCCGTTCGAGCTAAAACGTCCGATCGACGACTGCTTCCTTGTGAGGGGTATTTATAATGGCTAATATTTCTACTATGACCAAATTTGGACAGATTCAGACCCACCGAATTTCATATGACCAAATGCTTCATCAGGTTCTGTAAAGCTATAGGCACCAAGCTGTTTCACCGGCGGTCATGTCGCTCGCGGGTAACGCCACGGTCTCCACATCTGCAGCTCTGACCCCCTCCTCTGTGCCTGATAGCCGCGACTGCGAGGGATGGGGTCAGAGCTAGTTTCCCGAAGGAGTAAGAGAGAGAAGCTCTCAGGTGGATCATAAGCGCTGCTGCCCAGCAACGCACAGAGCGATGCGAGCAGCCCTTAACAGAAAGAGTGGGCCCTATTTGGCCCTGGAAGGCTAGAACACGTGTTTTAAAGGGTGGGAACCCCGTTCAAATTTGAAGGAGTGGTCACACCAAAGCTATTCTACTCGTAGGCATGACGAAGAGGAAGCATCGGGAAACTACGAAATCACATGACATCATCTGTAAATATAATTTTTGTTCATATAATATTTGAATGTATATTTAATCTATTTCCAGCTACCCCTTATTTGATTTATATTTTTCAGATTCAATTACGCTCTCTCACCCTACACTCGATGACAAATATAGAGACCACACACCAAGGCAAGAGATAGTTACTACAAACCCTGCGAAGCTCATCCATCGTTATCTAGCAGGGAGGAATGTGTCACGCTCCTATCCCTAACTCCAGAAGAGGTGATCCTTACACACAGAGCACTAAATTCTGGGAGAGGACCGCATTGCAGACTACTTTCTGGAGCGGGTTATGACTCGGTAACATTTCTCGACATATTTGGCATCAAAGGTACTGAAATGAGAGAAGCGAAGAAAAGCTAAGTGAAAAAGTACTTTCTGGAGCGGGGTCTTATGACTCGGTAACATTTCTCGACATATTTGGCATCAAAGGTACTGAAATGAGAGCAGCGAAGAAAAGCTAAGTGAAAAAGCCAGTTATGGAAAGGTGATCTCTGGGGCTCGTCGAACAGAGCGTCCTTGAAGTCTTTATCGCAATCTTATCACGCCTAGTTCAAGCTGAAGCGCTTCACTGGCTGAGTTGCTGAGAGGGCGGAGCAAGGCGGCGGTTTGTTGGTGTAGCCCCTCGCTGTCTGCATCTACCGCGCAGTAGCTAGCTATGCAGAGGGGATGAAATAAAAGGAGTGGGAAGGGGTCCAGTCTCTCGCGTTTCAACCGTTTTCTATCGTTGGATGCGGACTAGAACACTTTGACTGGGTGGCTGTCGGCAGCCACAGCTTTTAGCGCGTCGTGGATTCACAACGGATGCACAAGGCACAGCACTCTTTACCCAAAGCAACCCCACCATCTCGCCAACTGATCGAGGAGACGATTTCTGGAAGAACTCTCGATTTGCCTGCAAATTGGACCCTGAGGTAGTTCGACCCGTATAGCACGGTTGTGAGACTTGTTTAGCGCTTCCCTGGCACCTGCGCCAAAATGGGGTGGATTATCAAAGTCGCAGAAAACTTGTGCCAAAAAGCTGGTTGATCTCTCGAGCAAGAATATCGCACCACTTCGCAAAAGGAACATAAACAAAGTCGAATTAGCCCGGTATAGAAGTTTGCAGCCAAATCAAAAGGTCTTCCAGGGCTTACCTCTTCAACCACATCCAATGGCGAGGTGGTGCGGTTGCTTTGGGCGAAGAGTCCCAAAACAACTGCAGCACGCGTGACGCAATTCGTGTGCCGCGGTGACCTTATTCGGATGTCCTGACCCACAACCCGGTTGACATCTACCAGGGTCGCAGTGCCGTTGTATATATGGAGCATTCAATTTCAAATCGAAAAACTTGAAAAAATTGAAGAAGTTGTAAGGAAATCGTGGCTGTATTTGTTTTTTTTTTTTGATGCACAGAGTTGAGCTGTCCGATTTTCGGCATGCACGGCGATGGCTACGAGTTAGGGAAACCGCAGTCTTGTTTTTGAAGGGATGACGGTGTCCTGTACCTCATTTCAGGCGCAACGCCAAGACCAGTACGGGTCCCTGGCTCATGTTCATCGCGTCCTATGTCATAAGCTTACGCGAAGTTTTCAGCCTTGAAGACACCAGAAGGGGGTAATTTTGGCTTACGGTAGAACAGACGTAGTGTGGACGAGTTTGAGTGGCCGCCATTGCACAAACTCGCTAATTTGACGCCTCGGCATGGTGCCAAAAGAGATGTTTCTATTAAAAATGTGTTTTTCCTTTACTTTTTACTTTATTCTTTCTTATATTGTTTCTAGATGTACTTACATGAATGCTTATGTAGTTGGAAATGGCCACTCCACTGCGCTGGGAGTCAGGTGCTACAACTAACGTTGGCCCACGGCCCGTCTCCTACAGCGGACAACTCGGAATGGATGCGCTGATGCGAATGGGATGCGAATACACACCGCAGCGTCGCGCTTTTGAGTCCGGGTTTTTTCGCCTATTATCCTTGCACCTTGAGTGTTCATTACAGAATGCTCATTTCTTTGCAACTTCCTCTTGTTTCGGACCCCCTTCCGGTTCCTTTAAGGTACTTAACTTCAGAGCTGCAATTCATTGTACGCTTCATTGCGCGTCCGGTGGACGCTCCAGTGCACATTAATGCACGTCAACTGTTTGTCCATTGCATACTGTCAAGAAAAAATTGCTGCGTGGCCAAAAAAAGAGGCGGGAATGGAAGCCGCACAAAATTGCTCATATAGTTCAGCACCAGCCTAAACTTTCTTATTCCTCACACATAAGCCGCTTCTAGCAGAGTTTTCAATTATCTAAATAATACGAGCCACTTAATGTAAATATTTTCAAAGCGGACATAGACGCCAGTATGGACTCCCTTGTGAAAGAGGCAAAGGAAAGAAGGGCAAGATGGCTTTCAGCTGATCAGACTTATTGGCATAAGCCATACTTTCCCCCTATAGCCAACAAGATCATCCTTTCAAGATAGATAAATTAGTAACAGACAGGTCTAGGGGGATAAATGCGCTGATCTAAACACCGGTTGGCCTCCACAATTCATTGGGCTGAACGCATTCACCTGCCACCAAAATTCTAAGTAGGACTGGAATGCATGGGGCATCCCACAGAAGGAATATGAACCGAGATCCTTCATCATTGTCCTTGGTATTGTGTGGAGCTTACTTGCCCCTCCTCAAGAGCACAGAGGGAGGTTATCTCTGGGTTTGACTTCCGTCTAAGGATTCGTGCAAAGCAGAAATATAACTGCATAATTTCTTGCCCCCACTTGCATCTGTTTAATAAAGTTTTATTATCAATAGTAATACGATTAATTTCTACAACTATGTTCCGTGATGATCAAAATGTTTAGAATAAGAGTCACACAAAGAAATGACCTACTTTTCTGTTTATCCTGCAGCAGCAGCAGGTTGTTATACAAAATGCAAGAATTTTCTGGTATTGAATAATTAACGATTTTTCTCGAAGAACAGGTGATTAAACAGTAGAAACTTTGACAAACCACTTTTTAGATTTGTTAGGTCATTCTTCATCATACACAAGCAACTGCAACACTGGTCACAGCCTAGCTTGTATCCTGTGCTATCACAAAATGACACACCCCCTCACACTCTTTACCATCTTATTTTGCTTACTTATGAGGGGCTTGACGTGGGCCTACCACCATGGTCATTCAGCTGTTCAGCGAGTGCACAGAGCCACAGACAGTCGTGGTTCGAGACGGAGACATCGGAGTAACGGGATGGACCCCGTTTCCCTATTCGCACACATTCCAGCTTATTCAAGGAATCGTCCACGAAAAATGAGTTTACTGCTACCCATATACTTGTGTTGTATTTGCCTGATGTGGGCCGCATACGAAGTTTCACTCGAAAAAATGTGAATCTGGCTGAGATACAACTCCCCAAATTCTCGGCTGGGTGGGCGGAGCCTCCGAGTAAGAGTTCCGTTCCGTGGCTGAGAACGTAGAACGGTACTGTTTACGCAACTCTCTGCCCCTACATTGCGTCTCCGACCGCGGCGGACGACGGGGTGGGCGGTTGCTCGGAGGCCCCACCCACCCGGCCGAGACTTTGTGGTGCTGTATCTTAGCCAGGTTCAGATTTTTGCGCGTGAAACTTTGCATGCAGCTCACATCAGGAAAATACAACATGAATATATGGGTAACAGAAAAACTCATCTTTTCGTGGACGATTCCTACGAAGACTTCTTTTCAGCTTTACTAGTACACCCCTCCTTGCCACTGCAAAGCTAAACTTGCGAAACGCATACGCATAGGCGACTTGATTTTTTTCATTAATTACATGAATCTTACTGTAAAGGTGTGTTCCTTTTATCCCTGTTAGATATAAAATCAAGCATTCTGGGCTGAATAACTTGAAGCCGTAATGAAAGAGAGTCTGGAGCGTACAATACGGATTCCCAGACAAGCCAAACAGAGGTGTCTTCTGCTCGTCCTTAGCCCATCAATAGCCATTCGCTAGTGATTTCACGTTGAAGAATCCATTACATTTCCAAGCGCAGAGCATATGCCTTTGCTCCCTAATGAAGGTAAAAACCCATATGGCCTTCGACGCTGATCTGGGAGTGCCTCTGATATGTGCCACGCATCAGTCTCTACTCGGAATCTCAGTGTGCGTTGACATTTTACATGACTTTCTGGACCTGGATGGGCACGCAATGAGCAGGGATCTGGTCCTTGGACTATGTATGCTGTTGAGAACGGCGCCACTTGCCATTGCATCATCTCTATCATGCTCTATACTGCATAGAAAACAATTCCATACCTTATCTGCGGTTTTTTTATTGAACATTTTTTCCTTTTGAATGAACAACTTTCTGAATAAACAATGAATGAACAATTCCTATTGTACATAGTTCCTTTGTAATTTAGAAGAAAACGGCTCCACTGCCCACAAACTGTTCCAAAAGAGCCATGGCAGGGCGGCAGAGCTCATCTGAAGCAAGGGCGTTTCAGAAACGCAAGCATAGAGTACAATGTCGAACCACCCTTTCAGAGGTTCCGTTCTGACCGTTTCCTTGTGCTCACTTATCTTTGCTCCTTTGATGCCCTCTACATCTACTAATTTCGTGCTTACGAAATGTCAGTTACCTTGTAATTTGAACTTCTCATACTGCTTTATCTTCACTGTGGCATTACATACAAAGGGGGGAATTATTGTCACATTGTCATTATTCACCAGATCCAATAAGTGTTGCCACTTAACATTAGCGCTGCGCAATCAACGACTATGTCTATTACCAGGTTAACGTTATCTGTTGAGGCAGCAATTCTTGCATGGGCTAATCTGCTGGAACTAACAAGGGACCGGTGCGGTGCATGACTAATGCGCATCTAATGCACCATCGTAATTCACATCCGTACAAAAGACATTATCGAGAGCACTCAACGGACGGCTCTGAAACAACAATCCATTATGAATTCGCATAGAAAATGGTAATCAAGGGACTGTTGTGGTACATTTCACGCAACCACGAACAATCAGCACTGAATAACTGATGGATCTCTGGTGGAACGATAGTGGATAGTGGTAGCGAGGCTCGATTTGGACGGGGCTCCGATGGGAAATCGGTTAACAACGGACGGATACGCGACGGAAATTGCCTAAGTAATAACCCAGAGTTTGCGATTGAATTACTCAGAATATTAACTGAAATTTCCCTAGCAAATAATAGTTTCCCGGAATACTGGACAGCAACTTGATGGCAGGAAATGCATGAACAAAAATGCTTTGTGAAGGGCACTCCAATAAGAGCAAATTTATGGAACAATAGAGATAGAAAAACAAAAAGCACCAAAAAAACAGTACAAACACACAAAAAGTACCAAAAAACAAACAACAAAAAGTAAAGTAAAAAGTGTATTTTTGTTCTGTAAGAGTGCACGGTTAGCTTTGATTCATCAAATATTAGGAGAGGGAGGAATTTCGGACGTGGAAAATGGAAAATCGAAAGTTGGATTGCTCGATATTCGCGGACCTACACTTGGTCGTTCGAATTCACCTTTCTTATGGCAAAGTTAAAAAAGCATTTATCGGAATTTCATCGTCATTTCAACGATTAAATGCAAAATATGGAGGTTCGCCGAGATTGACTATCACTGCAATTGTAGATACTACTTACTACGCTTTATTGATCGAAGTAGAGAGGATCTGCAATGTGGAGCGGATGAGAGGAGCTTCGCAAGAGGCGGTCTGTGAGCCGAATCCGGCTAACATAAACCAAACTCATCCGGAAGGATGGAAGCATTGACCTGCAATCCCCCCCCCCCCCTTTGCCCTCGTTAGTCAATGCATATGTGGGCTAAATCGCATATTAAATTGCTACTGCAACTCTGAACACGAATGAAGTGCATGGCGCTTTCAATAAAAGATCAACGGCGGGTGCTTCATAATTTGCCCTCGAGTAAATCAGTGGATTTGGATCAAATAGAAGTAAATCATGTAAATATCGGATAATAAATATAAAATTATTTTAAAACAATGAATTGCTGAATATTTCATAAAACTCATAAGCTCTGCGCTAAACCATTTCTTCAAAAAAAAAAAATCTGTCATGAAGAAAGGGAAAGAAGTTGACTTCTGGTCGCCTGGGGACAACGTAATACGGGAGCTGTTTTTCACCTCCAGCGAACATTTTACGCCTCGTTCAACCTGTTATTGTGGGAACGTTAGCAGAAAATAGAATCAAAATTAATTTTATGTATTTTAATGGCTTCTCGTAAAGTAGAGCTTGCATAAATAAATCGTTGATTTATGAATGTCATTTAGAATTATAGATGACTATTAAAGATTAAATGACCGATTTTCTCAGAAGTGCTTCATATATTCATGTTTATGAAATGATTTCTGGAAATGATTGTGATATATGTTGGGCAATTAATCTCCGAGCATGAAAGTGCAGCTGTACAGCTCCCTTTCCTCTATAAACCCGTAGAGGCTTGGAACTACTTCAATAATTACGAGAAGAAATCAGATAGGTGGAGCATCATCGATATACTCCACTTCAGCAAAGTAATTTCACACCCTTTCACGGTTTCACTTTGTGACGGCTTTCTGTGAAAGATACCTTAATGAGGATTGCGGAGTGGCAGGCTGTTCACAAGATTCGTTCAGGATTAAAACTGATAGCGTGCTATCTTCTGAATACACTTGATTAATTGTACCCTCATTCGGAGAAGGTTAATCCTAACAGCTTTCAAAGAGCATGATGAACTACGATTTATGAACTTTCAGGAATAGGGGCGAAACGAGCTATTCATTACTAATAACACTAAATTGAATGTTATTGGAATGTCTCCTTTTTTGAATTAACTTCTTCATTCAGTGGGTGTCTAGACACAGTAGCCATCAAGCCATGGGTCCTCCGCTATGGTGATCAGAAAAATTGCCGTCACATTTTCGACTTCTGTGTATAAGCATGTTAATATCTCGCTGCGAAATATGCATGAAGGTTCAAGAGACTACCAGTCTACTAGCTTGCAACTACCCGTTCTGCATTCTTCCGGCTAGTTCTTTCCTAGACCCAAAAAAAATCTAAGGAATTGGATAGAGATTCTAAACAACTGTCGACTAGTAAGTTTGATGCGCACCTGTTCAGTTTAGGCCGCGTTCATACTTTGCGCAGGCAGGGCGTGGCTGTGTTTAAAGGCAGCGAAGCAGAGTGGCACAGGAGAGATGCGGAGACGAAGCAGGCAACAAGGCAGAGTGGCACAGGCAGAGACTCAGAGACACGTAGACACGTCCTGCCGCCGGCATCTCAACGTATGAATGCAGCCTTACAAGGTATACACTTGTATTAAGATCATGACCGCCAACATGTGAGTTCAGACCTTTCGGCCTGTCGGTGGCAATTGTCACCATCAACTTCACCAGTCCGCTTTAATTAACTCTTTTCCAACTTGTCTTAGCCATCTGTCAGCTAGATGTTAACTTCTTTCAGACAATGTCAAGATGTTATAGGGTTTTATATGGTTGTAAAATGTTACGGGATGTAACCAACATTTGTTCTTTACTTGCTTTCGCAGCATGCTGGTAGCAAAGTCCACTGCATCCCAGATCCCTTTTTATTGTCGAAAACTTTCCGAATTTCGTTTGAGTGTTATTTATGTACTTACAATTGATAACAACAGGAACAAACCATTTTCACAAAGAAATTGTAGCTAGATGGATTAAACAGGGGCTGGTTCCAGCTTCAAAACCTCAATAAGAAAACGATGTCAATGAAAGTGCAGAAAGGTAGCATGAAAAGGTACACGAATAAGTGAAGGAAGATCGGTGAGAGGAAGGATTTGGGCAATCCGCGGCGCGAATGAACTTTGTAGCTGGGGCTAATCCGCTTGTACAGTGTTTGCGTGGTACGAATTTAGCACCGAATTACTCGCGGCTAAACCCTGGTATCCTCACCGTCATGGAACAGTATTTGCACATGCGTACACATGAAAACAATCTGAAATATAGGTTGCGGCAAAAGTGGTGCAATTACGACCAATGCTCCAAGGGGACAACCGAACTTTGAGAGCTGTTGTACTTTCCTCTTCATTATTAGACGAAGAGATCAATGATTTAGTTGCTCGAGCTTTGTACGGCTTCCTTTAGAAAGCATGGAAACACTAATGGAGCCAACCATGTGTCTCGGAAGCCAGCCAATGTCCCATTTGACCAAACACCGATTCCTGACGAAGTAATGGACAGTGCAGGCGAACCGTCGTGTCGCGCCGAACCACGCTGCATACTGGTAGTCTTCTACAGGACCTGTTGGCACGAGGGGATGGAATAGAATCCAAAAAAACAAAGTGCCTTTGAAAATAGCTGCCGCTAAGCTCCGTTAGCCGCGTTCATACTTTGCTATGTCGGCGGCAAGGAACGGCTGCGTATCTCTGGGTCTTCCACTCTGCGACCAAGTCTCGTTCCTGCGTCCTTCCTCGGCCCCCTCTATGTACCGATGCCGCAAAAGCACACATGCTATCAAGCTTCTCCACTAGAGTTGAGGCACCCGAAATTGGTCATTGGATGTCAGTTACATTATTCACTGACGATCTCACACTACTTCAATCCACGGTTCTGAACGGCAGCTATCCTGGTGAAAAAGCCCAAACTTCCTTTTACCATTTTTTTCGAACCCGTATCTTTTCTAGAAAAGTTCACAAAATAGATTGTCATTACAAAATTGCAGTGATACCATCCGATTTCAAACGGCAAAGAAGAATGAGTAACGAAATGTCAAAAAGTAAGAAAAAAGTAAAATACTGAGTTGTTGATGGGCTAGCCGGGGCGTTCGGAGTGCTTGTTTTTGCGTTCAGGCGACAACAAATCGGCACAAGGCACGGCGTCGAACCAAAGACCATATGATTTCATTATTTTGTCCAGCAATCTACAAGCACTCGATATATGACATTAACGGTGTTGAGTGGCATGTGGTGCTGTATAAGATGGTACCGAGATTACCACCGTGAAAGCTAGTTTCCCAGTACCTATAGGATTATCTGCACTAATAATTGTAATTACCGTTACAATTTTGGCTGACGTCAAAACTAACGCTCTTTCTCCAAAAAATAGATCTTCATCAAGTGTGAAGGAAAAGATGTGTAAAACTATCGCATCGGGATGCGCCATGTCTTCAACATCCACTGAAATTGAAGTCATTTGAAATTTTCGAATTGTCCCTTCGTAGATCCTCGGCATCGGTATTAGTATCAATATTTCTGTCATTCCAACGTTGTGAAGTGAAATTCTTCATGGAAGGTATGACGTTTCAGACTGCCTCCCTCAGAAAACCAAAAGTGGATCAAGATTCAAGAATGTCCACTTTTCGTACCAGGTAGTCATTTAAATTTGGAACCTCACAAATTCCGGACAGTGAAGGACAGAATAATGTGAACTGACGGAGATCGGCTGGTGTTGTCGTGCCTCGCTGTCTGCATCAACCGCTATAAAGATGCAGAAGACACGAAAACACGTCTACGACAAGGATAAACAGATAGAAGCGGGTTTTTTTTCCTCAAACTTCCCACCTTCTTATTATGACCTTCCTCTGCTGTTGCACTACATAGCAGCCCAACATTTGATCTCCTGAGGCGCTGTTGAGAAGAACGGGTCTGTAGGTCTGCGTCCCAATAAGTGCAATGTATCCCTCAAGAGCGGTATGTTTGGTAACCTGAGCGGCTGTAAAGCTTACAAGGGAAGGATACCAGGTCGCACTGGCCATTTGTAACGAGACATATATCATCACATGCGTTTCTGGATGCTGATCTCAAATCAGTTTTCAAAATCTACAAAGCTATTCTCTGAATGGAGTTATTGAGGTTTTTCTGAAGAAGTGATTCTATTACACAGGAATTTCGGAAGTCCATGCGCGCGAGCCAGTCCTTCTCGTGCGAAACTAGTGTGATTTTCGTGTTTAGGGACTCGAATTACCCCAAGGGACAACTTTTTAGCCAATTCGAGAATTTGACCAAATTTCGGACAAATTCACGGGCTACGGGGCAACCCAATCAATAAAGGAGAAGTCGTTGACCCTAGCCGAGGAAATGCTCTTATTTGACGCTTGTTACGTACGTTTAGTGCGGTGGGCAAGTGTAACAGGTATGTGTAGGGTACCTTGTTCGGGTTGCAGGATTTTTTGTAGAAGAAAATTCAAAAACTACCACTTTATCCCCCGGCCACCCCCAATTTTCTGAAGTTGGACGAAAAACTCGAATAGGCTGAGAATTTGCACAGAGGGGTAACTCGGCCCCCTGAGCGCGAATATCGTAATTGTTCTACGCAGCAACGCCTATTTCGTGCGTTATGAGAGTCTGCATATAAATAAGCTGGATCACAGAGTTTTGTGTAATCCTGAAGACAGGGATAGTAAACCAACCCATACATGTTTGGAACCTTGAAATGCATGCATACCAACATAAAAGTGCTTCGCAAGCGCGAAAAAATTGCATGAAATGCAATAAAGTGTCAAGTCCAGGGCCTGACCCGTGGTCTACCAATTGCAAGCCCGAACGTTTACCTCCATGCCATCTATGCCACACCACAGCTGTGGATGCCCTCGCTTTTACCGCCGGAGTGATGAAAACCACGTTCCAACGTGTAGCCGTTCATTCAGAAAAACCTCCATATCTCCGTTCAGAGAATCGCTTTGCAGATTTTGAAAACAGATTTGAGATCAGCGTTCAAAAACGTGTCCGATGATATATGTCTCGTTACAAGTGGCCAGTGCGACCTGGTATCCTTCCCTTGTTAGTGCAAGGTGCACATCCTGATACGGTAGAAAGGACAAATGACTCCATCTATCTCAAGCCGGCCTTTGCCTGAGTATATGGTGCAAAAGCACTAAACCTTTTAAAAATGTGAGTTCAATAATGGGGAAGTGAAAGCAGGTAAACGATTAGACACTGACTGAGTATTATGGGCGGGGTCTCTCATTATATTGCAACCCTCGCTGATTATGGCGTGATTTTTCCCAAACGGGTGGAGAAAAAGCGTGATCGGTTTAAATCCCGTACTGACGTTGCACACATCTCCTGTAAAGCTTTTGTTAATCCGATAGGTGATTACCATTTGCGTCATTAGATTTAATAAAATCGTATAAAGTCGTAGTCGTGAGCATGTAAGAAGTGGTAGCTTATGTAATGGGTTCTATTTTAAGGTATTGCGGTGTGTACCACAAGGATTAGCAGGTGCTCAGCATGGGATTTCACATGGGATTGCTTACGATAACCATCATTGGCTTTCGTCATTCATGGCATAATCTGTGGATTTCATCAACAATCAGGTGATCCTTCAAGGCCTCAGGCTTTTGCCAGTGCGCAGATGAATTTTCAGTTGCAATTCATAGTTAAATTTGAAATAGCGTGTTGGCCACGGCTCTGCTTTCCATAAACAATAAAGGACAAAGCAATAATTCTTCTCATCCTCAAGGTCGTGTTCATACTCAAAGCTAAGGAAAAATCGGATCATTTATAAAACATAATAATTACACGTCGATCAAAGGGCTGAAGAGTATAACATACAAATCGATCACGCAACTTATGTTAGCCTCCACTAACGAACTCTCAAAAAGTGAATCAAATCAATCAACATTTTCTGTGAATCCGCCAATTACTCAAAACTTTCTATAGAAATCCGATCTAGAGGGAAACCCTTAGGTCATTAGAAGGGAGCTTTCTCGAATGACGTTTCCAAAACAATTGTTGCCTAAGTGGGAATGGATTAAATCTGAACTGTTTTGCAATGCTAGTGATTAATTTGGTGAGATAAGACATCGAAAATCGTTTTCAAGGCTAAAGCTATATAAAAACGATCCGCCTTTGGTTGTCTTCAATTGGCGATCACTCCCGCATTCCACTATAATGACCATGTTTTTTAACTTCTAACCATTAAAACGCACTGGAAACCCATTTATCCAATAGAGCTACGATTTCACCCATTCCACGGCTCCACCCTCGTGCAGACCACCTCGGATTCAGGATGCTGTCGCCAGGAATTAGAGGACATTAACCATATGAAACTATTTAGCAATTTGAGTAAGGAATGGCGGCGAGTGGTAAGGAATTGTGATAGTTGGCGTGCATATGCTCTACAAGGATGACGCGACTTCCACCGAAGAAAGCACTCTATGGTCTCAACGTAAGGATGAAAGAAAGTGAAAAGGGATACAGCCACAACATTCCATGAAGCCTTCAAGTACGTAAAAACTATGTACATTGCGTTAAATAGTTTTCAAAAAATGATTTTTGGCCTGGCACGAGATTACCGCTCAAAGATGAGCGTCTAAACGAGGATGTATAAGATGGTATCGTAGACAAATGACGATATCACCCATTCCTTTTGTTAACAGCACATCCACCGAATATAATAGGTTGTATCACCAACTGATTGCAACTTGCCCCCATCCCGGTGGTTGACGACAGGTGGGCGTTGCTGCACTCAGGAGGTGGATGTGGACTCACTTTGTAACCTTTGAAGTCCTTATAACTCACTTTGCAGCGCAAAAAGGCCGCTGTAATGACCAACTTTGTACGAGCTTCGCCGTCGGGACTTACTTTATTTCTGGCCAAGGAAGCACTGAGAGTATCAAAAAATGTGCTTTCGAATACCACGAGAGGACAAACAAGAATTTCTTTAGCCAAATCAGCTGGATCGTGAGTTGGGTTACTGGAAAATGAGAAGGCAACGCTCACTTGCAACTATAAATCCACCCCTGTTCATTCTACTCTTGACTGAATCAGCATATTACCTCATGTGGTAAATAGCCATGAATGTGCGAATTCTTTAGAAATACATACTTATCAGCGACGGAATTCAAGGTCTGCCGAATAGAAAAAAAACCCGCGTAATTTGTCAGACGGGAGGTCGCTCATACCCGGAAATCCATTGTCGGCTGCTGACAATAACAGCCTTTTCATCGCTTTTCATCGAGCGTTTTCAATAAGACTTTTGTTCTCCCAGTTGGTGACTGTTAGTGCAATTCATAGGCATTAGGAGAAAACAATTTCAATTTGTATTCAGTCAAGGAAATCCCTTTTCTGCATGACAGCTCTTGCGGAAAATAATAAGGTTTCTAGGTTTGTGATGTCATGCAGCTATTCCTAGCTACTCATTTAGAAATAGTAATTGAAATGTGAAAAAGCAGTAGCACCTGGCGCTCCATTTTCGAATTGCGCCATGCACTCCACTTCTAATCAGAATAATGACGGCTTCTAAATAGGCGCATACTTGGCCTAAGCAAGAACCTATGTATTGTGAACCATGGTGATGACAGTGCAACTCGGTCAGGCCATGCGAGGAGACGACGGTCGTCTGCGCGTTCAAGAAGGGACAACCAAGTTACATGGCGCTCGCGTCCAATTCTGAACGGGACCATCAGGCAGTTGACGAGCGCTGCAATGCAATTTGCGTGGCGTGGGGACCTAGGTGGAAAATTCTGATGCAATCCTCCCCAAAATCACAGTAAGCATATTTCCCGCGAGGGCAATCGAAAGTGTGTTTTACATCAGGCTTTTGCGCCGCGGCGTGTGGCTGCGACGCCATGAGTGCGCGCCAGGGACGTCGCATCCAGATGGGACCCAAAGTGATTATCGTGTTGCGCGCGCAAATTAAGATAATGTATTTTGTCTCATCAGGATCTTAGCTCGCATCACGTCGCAGCCGCGCTCCGCCATGCGAAAACGTGATGTAGGGGCCCCACGCAGATCAGGTGACATTGGACACCTAATAAGTGAAAGATCTGATTTACCTTGGGGATTGGTCCAGTTATAAAGCTGATAGCTGTACTATTCCACTCCTGCCTCCCCTCCTCCCCCCACCCACCTCCTTCTCTGACTCCATTGTGAAGGTGAAGTAGCTGAGCAGAGAAGTGACGACAGAGTGGAAGACGAAAGAGTGAGAATATAGAGAAAATGATGATCTGAGGAGAGTGAAGTAGAAAAGGGAAAAAGCAGTTATGTATACAGACAACTGCACACAGGACTTGCCACCAGGGCACAGAGCCGAGGTCCTCGACCGCCGTGGGGGAGGGTGGGGGGGGGGGTGGCGTATATGACCGGAGGGGAGGGGGGTTCTCATTGCAGTGGTCCGCGATAAGCGTGAAATCTAAGGTTTCAGTAAGCAGATGAGAAGGGAAGGGTATTTCGCAGCGCACTTGGACGAGGAAATGTGAAGTAAAGATCTTCTTGCTCCAAGTAGGAGTACACAGCAATGAAACACATCGCAACTATACATTCCGGCGACAGTTACTAGTATTGTAGGGGTCAAAAAATGGTGGGGGGTTGCCCTGTCGAATACATGATCAGGGCACTCCCAGGTTTCGAGGAAAATAGACGCTTCAGGCGTACTGAAGCGTCTATTTCCCTTGACACTTGAGAGTGCTCTGGACATGCATTCTACAGTCCCGATCAACATCTAAAATCTACGTACACCATGCGACAACTGACCTACCGCTTTGTCTCATGGAGCCTCCTCATAGCTGAATCGTACCTCTTGCAAGTTTGCTTGGGGACAAATCTTTGAATGAAAGGGGACAGAGCGGTGATTATGCCGAATCGGAGAAAAGAATAGCGATTCGGACATTAGTTGAGAGAGATCGTTTGACCATCGCATCATCGCACTTTATTTTTTGTTGACGCGCTTTATACCGGCGCAAATATTTCGAAGGTTTCACCGTGAAGCAACTCGGTTTTCTTTTGGAAAAACAAATTTGCACGGTTCTACAGGAAGTGAGCTTTTCTAAAGCTCATTTCAAAGCGCCGATGGCCAACATCAGTAACAGATGACCACCACTATCCATGATGATCAGTGATCTGTTCGCAATCCATTGACTGCCGTTCTGACAGAATTGTCGCTGGCAACAAACCGAATATTCAGTGACTATTGACTATCACTGATCTTCATAAAATCTGCAACCCATCTCGTTTTATTCACAATGGTATAAATGATACATTCTGCATCTATCCTGTTCTTTTACATCCGTTGTGTCTACACTTTGCCTCCCATCCAATTCTACAAACTAAATGAAATAGCCAGTGAATTGAAGGGCTTTCGCGCTCCTCCACCCTGAGTGGTCGATTCCAAGCTGAACTGCACCATCAACTTGAGCTGCCGGAACAACAGTTGAACTACAGCACAGACAGTGGTGTGGTATCGTCTCGTGGTAAATGGCTGGGTGGGGGGCACTTATGACGGGTCTTCGCGGGGAGCGCGATGAGCGGCTCGTGGGTGCGAGTACCAGTGGCAGGGCATGGCAGCCTTCACGCGAGGCAGTGTGCCATGGGTGGAGAAGGCAGGGTGGCATGGGTACAGGAGGCAGTGTGGCATGGGTGGAAGTGCAGAGGTGACGCAGCCACGCTCTACCGGGCTCCCATGGGCAATCGATTCGGCAAGTCGTACTGATGGCGAGTGACGCCGCGAGGCGATGATCCGTCATATGTGCACACACCACTGGGTGGGTGCTCCAGTCACCTAGTCACTTGTCTAGGTTCTTCTCGGTTCGGTTTACTTCCTCTGAATCACCAAAAGAACGAGATCTGGACCCCTAGAGGAAGTAAATCGAACCGAGAAGAACCTTAACATCTGACCCGTTGTCGAGCCCCCTTTCCACCAGGGGATTAATAAATAATACTCAACAAGTAGGCAACGATTGGAGCATGTATGAACATACTTCGCAATGGTTATGCATACCTGTGAATGTTTAAGAAAGCTTTCATAGACCCACTAGGTATTCAGTCAAGTGTTATTTTCGTGCAAGAGTTTCGATTCCTTTCAACGGAACTCTGCCATGAAAAGCCATCTGGATTTATTCCATAGGAGCCGCATCTCTTACACCGCTATATCAAACAAAGCTTCTGAATGATGTGCCTGATGTGCACCGCACTTGCAACCAACGGTAGGTGTTATCTCGATAGATGCAATGTTCAGTGAAAGCTTCGGCGGAACTCTGTCAGTGAATGAACTTTAGTACAAATGCATGCATCAATCTTCGAAGGCTGTTTGTTTTCAGGTTCAAAAAAGACGAAAATTAACAAAAAATTCTACCTAAATTTTTCGTTTTGGCTAGCACTTGATCCATGGCATAATAAAGCATGTATTCGCTATGTTTTGTACGGAGACATTCACCAAAATTAATGGAATTTATGACTAATACGGGTTTCTTCAGGGTAGCCGCTGCCTCTAGGGTACACCTGGAATGGAAGATTCCGTATTTGACCGGACGGAAGAGGTGGGGATCGTTTCTGCAGAAATGAGAAGCGAAGGGTCTTTCGAAGAGTATTTGCGAACTCGTATAAGGAAATGTGAAAAATATCTTTTTGCTTCAAGTAAGGATACATGGGAGTAAAAGACATTGCAACTATACAATCCCGTAACAGTCACTGGTATTGTGGAGGGAAAAAAGGGGTGGGTGGTATTTGGTAGCCGTAGAGGAAGGGGATCGTACTGAAGCAGCTATTTTCCTCGACACCTGGGGTGTCCTGCTAGCCACTAATTGGAAAATTGATCAACAACGCAGAATAATGCATGAAGCGACGTCGAAAACATGGACGGAAATAATAAATAAATTCATGAATAACCGAGTGAACAAGATGAGATATTCACGAGCGAATGCAGTATTCAAAGCGTCGTGAAAGGAGACTAGTGATGAAAGAGCGCTAAAATATGGATAGAACGACGAATGCCTGAGTAGATATATGCGCCAAGCCACCACGGAGGGACAAACTTAGACAAAGTTCGCGTCCACAGCTTCATCAGGAACCACAAAGTATGGTTTTCCCTAGCAGTGGTTTAGCTACCATTTGAGTAGAACATACTGTGTTCCTAGCAATGTGATTTATAGTAAATGTGAAATTCGTGGTGCATCTGAAGAGCCGATCGGTAGAAGCGCTTCTTCAGATATCACAGTAAATTAGCATACTTTTAGGACGCAGAAAAACCCTTTTAACTCAAAAACGTCGCATTTCTTTGCCTATATTGCACTGGCTAGGGGATTGTAGATGAGTAAACGTGCAAAATATTCAGTCGTATGGCACTAATCTTTTCGAAGAACATGTTGCGTTAAGCAGAGTGGTTCATTGTCCTCAGTCAGATGATAGGTTGCTCTGTAACTGACAAAGTGAATCATTACAACGCTAAGGCTACTCAAGCAGCACTTTAATCACCGTCCAACAGGACTGTGGCTAGTGATTCAGCTGGACTTGTGATTAGTAAAAGCGATGGCAACCACATGATGTGTTCCGGTGCTTGTCGCTTTCCAACCCCCGTGAGGATTGTTTGTCTGGGTCTGTGTCCCCTTTATGGATTCATGCAATGGCGGATAGTAAGCAGACAGTGATTTCTATATTACTTTTTTCCCAATTTTTTGTTCATTAAGTGGATATTTGGACTTTCACTCCCTAAAGATGTGCCTCTACAAACCAAGCGCAACTGCACCGTTGACTGATGTCAATTGATACCTACCTCACGCTTCTATAAATTCAAAACTGCCAGTGAATCATAAAGGAAATTGACAAACTTCTACGTAGCTTCGCGGTAAAAAGCAGAAGAACCTGTTATAAATGTGCCATGCCAGGGTACGTCGGGAGTCGAGGGCTCTTCCACAGGAGGGGTCGCATTTGACGGCGGGGTGAAGGGAAAGGGTAGGATTGTGATTGCGGTGATCAGCAATGATCACAGGCTAGATGATAAGCGGAATGTACCCTCAGCTGACTCGGTTATGTAAGAAAACATTGACTTTGAATGATCAACACAACAATTACAGTAATAAAATAGTACTTGGTCATACTATGCAATCGGCAATATTTACTGATATCGCAGAGGTTGTTTAGGTGTTGAGGGGTCGTATTTCGGTGCCCGTGTGGGCAGAGGGATCGTAAGCGGCCATCTTCCCCGACAGCTGGGCGTGCCCTGCGGTGCACGACGACAAGTGGCTCTTTACCGAGAAATACCAACGAGGAGCAGCCTAGCGCTCCTGAAAATTTCGGTCACTTAGTTTTATTTGTGAATTCTAGGATAAGTGAACGTCTTATTGGATTTTTTCCATCATTATGTTTTCAGCGGTTGCAGATAGGACTTCTAACAGGAGCTCTTCTACTTTTCTCCTAATGAAGGCAATTCCAAAAAAAATCGAACACATAATTGGGTCGCGTTATACTTCAACATGACAACATACTTCCTAATGGTAAGCTTCCACGAACATGAACATATTTACAACCTCATCGTGACAAGGATATTCACTCTCGTCACGACAAAAAATTCAGCTTCAACAAAATTCAGCAAAAGTTCAGCATTCAGTTCATTCAGCAAAATTCAGCAACGTGCATTACACTCCTTTGCGCTAGAAATCACGAACCTTGGATCTCTCTCTTGGCCTCCAACATATTTTATACCTGCTCCTATTTCTGCTGCCCCTCTAGAACACCATATAGTCATGCTTGCTCTTTCAGAAAATTTCAATAAAGGATCCGGCAAGAATTTGGTGATAGTTTTTTCTACTCAATCGGCAAATTGAACCAAAAACTTCCTTCACTGGAGATCATTGGTCACTGAACAAAGAGATTATTTTCGCTCCTAAAATGTTGAGGACAAAATTCCTGCAGATATTGCAATTTCTTCATAGTCTTTTCGGAATGAATTCTGGCCATTTGTAGCCTCCATTGAGCTCGCTAGAAAAGTAGCAACTACAACAGATCGAAGTGTAGTTTCATTGCAGTCAATCGTGGAATGCCTTTGCAGTTTGCTCAAGTATCTCTACAATTCTTTGCGATAATTGGAAACTGCCTACAAATTTTCTGTGATATTTCGCTTTTATATAGCAGCTACATACGTAGGTTAATCTATGGGATCGTGAACCGAGCGAGAAAGATATTTTAAAGCATACAGTAGCGCTCAAAAGTCTTCGGCCACAACTTTTTTTATCATGACTTTCTTTCTACTTGACCAAATTTGACAAAGTTTTAATATGTGGTGCCTGAACCTATTGTCGACATTCCCTTCTACTTGAGTGCCGCTTGACTCTTTTCATGGTTTTTTACAAAAATTTACTACAAGACCACCCAAAAAAGGAAAAAGGTTTGGTCAAGAAAAACGAAAAAACACAAAAACAAAACAAGCAAGCCTCAGAGAACATTAATATTTTGTAGAAAGACCACGACTTTTGATGACAGCGGCACAGCGGGACGGCATAGCGATGGCACTCCAAAAACAAAAAATTTCATATAACCACGTCACTTACACCGTTGAGCGCCAAAATAGTATATTTAGTATATAGTGTCTCCAAGTACAACATACTGAATTTTCTCTTAGATCGGTTCAGTCGCAAAAAAGTTACAAGTGAAAAACCAAAGTGAAAGACCATTTCGCTGAAGACTGTTGAGCGCTACTGTATATAATGTTCCCAGAAGTGATTTATATCAGCTAATCAGGCTAAAGCCTATTATCCTATATGCATCATTAGTTTCGAGAAGAAAGAGATTATATATCCATCTTAAGGCTCAGGATAATCTCCCACAACTGCTGATAAATCACGCGAATGACGCAAGGCATCGCGGAAACTACCTAGAATGCTGCTTTGGACTTTTTTTTTGGGAATCCCCTACACAGAAAGGAAATTAGTGATGAAGTGAAGCGATTCTATAGCAAGTATAGATTTAGCAACAAAGCTCGTTATTCAATCACTTGAGAATCGCGTTAGCTGAAACATGCCGCCTACGAGAATCTACGTAGCGCTCAAAAGTCCTGTGCAAAACGCTTTTTCGCCGTAGCTTTCTTTTCTGCTGAGCTAGATTGGGCAAAATTTTCGATACGTTGAGCCCAAACCTATTGTGAGTATTATCCACCACTTCCGTGCTGTTAGACTCTTCTCACGATTTTTCAGGAGCATTTATTACTAAATAATCGGAAAATACGGAAGAGCTTGACAAGAAAAAATGGTCTCCCCTGAAGTACAAGGTATCAGGTCTATGAGCTTTTCATTAACTGCATGAGGCAGAGCGTTCTACGATACTTTCTTCTTATTTGGACGTATTTTTCTTCCCTGTTCCTATTTTTTCTACTAATTATCAGTACAGCCTTTCTCAAGCTCTCCCCACATGTGCTCTTTGGATTCAAGTCCAGGGATTGGCTTGGCCACTCGCGAATCGTGACGTTCTGCCGCTGGATGGCTTCTTTCACTTCTGTTGACGCGTGTTTTGAACCGATATTTTGTTTCTCAGCCCATGGTAATACAATGCTTACCATCACGCTCCTGTACCCTTCCATCTATCTTGAGACCCATACCTCGCACAGAAATTGAGACCCATACCTCGCACAGAAAATACTCCATACACCACCACAGATCCTCCACTATGCTTCACTGTGTGTTCCATGTATTTCGGAAGGAATCTTTCGCCAAAAGAAAACCTCGAAGCCTACCACATTTCCTCACCTAAGGACAAATTAAACGTGCTTTCAACGGTTGTCCCGATTCGCTAAACTCAAGGTGAGATGGCGCCTCGCTGTGGGCCTTTGGATTTTCTATTCTTGTGTGTTATAAATGGTTGCTTGACTGGACGTAGCCCGTAGATTCCTACATCACTTAGGCCTCTCCCCACAGTCTGTCAACTATTCTGAATGCCATCACTTCCAGAAGACACTTCTGAGATTGGTCCGCAGAAAAAAGTTACCACTGAGAAATCATTCGAAGAGCGACACCGCAGTATCTCAAAATCACGTCAAAATCGTAAAATCGCAGTATGACCTTAGTCTTACTACTTTCACTTTTTGAAAACCATCTGCATCGATCTCGCCTGTTTCGCTGTGCAAAACTCATTTATGTCCCATCTAATTCGGAATGTGTGGATTGGTGGACTAATTTGATGACGGTATACCGTCTCTTACATCCTGTACTTACAGTTCTGTGGAGTGTAAGTAACTGTAAATTCAGTACCGGGAATATTTTGAATGAAACAAATGATCATGAGTCGCTTTTAGCTTTACTTTTCATTCTATGTTCAAAAATAGAATGATTTTCAAGCACTCAGTTTTGAAATGTGGTCATGTAGCTTTTTATTGTGGCAAATGTTTGATGCTGCTTTTCTGTCTGCACGCGGCTATTGTATTAATGGTAACAATATTAGCGATATTTTCGTCGGAGTCACATCTGGCAATAGCGCACAGCGTGAAGCCGCCATCACATGAGCTTGAATAGATGTCGAACGAGGAACCATTGTCCTGCCACGAATACAATACCCTCGCACCTTGTTCGGCATTATTGCGTTCGTAATACGGCTTTCACATGTAGACACATATGAAAGTCATGCATGCGGACATATGAATCACGTACGGCAATGAAAATAGCACAATGGCAAACGTTAGGGGTCGAGAAAATGCACTGAATAGCTAAAGTAGAGGAACTGCTGGATGATCCGTATATCTAAAGCATTTTTCTATGCAAATGAAGATGATCACGGTGGCTAGATGCGTTCCGTCAAAGATGCTTGAATTGTGGGATTGAAAACCAACCCCACACAGACTTGGATTTGGCAAGTGTCGATAGTTGGGTTTTCAAAGAAATCGTCCACCAAAGAATCGGTTTTTTTTTTGTTACCCACACATTTATGTTGTTCGCCTAATGAGGGCCGCGCGCAAAGTTCCACGCAAAAAAGGTAAGAATTCGGCTACGAAAGTACTCCCCAAATCCTCGGTCGGGTGCGCGGGGCCCCCGATTGAAGGTCCCGCCCCTTCGTCCGTCGCGGTTGGGAACGGAGAGTGGGACTGTTCAGTTAACTTTCTGTTCCTACTATGCCTCTCCGACCGCGGCGGACGACAGGGTGAGCACTAGCTCGGAGGCACCGCCCACCCGGCAGAGAATTTGGGGCGCTGTATCTTAGGCGTACACACGTTTTTTCGCTGAAACTTTGCATGCGGCCCACATTCGGCAAATGCAATATAAATATAAGGGACACATGAAAGCTCAGCTGTCCGTGGACGATTCTTTTAAAGTGAAACATTGATTCGACCATCGACTGTCGCAATAGGGTCGTGGCCCCACTGATCCTACTTTTTCACTGAAGCTTCCCACGACTTACTATTAGGTCGTTCGGAGAGTTCCTGTAGATTACGACCTCTAATTTCAAATGCGCATATCTCGGTTCACGCAAGATCTTATCATTAAGATAAGAATAAGAGATTTTTGCCAACAAGATACAGCTTGCTACTCCTGTTTCTCAGAGCTCTAGAGATTTAGAGGCGATGAAATCGATGAAGACCGCTTCGGCATCGTGCTGGTTCCTGAAGCGTTTCCCCACAGAAAGCTGTTCAGAGTCTTGGAGAAGGGGTATTCGGTGGGGCTAGGTTAGATGGGTACTGGTGACCTGCGAAGTTTCAAAGTCTCGCTCATTCAAGTTTTTCAGGGTTGTTTGTGCAAAATGCATGGTCATAAGCTCAGTATTGGCTGATAGGCAGAAACTACTTTTTTTCACGACAATGCATAGCCCCAGAAGAATATCAATCCCTTCTTGTCAGCCAGTACTGAGCTTATGATCTGCAGTTTGCAATGCATCCGCAGGCTCCTCACAGTACTTCGCAGCTGTAATAGTTTCCCGGAATCCATGAAGCTATGGTGAATCAGAGCTGCTATAGACCACCATACCGCCGCCATTCTGGCAGGCTATTCGCTTCAAGATTGACCTTTGTGCAACCATTGTGCAGGTCATCGGTTGTTCTACAGAATCCGTTTTCATCATCTGTCACGATGCCATAAAGAAATGCGTCGCTCGTGAGCAGAAGAAGAAGGAGGTGTAGAGCTGTCGTTTGTCCATTTTGTTTTAGGGATTTTGGAAAAATCCAAAGTTTATTTGAAGGCATATACGCTACTGTGTTTGCATAGAGCAAGAAGCAGGCTTCAATGCTGCTCTGCTTATGATATGAGCAGCCCTAGCAATTAGGAGGAATCAGAAATGTAATTCAGAAAGTGGAATCCTTAAAACCGCAAGAGCTTTTTGAACGGTCCAAGAAAATTAGTGCCTTCTTGAAGAGCTCATTTGTGGAAATATGGGCGAAAGGTGAGACTTCTGTGCTGTCCAGTCCTTGAGGCACACTATCGTTTTGAGGTATTCAAGCCACGCCCTCTCCGTGGAGGATTTTCACAGTAAAGGGTGTTATATAACACATTCGTGCGTAGGCATATGTCATGGGAGTTCTGTAGACGAGAGGAACAACGAGTATCGAGTCATTAAGCTTATGAAGGCGGCGTTCTTAAGGTAATCAGGACAGTTGAGAAGCGGGAAACGTAATCAGTAGCCGTTGAAATAAGAAAAAGCCTCATTACTAGCGCTACGGCTGTAGAAGCATGACTTAGTGAAAGCCAATAGTGAGGGTAATTTTGTTTTGTATAATCTCTTCTGTAATATGTTCTGATTTGGAATGTAAAAAGTTTGCCAATTCAACAACTCTTCAAGATGAATCAAACGAAGCTTGACACTAATACTTCGGTTTCCCCATAAGTCTTGCAAAATAATCAAATATTCAATATTTATCTTGAATCTGTTGAACACTTTTTTGACTAGCATGGAACCTTCTACAAGGCACCAGCATGTAATGCACCAATGGTGTAAAAGCGTAGCAGCTTCAGAGTCAGAAGCAAAAGGACGTCAATCACTCAAACGCAACGGAGATCTGAGTCTTGAAAACGAGGAAGCAGAGGACGACCGACTAAAAACCATGAGGAGAACCATGAGTACCTTCCGAAAGGCACCACGGTCACAGATATCCTCTACATTACTCACCCCCGAGAGACAATATAATGCGAGAAAAGCGTCTAGCAGCACTCAGAAAAAGTGTGCACTCTCAGTACCATCTATTTCTCGCCTACCATCGAGATTGAAGAAAATATTCAACTTGTGCCAGATTTGCTGCTGCTTAGAAATGGGGTACTCAGTAAAAGCCCACCCATACTTTTTGCAAAAAATCGAGATCTCACCAAACACTTTCATCGCGTTTTCCCCTCATTTAATTGCATCTGACGTAGAAAAGATCAGCTTTTTAGACCTCGATGGGCCAGAAGCGCAGGTTTTTCCTCACACAGATCACGCCATTTCCAAACTCAAAAATAACAATTAGTCAAACGATCAGAAACAAATGAAAACGTTTGGTGAAGCTGAGGAAGCTCTATCGAAAACATGCACATACACTTTTTGACCTCGATGACAGACAAAGAAGGGGAAACGTCGGAAGTGCGAATTTTCGCCTTCAGATTACTTAATCACGAACCTCATAAATATTAAACAGTCAAAGCAGTCGAAAAATAGCACCGCTTTGTAAAGCAGAAAGAGCTCTATCGACCACACACAGTAGCCCTCAAAAGTCTTCGGTCAAATGGTTTTTTACTTCGGCTTTTCACTTGTAATTTTTTTGCCACTGGACCGATTTAAGAGAAATTTTAGTATGTTGTACTTGTAGACACTACATACTAAGTAAACTATTTTAGTGCTCAACGGTGTAAGTTACGTGGTTAAATGCATTTTTGTTTTTGGAGTGCCATCCCTATGCCGTCCTGCTGTGCTGCTGTCATCAAAAGTCGTGGTCTTTCTACAGAATATTGATGTTTTCTGAAGCTTGCCAGTTTTATTTTTCCTGAAGAAAGCCGTTTTTCTTGACTGAACCTTTTCCTCTTCTCCGGTGGTTTTGTAGAAAATTCTTGCAAAAAACCATGAAAAGAGTCAAGCGGCACTTAAGGACAAGGAAATGTTGACAATAGGTTCAGAGACCACACATTAAAATTTGTCGTATTTGGTCAAGTAGAAAAAAAAGTTATGACAGAAAAGTGTTTGGCCAAAGACTTCTGAGCGCTACTGTGTATACAGGGGGTGCCAAAAAAAAAAGTAATTTTGTCTCCTCCACTTTCGACCCCATTTAGCCAAACTACAGTAAATTCTATTGAGGTATTCTCATCCCCAGAATCAAGAGCAGACCTAACTCTATCAATATACTCCGTGGCAGCCTCCTGCACGAGCAGAAACGGGAGCAAGGAAAGACTGAACAAGATGTATCACCTCAACTGGGCAAAATCCAAAATTTCTTCGCCCTCTTTCACACCTTGCTGACGTCCGTTCAATCTGGGTACCTAAGGGGATTCATACCGGATGGTGTTCTTTAACACTGCGTTTTTCCCGGGTTCCCAGCGCCCTTCGTTCCCAAGAGCCAAAACGTTCCCCTACCACTGAAACCCCTCCGGAGGCGGATTTGAGGCATGAAAATGATACTTTGGATCATAGCAGCCTTGTCCAAGCAGCAGGGGCTCTGTGACTTCCAAGAACCGAAGGGCCAACCCTCAGGAAGCTTCCCACAAAAGACCTACCACGGAGCTTGGCTCCACTGTTTTTAGCGAATTTTTAAATGTAGGTACTCCGAAGCCCGACTGCGCCGAATTAAACCTCCATATTTTTATGAACATGAACGTGAGGAGCCACAGCTTGTTCCTGCTTTTAGAGGAACATTTCGGGAATGTTTTGCCCCAACACCTTTATCCCTTTCATTTCCCTACGTTTTGTAAAATTGGCAGATGTGAGCCGTGGGCAAAATTACTTTTTTTTTTGGCACCCCCTGTAGACTTCGTCGAAAGGTGAAGAGAACGTTGCGAAGCACAGAGAATTAAAACACGGAGGGGAGGGGGGAACTTATTCCTCAGTCTATGGAAGAATGCCGGTCTCTCGGGAGTGGCTTAGCGTCGGTGGATCAGGCGGTGAAGGCCCGAATAAGTACGACATGGATAAAATCGAAGGAGTCCACAGGAGTCCTATGTGATCGACAGTGCTCCGGGATGCCCAAGGGCAAGGTATACCGAGCAGTGGTAAGGCCTGCAATGCTGTACGGTAGTGAATGCCGGCCCATAACAAAGATATGTGAAAGGCGCTGCATGCACTGAGATACATAAGTATGGTGGGATGGGCATGCGGCTGGACGCGACTGGATAAGGTCAGGAAAGAGGAAGTGGGAGCAGTCATGCAGACAGCTCCTGTCCAGATGAAGTTGAGGGAGCAGCGCCTGTGATGGTATGGGCATGTTTTGAGAAGACTGTCAGATAGTGATCTACAATTTTTCTTATAATCTGGTGAACCCCTTTTGGAAGGCGCATTCCAATGAATGTTCAAAGAGGGGCTTCTGGACTGGATTAAGCCACCGCGGTGTCTGCCTGATGTGTGGTGCAGTCATAAGAGGCTCTCATTAATCATTAATCTGGATCAAAGCAAGAAAAGCCGTGTCTGCTTTCTGGAGTTTTGAATATGGCAAATATACCGTCTCAAATCATTTTAGAAAATTGCAAGCTTGACCAGCTTATCGTCACTCATAGACCAGGGAGCATGCAACCGCCCAGCAAACTACTATCACAACTTCTAATGGCATTGGAAAACATGGCGCATTTTGGAAGAAATGATATACGACGAGCGTAGCTCCCGCAAAAGCAGCTGCAGAAGAAAGCATGGAGAGCAGCTTAGACAATAGGCATCCACACGCTCGCAGAGAGGCAATGAAGGAAAGCGTATTTCAGAACACTGTACTCTATAAATAAACGCTTGAACTCAGGAGAGGTACTGTGTAACGAAAATTGTGTTATAAAGCCGCCCTCAGGACGTTATTGTGGTCCTACGCACTCCTCCTCGAACTGCACGCTTCACTCTGAACCGCACTCTTCCAGCATATTGATCCTATGTCATTTGATGTCACGTAGAGGGAATACTTTCATTCATGACCATGCTTAATATGTGAAACAGCACCAAGCAACAAACAAAAGAAACAATGAAAGGGAGAGTATTTCTCCAAGCCGACCAAAAAATTCGTTCGACCTTGAACCGTAGTAATTCAAGAGCATCTTGCATCGCTTCTTCAATTAAAGACTCTTCACGAAATTCGGCATTCAGGGCATTTGGATTTCCAGGATGTTTTCTTTTGGCTTTTTTTTGGTTTCAAATTTCTTTTCTTCTTCTTTCTGTTCATTTTCTCTCATGTTCTGACTGGTTACTGGATGCGCTGTCACTCGACCTATTGTCAGTCGAATTATGTGTACCCACAAATGCAATAAATCTGAATCAGAATAAGCGTAAGAATGAGAAAAAAGGGTGATTATACCTACTATATACGAAACGCTCATCTGTCTTTACGTCCTTCCTTCTGCTCCTTTGTCCGTCCCTCCGTCCCTCCGTCCGTCCGTCCTTTTGTCCGCCCCTTGTTCGTCTGTCACGAACTAAGATACTACAGGGTGGGGGGGGGGGGGCCAAAAAAAAAGTAATTTTGTCTCCTCTACTTTCACCCCACTTTATTCGAACTACATCAAATTCTGTTGAGGTATTTACATCCCTAGATTCAGGAGCAGACCTCACTCTATCACTATACTCCGTGGCAGCCTTCTGCACGAACAGGAACGGGAGCGAGGAAAGAGTGAACAAGAGGTGTCACCTCAACTGCAAAATCCGAAATTTCGTCGCCCTTGTTCAGAAAATTGCTAATGTCCGTTCACTCTGGGTACCCAAGGGGACTCATATTGGGTGGTGTGTTGCAGAGAGAAGCTAGTAGGGGGAGTCCTCCGGGAAGGGTCCCGGCAAAAAGACGGGCCACCCAAATCAATTGAGCTAGGCGCCAGGAGCGGAGGGAGTAGGTGAAAGCTCGAATAAAGGAAAGAACCCTGTTCTGACTTGGGATTCCAAGTTACTCTTGTGATCTCAAGTTAGCTATCAGAGCGAGCTTATCATAGAAGATAAGAGTAGTACGGGAGGTCTCAGTTTCCGACGTGCATCATCTATACGTGGTGGCGGACTTCTCGCCGGATCTCAGGTTGGTTGTGGCTGTTCACCTTCGTGGTAGTGAGAGACTTTGTGTCGATCTGTTCCGACTCCGTGTCGGGTTTCGTACAGCTAGCAGCAACCGTAGGCAGGACCTCCCTCTCTAGTGTGGGAAACAGTAGAAAACTACACCCTCCGATCCTGGACACACTCTCTCTCCGGTGCTCCGTTTTGTCATTGCATTGTAATCCCAGTGTGATTTTGTGCTTCATTTGTGCTAACGTGTTGTTGTTGTTTTTATAATAAATTGTTAGTTCAGCACTCGGTGTCATTTGCTAAGTGTCGTGAAGCGATAGGTATCTTTTGGGCCTCAATATCATATATCCTAGCACGTGTGGTGGCCCGTACAGGTGTACAGGCCCGTCCTTTTTCTCAACCAGTACAATGGGGAAAGCCCAATTCGATCTGCTTTTCTCGATAATATTCCTCGAAAGCAAGTCAGCAAGAAGTTCTTTCAATTTCGGTCGCATCCCTAGCGGCACCGGTCTTGTTTTTAATCTTATTGGACTACAATCTCCAGTGTTTATGTTCATCTCCACTAAATTGGTTTGGGAAAGCTCTTCGTCCTTCACCGCAAACGCGTCCTGATGCCGTTTCAATACTGTTGTTATGCTCTGATCCCATTTCTCGAATTCCCCATTTGCCTTGATTAACTCCAGCAAGGTATTCCATTTCTCCTCTTTCGTTGATGGCTTATCCTTATTTAGCATCAGTGGGTTAACTTCTTCCCATTTTTGATGCCACTTCTCTGTACTCCAGTGACCTACATTCTCTCCTTCCTTGAAAATCAACGGCTCATCACTGGTGTTAAACACAGGTAGCATGGTATCCTGATTCCGAATTCGAAATACCCCTGGGGCTACATGCTGTCTGCTAGGCCAGATAACACGATCTCCATTTTCCTCACGTCCCATTACACACCTTACTTGTACCAAGGCTGAATCGCGCGGTGGTACGTATGCTCTTTGGGCGACGACCACGTCTCCCTTCGTCAGCGATACGCGCTCTTTGCAGTCGTCCTTTGTGTTATTTATAGAAATGTTTACTCCTAACTGACTGAGTGCATTCGTTCCAAGAATGATCTCCTTATTTTGGTCAGCGATTATGTGGAATGGTACCAGACAACGGTTACCTCCCTCTAGCTCGGCCTCAATACACACTGCTCCGAGAAAAGTCATCCTGTTGTTTGAAGCATCGAACACTGGCTTCAAACACGACTGCTCAATTAGGTCCAGGGAATCAACGTCATAGCCCCGGTTCTGGGCTTCTGCTAGGATCTCAATCGAAATGATACTGATCATGGAACCAGTATCCAGTAAAGCTTCATTCGTACCGTTAAGAAGTTTAAGCCTTCCGACCAATTTTTCACCCACTAATTCCTTATCTTTCTTGGTCTTAGGTCTCACAGCTCTTCCTACACTGCGTTCTCTCACTGCCATTCCTAAGCTTCGCACCTTGTTGATCAAGGTAGAAATGGTTTGTTTTTCTTTTTCCATTTTGCTCTCCTTGCGCTTTATCTGGTTCACTTTGGTTGCTTCCTGAGGGCAGACTCTGCTAATGTGGCCATATTTTGAACAATTATAGCACTTTCTTTTTTCACTGGGAGCTTGGCTTGGGACAGAATCTTTGACCCGTGTGGTTGGGTACGAAGTACTTTTCTGGTCGCTGCTTTTCTGTTCATTGCGAACCAATTCCCTTATCGGGCTGTGTCTGCTCTGTTCTCTATCGATTCCCCTTGCGTTGCTCGCCCCCACGCTACGGTATTGCTCGGATCTGGACTTCCAGTTTGGAATCCCCAGTTTTCTACTGGCATTCAACATGAACTTCGATTGTTCAATACTCAGCGCTAACTGCTTAACCTCCTCATATGCCCGTCGTGGTTCAACTTTATGAAGTGCGCTTACCAGTTGGAAGTGCTCCGGCCAAAAGGCCAAGTTGTCCAGCAATATCTGCGCGTATTCTAAAGACCTATCCTCGAGGGATCCTTCTGGGTATGCTAGTTCTCCAAGCCTCTCTAACACTACGCAGAACTCAGCCACATCTTGGTTTGGGCGTATCCTCAGATTTTTCAGCTCGGTCAGGGCCCTCAACCTACCCGCTGTGGAGTCGTGGGCCAGCAACTTTGCCATTTCGTTCACTACCGTATCGAACCCTTGCTCCTTGACCATTCTGGGGAGAGACGCGAAGATATTCTTTGCGCGGCCAGCGAGATGGTCGTCTGCTAATATCTCCACTAAGGTGGCCTCACATCGCACTACGTCGCTATACTTTCTTCTAAACCTTCTAACAAATTCCCAAAAGTTCTCATTCTTCAATCCTCTAAAGACCCCTGGGTCTACACAGGCCATAGATTTCAGATAAGCAGCCAACACACCTGAACTGTCCAAGACTGGCTCCGTCGCCGTCGGGCTCTCCGAATGCCTCCTCAAGGCTCCTACAAATCGCGGACCAGTCGAATACGCTGCGTTCTGCAATGGTTTCATTTCTTCTCTTTCCATTCGCATTGACGTGGAATTATCGTTCCACCCACCGCTATCCGTTAAAGGCTCCTTCTTTGCAGATTGGAGTGCAGTAATTTCGTTCTTCACCTGTAACACGTCTGTCTTAAGAATGTCACAGATTTCTGCGAGTAACTCTCCATCTCTTTCCGTAGTCCTGATGTAATCCATCCAGTCCCCGACTGTTGTTATCCCTCTTTCGTCCAATACGTTCAGAACGGCCTTCCCCAGCTCCCGCTGAGTCCCTGTGTCAGCTATCTCTGCTCTCAATATACTTTGCACCTTCTCTAACCCAACCTCAATTTCCTTTTCTACCTCTATCCTCTTCTCTTTTGCCATCCGAGAGTCCCTTAACCGCTCTATCACTGACTTGTACATGCTTACCAATGCATCATTACACCGCTCACTTAGTGCGCTACATTTCGAAATCGTATCGCCGGTTTCTCTCACCTGCTGAGGGGTGTCCGACGGTTCCTCCATTTCCACCACGTTTTCGTCCCGTATCGGTAGCATTCTGGAACGAGTGGTGATACTAGGCTCTCTTTCTATCACCATTTTGTGTCACCGGCTACCACGAGGGGCAGGTACACTTCTTACTTTCTTACTCTTTTAACGTCAGATTCTTTCTTTACTGACGATCTGTATTCCGGGTACCTTATCCTCTCGGTAACCTCGGAGTGGCACACACAGTTATAGCCGATACACGAAGTATTCAGCACTCTACAGGTTACGACACACTACCACTTGCTAGTTTCGTGAAAACAATACACGTACAAGTTACGGCACACTACCACTTGCTAGTTTCGTGTAAGCAATGGGTATCGACTAGAATAGTTCGGCCCCCATGTACGGGCCACCACACGTGCTAGGATATATGATATTGAGGCCCAAAAGATACCTATCGCTTCACGACACTTAGCAAATGACACCGAGTGCTGAACTAACAATTTATTATAAAAACAACAACAACACGTTAGCACAAATGAAGCACAAAATCACACTGGGATTACAATGCAATGACAAAACGGAGCACCGGAGAGAGAGTGTGTCCAGGATCGGAGGGTGTAGTTTTCTACTGTTTCCCACACTAGAGAGGGAGGTCCTGCCTACGGTTGCTGCTAGCTGTACGAAACCCGACACGGAGTCGGAACAGATCGACACAAAGTCTCTCACTACCACGAAGGTGAACAGCCACAACCAACCTGAGATCCGGCGAGAAGTCCGCCACCACGTATAGATGATGCACGTCGGAAACTGAGACCTCCCGTACTACTCTTATCTTCTATGATAAGCTCGCTCTGATAGCTAACTTGAGATCACAAGAGTAACTTGGAATCCCAAGTCAGAACAGGGTTCTTTCCTTTATTCGAGCTTTCACCTACTCCCTCCGCTCCTGGCGCCTAGCTCAATTGATTTGGGTGGCCCGTCTTTTTGCCGGGACCCTTCCCGGAGGACTCCCCCTACTAGCTTCTCTCTGCAACAGGTGTTCTTTAACATTCCATTTGTTCCGGGTCCCCAGCGCCTTTCGTTTCCAAGAGCCAAAACGTGCTTTTACCACTGAAACCCCTCCGGAGGCGGATTTGGGCATGAAAATGATTCTTCGGATCATAGCAGCCTTGTCATTCATCGGGGGCTCTGTACTTCCATGAACCAAAGGGCCAATCCTTAGGAAGCCTCCCATAAAAGACCTACCATGGAACACGGCTCCACTGTTTTAAGGGGACCTTGATACCGTGGGTGCTCTGAAGCCCGACTGCGCCGCTTGAAGGTTCCATATTCCTATGAAAATGAAAGTAGTGAGTCTCAGCTTGTTCCTGCTCCTAGAGAAACATTTCGGGAATAATCAGCCCCAATACTTTCATTTCTTTCGTCTCCCTATGTTTTGTATAATTGAGAGATGTGAGCCGTGGGCAAAATTACTTTTTTTTGGAAAAATGATCTGTGGAGATGGTACAAGTGTGGTTTGGGTAGGGCATGGGACAGGAAGTAAAGGCCACCCATAGACTAAGGTAAGCTCCTCCCACGGTGGGCGGGGTGTGCACTGAAATGCTCTGTCTTTAAGAAAAGGAGCAATTTCGATCGACCTACTGACGCACATGGTGTTTCGCGCACAGTGTGCGCCAGCCAACTGGTGATATAAAAAACCCCTAACGAATTCACACTCGACGTCTTGGTAAGGCGTCGCTTGTGCAAAGTAACGGACTGTAGGCCACCGTAGCTAATACCACAAGCCAAAACTGTTCCCACACATTTTCTTCAGATATGATGGGCAAATTAGGTACTATAAGAAAAATAACACGCGCGAGAGTGGAACGACAGCCTTGTCGGTGCTTTTCCCCACCTCCCCCATCCCCTGACACCAGGGCACTCCCAGGCGTCGAGGAAAATGGCCGTTTCGGTGCGAGCCCCCCCCCCCCCTCTTCGAGGACCCTAAAACGACTCCTCCCCCTTTAGTTTCTACAGTATCAGTTATAGACAAATGCTGAGTAGTTTCTTACTATGTATTTTTGTGTTGATTCCGGTTACGAATGAATATTCCAAGTTATCCTCAATTTGACTAATTTAACTTTTAATTATACTTAATCTGATAGCTGTGTCAGCCAATGGTACATTCCCTCTTGTATAACCTAGGATCATCGCTGGCCTCAGCGATAACGACCCCCCTTCACTTCCCTACTACCCGTCAAACGCGACCCCCTGTCGAGGAATCCTCGACTCCCGGAGTACCCTGCCTGACACCCATGCAATGGATCCCGGGCATCACAGCAATCCCAAACAAGGGGTTTCGGGTAGATGAAACAGGGAATTTGATTGACACCATCGATTTCTAGCGCACATTTCTCTTATTCTTTCTAAGGAACGCCATCTGGTATTCATTAAAAAAAACCCTTTAGAAAAAAGTCTTTAATTCAGCCAGTTGTTTAATAATTCACGATTTCATGTCATTTATAATGCATTAAATACACCCTGCAGGACAAATAATGCCGAATACTTTTTTGCATGCAGAAAATAATTTCAAATGCACACGCGATCAATTATCCAAAAATTTTATGAGTATAATGCCCCCTCTAAAAACAAGTAACAAAAAAGTTCCCGTTGCACATTTACATACATGCATATTCAATATCTGAATAAATCTATTAATGAGAATGAGAAGCGACGTTTGACTCATGCGCACACGAGGGTGACAGAATATTATAAGAGAACTAGATCCGCCGACTGCTCAAACAAGGGATCTTGAGCTCAAAGACAGTAGCAAATGTAGTTCGAACGAATAAGAAACGATTGTTGGATATGAAAGAAGAGGTGCTCAGCAGTGTGAAAAGTAAAGCAAAAGGAGTGAAACGGCACAAACGAGAAAAATAAGACCCCTCTCCAAACGTGGGATCCGAAAGGTGGCGAGCCATGTTGAAACAAGTGGCAGCTGTAGAAAAAGACGGCTCTAATAAAGCTTGAGGACGCTTCTTTTCCCCTAAATTTCGCCTCATATAGTCTTCCCAGACCCTTCTGAATGACTATTTTTGTGTGTGCTCTCATTGCTCACGTACGCCTACTCTTTTGGTTTGACCCAAGCTTAACCCCTACGGAAACTTAAAGGCAGCATTAGGGGAAATTCGGATGAAAAGTAAAAGAAGTAGTGAATGTGAAAGTCGACATCTCTAGTGACAGGACAGTGAAAAAAACAATGGATGGAATTGGCCGAAAACCCGAGAAATAGGACCCCCTCCCACCGTTGCTTCTAGGCGAGGACACCTGTCCGTTAAATGGCGGGTAGCTTGATATAGTTTTCCATTGGCATGTTGCCAAGTAAACACCAGGGAATGCTTGGAGATACGACAGCATCTATTTTTTGAGTGAGTTTCAAGCTAAAACTGCGAATGCGCGCCGCAAAACCTTTGATTCTGCCGCATCTTCTTGGCCGCTCCCACCCCAGTCAATTGGGGATTACGTCATCGGGAGGCAGGATCGACAAATCAAAGAGGCGGAACAGACAGGCGGTTGCGGCGTTTTGCGGCGGTTCCGCAGCTCGAGGGGGCGCTTTTGCACCGGGATTTCGCCACGGATAGCCTTCCTAGGCCCAGGACTACCATGTGAGTGACTTCTTATAGGGATTTCTCCATTACCGCATTACCTCTAATGCTGTCTCTAAAAACCTTTTCTCTGAGTTGTCATGGGGGCTAAGCTTTGGTCATGCTACTGTCTAGTTGGGTCATCGCAAGCAGTTCGAAATGAAATATAACGAACTCATAAGGATTCTTATTTTTGGTCTATAGTACGGAATCGGAGCAGGATTGGCTGATGTGCCCGCCTGTAGCTGGAAACTTACAGTGGGAACACTTACGCACGCAGAGATACTTTGGGGAAGACTCATGAGTGCTCTAGTGTATCTTTAGTGGTGCATTCTGAAGATTCTGTGCATGATTCTCTTCCGAGTATGAGCCTCACGGGAGCACACTCAGCCGTAATCCAAGAAGTTTGCCGGTCAATTCTACCTAAGAATGAACTTGTCGAACACTGACTATCTTTCAGCCTTTTTTATCGTGGAAGTAAGTTTCACTCGATTGAGGGTTGTAGGTAGTACTGTCTATTGTTGAAGTTCACAATTGCCCGTTCATATTGAACGTGATACGAACTTGCTGCCTGGTCTTAACGGTTCTTCCCATACTTGTAAATGTCCACTTTTTCAGTTCCCCATATCATGACATTTTTTAAGTAATGCTTTTTCGGCAGAACGAATCCTACTACCACATCAGCTATAAGAAGGAGAAACGTGTGCGTGAAGTTCATCATTTTCGTGCAGCACAACACCCACTGGTGGATATCTTCATATTTCCGCAGGAACTTCCCTTCCTTCATTTAACTTTCCTTCTGAAGTGTGGCACAGCGCCTGTCACAGACGAGGCATACTTAAAACGTCCTCAAGCTGGGATTCCAGTAAAAGTGCGCGAGTGTTGTTAAGTGCCATCTAACCAAATTAGGCATGAGAATTACCCAGGTCTGATGCCATCTTCACAGGAATGGTCCACGGAAAAATTGGTTTTTATGCTACCCATACATTTATGTTGTGTTTGCTTAATGTGGGTCGCATGCAAAGTTTCACACAAAAAAAAATGTGATTCCGGCTAACACTAAGGCCGCGCTCATACTTTGCGGTGCCGGCGGCAAGGCGTGGCTGCGTATCTCGGCGTCTCCGCCTATGCCATCCTGCTTCGTTGCCTAACTCATCTTTGCACCTCCACCGTGCCACTCTCCCTCGCTGCCTGTGAACGCAACCACACCTCATCGGCGGTAAGTATGACCGCGGCCTAAGATACACCACCACAAAGCCTTGACCGGGTGGGCGGGGCCTCCGAGCTATTCCCTACCCCATTCGCCCGTCGCGGTCGGAGCCGCATTGTAGGAACAGAAAGTTACATAAACAGTCCCACTCTCCGTTCCCAACCGCGGCAGACGACGGGAGGGAGCTTTTACTCAGAGGCCCTTCACACCCGGCCAAGAATGTAGGGAGCTGTATCTGAGCCAATTTCTCACTTTTTCGCGTGAAACTTTGCATGCGGTAAGCAAGTGCAACAGACATAAATATAGGGGTAACAATGAAGCTGATTTTTCCGTGAACGATTCCTTGAACTGTGCTATGCTTCTTTATAAAATAACCACCGAAGAGCAGTGCTGTCATTATTACATGCCTATAGCCTGCAAATCAAGACTATGTACGTGTACCAGCTCAGTGAGTCTGTCCAGGGCGACTCTTAACAACGCAGTGAACATCACGGGATAGGAGGTGGGAAAAAGCAAAACCGAAAAGAAAAAAATTCAAATTACACCATGAAACATTACATTACTCTTGCAAGCGTGTTAAAAACCTCCCGGAAGAAACCATAACTTTCCTAACTTTACTCACAAACCAGTTTGGCGACGTCGAGCTCACGATAGGCGTTGGTGTATCATTCCAGCGAGTTTCTATTCCACGTGTAAACGAGTTTCGCATTTCAGTAGATTTAGCATCATCTCTAAACATCCTCTACTAGCAGTAGCTCCTTCTACCGTCAGCATCTAAAGATCTATTGACGAAAGAGTCAAAATCTGTTTCTACCATTGTTAATCACCGATTCGGTGGTAGATTCAGACGATGGTAGATCCTCGGGAAGCTCATCGGGAAGCTTATAGAGAAACAGCCATGTAGCTCCCTTCTACATGCTAGAGAGTCTTCACTGAGGCGTTTGAAGGCAGTGATAGAGATATTCGGAACGAATGTGGAAAGATTTCTGAGTAGAGAGCTGAGGTGCTCAGCAGCATGAGTGTGAAGAGGAGAAGGTGTGAAACGGACAAAAACCTGAGGGATAAAACCCTCTTCTCTTCCTTTATTTTCAAAAAGGGCTGGCTGAAGTGAAAAAAGGGGCGCCTGGGATAAAAACGTCGGAAGCCGTTGGAAAAGGCGCCCCTTCCAGAACTCAGGGGCGCTCCTCTCACCTGGAATTTCGCCACATATAGCCTTTCCAGACCCGTAGCTTTTAACTCAGTAACTTACATCAAGAGTTTTCATCACCCAAACCCCCAATCACTGCCTTCCAACATTACTTGCAAGACATACATTCGTTTTATCAAGGACCTAAAAAGCAAAAAGTGATCGACTCGAAACTGCAAAACGCAATGGAACGGGACGATAACAACCTAAATTTTCCATTCCGGTGATTGATAAGGACATCCTTGTCGCATATTGTAGCCTGGAAACGACTCGGGTTCGCTGCTTGTAAGATACTGTACTTCTTCACAGTTTTGGTCACATCTCCCCTCGTAGCCTATTCTCCTTTTTGAATCTCTGTCACAGACAAACAGGCTAAGAGGTCGAATCCGACCAGCAACACACACTGTGGTAAGGAAGCATTTGTAAGCGAATACTTTTGAATTACTAAGTTTGACAGAGATCCATTTTACAAAGAGAAACATTGAAATGTATTCAGGACCCTTGCTCAATAAAATCACCCGCGGTAGTGCTTGTGTCGATCGCAGCTCGTTGATTTTCTGTATGTGGTTGATCCTGGAAGGGGAGCCCTATTCTTCATGAACAACATAAAATAAACTGTGAAAAAATCACAAAAAAATCGCTTCTTCTGGAATTTCTACTAAGGAAACGCCAGGGAAGCATGCTAGAAGTTTCTTCGAAAACCCGACTCGCTCCGAACGTGGTCATAACAAATGATTATGGGTTAATACAATGCACAACATCGTTACCTGGTGCTTTTACGAGTTGTGCCCCTTATGTTCGTTAGATGTTCACCGCAAGGCAAAAATGCGGCGTAGCGGAAGTAGGAGGATCGGTAACGGGATCTACTATTTGCTATGTTTTTATTGTCCACAGCACGAAGATGATGAGGTCAGTATGCGTAACGCTCGTGGATGGCGAGGGGTTGGCAGAGAAACTTGATATAACAGTTCCCTCTCAATTCTACTGCTCACTGAGAACGTAACCGACACCGTACAGGGTGCACTGCTCTTGCAAGTTTTGGAGGAATTTCTGAAAGCAAAGTGTGAGTCGGGCAAAGCTTCTATCTGTTTTTTTTTTCTCCCTCAAGTAGAACGACTGTCACACAAGAAGACACGTCACCGTCCAGGAAGAGGAAGCTATCTCGAAGTTTAACGGGATTCGTTAGCATTTAACGAATAAGTCGACGAAAGCTAAGCTCGCCCCAGGCGCGAATGTACCACTGCGCTGAGAAGGTAGTCCATTTTCTATAAAGGTTTCGTTATGTACTGCTGCCTTCGCACGTTGCGACGCGGTTCTCCGAGTGAGCCATGAGGTAGCGATTGCATGCACTCCACCTGTAATTTCTAGCCTGGCTGCACTCCAGTTTTTTACCGAATTTCATTTTTAGGTTTTTGATCACAAATTTTTCAATTTTGGTATGATTTTACAGCAATGAATATAGCACGTTGCCATTCGGAGGCAATTCTGAGATTCACAAGTAGACTTGCTACGCTTGAAAATTTTCAAAAAAAAATAGGCGTGAGGAACTAAAAAAGAATAAGTGGCCGTCTACATGTACGGAGCACATGTCCGATTGAGTGATACAAGTTGGTCGAACGACCGAGTTGCAGAATATGAAGGCAGTTTAATAATGATCCTCTCTCGCTTACAGAGTGAATGCTCACGACCCCACCGTTGCGTGGCCTACAGTGCAGGAGGCGTCGACGGCTGCAGTCGTAGGCTGCCAGACATTTGAAGGAAAGTCGTATTTTGGTTTCCGCTCGAGTAGCTGCAGAAACTCCTTATTTCCGGTTATTTATGGCCCCATCTGTAGTACGTAATCCTGTACCCGATATGTTATGCTTTCGGCCGTCACAGTAAAATTATAATCGATCGGATAATATGAGCTCAAGTAAGGAAGGAAACATTTCTGTCAACATTCAAACAATTGAAAAGCGAAGATTACGACATTTGTAAATATAAACCGTCAGATTTACCGTTTATCAGTTCTATATCAGAAACAATGCTACAGAATGCCCAGCTGGTGCAGATCACACAGGATGTGGATTCAAAATTTTGGATTAGCGTATTGTTCTATATGATAGGACCACACGACTGATTTTTCGAAGGATATATCCGCAAATCATATGATAGATTTATTTCACATATCACCCATGTCTACCAAGGGCCAATTGAAAGTGTGGGCTTTGGAACGCATATGAGCGTAATCCGAAATGGCGAAAAAGAAAAAGTGAAAGTCCTGCAAACAACCACGTAGCCGATCGTTCGCTAAAATGATATCACGCAGCCTTGAATCCACGACTCCTGGCACAGTACACAATTTTTCGGAATGTATTTCGAAGAACCTTCCCAGCCTTAATATGATATTATCAATACGACGGATGACGGAAAATGGCTGAAAGTATTGAGGAAAAGTTTTAGTTCTTTAATAATCATATGCTGACCGTTACCTCACGTGACATGAGACTTGTGCTCTTTCAGACATTGTCATACCCAAAAATATGCAGCAACTGACTTGTGGTTCACGAACGAAGGATTTTACAAACTCGAAGAAGACGGAAGATGGACGCCCGTTTAGACTTAAAAAATGATTTTCACTGCTGAGTAAATGACGTTTGATGAAAAATGTATACATTCAACATTCTGGAAAGATGGGGAGAAGAAGAATCGCTATGGTCATGCTCGTGAGATTTTACGAAGTGCACGAATCAGTATTGGTGCCCGAATTCACTGCTTTAAACTTGATGGAGACGCACAGGTGAATTAAAGTAGGGTTCCGATATGGCTAGGACGCCTCATACATACTGAAGTGTAATTCAGAGGAACCGTTCGCGCAGGAACTGTGGATTACCGATATTTTTCTAAATTTGTTCTCATTATGAGGTTCACAGTGGCTCAGCCTCCTGAAAGCGACCATACCATCTATTTTGCAAGAAGCCAGCATCAGGAAACCATCATTGTTGTAGCGAAACACGGTACCCTCTCATATGTATACGGTCAGAAATATTTTGATCCTTTATCGATTAGCTTGTTAGACTTTTCTTATCATTATGCCGATCTATTGAGTGTTTTACAGATGTTTTTACAGATGTTGCTTTTCGTTCCCTGTCGGTGTCGCGTAAGACGCTGCCTGACGCAGCTCTCAGCTCGGACTGTTCCACTGACGCTATCCTCGCTATTCTACCAATATCTTTCTCCACCCCGTCATCACTTATCAATATATTCACATCGTTAGCATTATAGTATTTTGTAGATTCGTGGTGTGATAAAGACCTAGTCGTTCTGCTTCTAGGCTCCGATAAACAATTCGATCAATACCAACCTCGTCGCAACGTCTGGAGGACTCAGCAATACTCTTCGGTCTGTAAGCGTCAAAAAGGTTGTTTAAAAAATCAATGTGGAATAAGGATCTATTCCCTCAATAACCCTAGTTTTCAGGCATCATCAATATTTCCCTATTCTATTGATTCCCTGTAGTTTTTCTATTATTGCAGCCCTTGCCGGACTGGCTTCTCTCCTGACATCACTTGAAAAGAGTACTTAAAATTAATGGAGACGATTGCTTGTGTGTTTGCCAGAGGCCCAGTTTACTATAAGTTCTGGTTCCATACGGGGCACATAGCCCCTCCCGTATATAAAAGGGTGTACTTTTATCGGGGCGTCACGTTAAGTGGTAAACTCATGAGCCCATGTACATAGAGTCAGCGGAAAACGAAAAAGAACGCTGATGCGCGTTCTTTGTATTTTTGTACACTTAAGAGGGATATTGTGGTGACTGGTGGCGCGTTTTCCCATTTTCCATGATATTTTATATGGTGCGGGCATCAGACCCTGCATCAATGCTCCTTCTCAGGTCAACCAAACCTCTCATTCCTTCGGGGTATGTGAGCTGGAGCCAAAATCGTCTGGGTGGATCAAAACACAAATTTGTATATTAGCAGGTCCCCACAAGTCATTTCATAGGCCAAATTGCACTCGCCCCGACGATTCCGAATTTAACTACGATGCACGACGCATTTCGAAGGGATTGATTAGCGCCGAAAACTTATCCTCTTGTAATAAATATGTGTGCGGAACAATATCAGCCCTGGCAAACTCAAAAAAGTATAACAAAATGACAGTTTATTGTTGGTAAACTGATCCCTACAGCGAGTTTTATCTTCTCGCCTGCTTCACTCGTACTTTTTGGGAAGTCGACTGAAGCTACAAAAATGTCACATGATCAGTGTCTTGCCTGCATTGCACTTTCGTTGTGTAGCTCTCATGGTTGACACTTCTTTGTGTGTTTTTGCCCCCTGCACTTTGGACTGAATGTCATCCAGCATCGCAACGTGACATTTCTCGCGATACTTCTTTGTGGAAGTTCGTCGTGGAACAAAAACTCTTCTCGAAAAAAGAAACTCGCAAAAACTCACCGCGCCCAACCATCTCCAGTTTTCATGACGGCTGGTCATGAATAGGAGCTTCCAAGCACCTGGGTTCAGTTTGATTAAGATTTTCTGCTTTACTACTCTCATATTCTTTATGCAATAACTTCTCGCAATGACTATATTTGGCTATTATTCGCTCATTAACCATTTCTTATCAAATAACCAATTAGTGGGCTTAGGAAGGGGTAAGAGGGGGAAAGGGGTTGGGTGAGGGGGGAGGGCGTCGGGGAAAGGGAGGATTTTTTAACACTGAGGAATAGTTCACATGGCTCCGTCGTGCAAGCAGCATCGCCTAATCTTTATTTTCACTATTTATGGGGTCTTATTAATGATGTTTAATTACCCTAAAGTATAGATAAGTCCGCCCGCACGCGGTGTCGCGCGCGGCAGCGGCGAACGCAGGCGCAGTCTTCAAAGAGCACAGCATCGCGATGCACCCTTCATTATTAAAAATGACAGAATTGTAGAAACTGTTTATTCAACTTCATTTCTGATATCTAAAAATACCACGTGCCAAAATCTTCTTTAACCCGTATAACAATGATCATTCATCTTAGATTTTCTACGCAATCTCCATTTCATCGTCGCAAACACTCATAACATTAAAATTCTCATTCATCTCATCTAAGAGTGACTCTTGGTTCAAGGTCCTTAAGAAGCTATTGATCGCCTCCTCGGAAACTGAATAGAAACTGTTGCCAACTAGAGCAGCTACCTCCCCGTAGCTCATAACTTCCCCGATTTTCCTGATGGATCGGCGTACGCAAGGTGCCTTAAAAGTCGCTCCACGTGGATATCTCAATGAAATCTTATGGAAACAATTTTATTGTTCCTCCCGTATACCGCTGATCATGAGTTCTCAGGATTTCAGAGGGTTCGATGACTGGAAGGAGTGCTTACATCGGGTGCAAAAACTTGACGCGGCACGCAGAAGCGCGTTTAGCAGGGGAAAATAAGGTGAAAGACGCATTCTGCGAGGATTTGTGCACCATTACCATACCAGGAATAAGGAAATGTTTTCATTCAACCGCTGTTCCATCGCCAAAACCATCGTTGCATTGAAACTCCCGTTGAATAACGATTCTCCACTCATTCGTTCACTTTCCTCTGCCAACTGTGAAGTTTCCGTGTTCACCTTTCGTACGACCCCAAATTTATTCTACTCGCTTTTATATTAACAGATACAATGTACAATACAATACAAACTCGTTATTAATAAAATCCACAAATCATAGCTTCCCCAATTTCCTTCATCTCAGGTTGGTTCTTTGAAGACTGCGGTCGCCTGTGCCGCGCGCGACACCGCGTGCGGGCGGACTTGTCTATCAGACTTTAGGGTACCTACTTTTCCGGCAATGACTAATACCTCGCTGGAAAGTCACTGTCGCGCACACCTGCACTATTACTGTGTATTACAACTCGATATACGTGTAGTTCATGGGACTTATTAGTCAGATATACGTTGCTTTGTGCAGTGACTGGTGGAGCGCACTTCCACTCGCACAGTGCATGGATCAGAGCCTGCTCAAGCCAGTCAAGCCTTCCTTTCCTCAAAAATAGGTGAATTTGTGCTGGACTCGTTTAAAAGGATGAACGCACTAACTTGTACATCGGCTAGTCCCTTAGTTCATTCTATAGACAAAATCGTTTTCATCTGCCATGACGATTCCGGACTGAACTACAATGCGTGGCGCATTCCAGCATTCGATTGGCTACTGCTAACAACTTTATTTTTCATCCTTTGATTTGCTGGGTAGTCCTCCATTTGCCACGATGAATGCTTAACGTGTTTTCATGTTGCTGTCGCACGGGAGAGACCTAGGTTACCCCACAGACCATAAGCTCTCTTGTTTTTTTAATCTTAATAAGGAATGAACAACCTTGGGAAGTAGATAGGGCTAGCAAGGGAGCAGAGGAAAAAATTGATTTCAATTGTTCATGGAGATCTATTCGATTCAGTGATGTTTCCTGGTACTTTACCGATTTAGCAAAGAAACTGAGACATATGTATGTATGCAGTAGGACGGTTGCAATGAGTTTGTTACCTGGAATGCTTTGAAATCTCTTGATATAATTGATATAATTGAAAAATATTTGTTAAGATTTGTAATTGCTTTATTTGTTAATTAATGTGATTCACCGGTTGTACTTGGGTAACTGAGAGTTCTTGGACGAAGTGAGAATTTAGAAATAAATGAATAAACCACACGCAGATTTAGAGTGATATTAGGTCGTAAGAAAAGTTTTAGCCGGTTTCCGCAATTTCAACTCCGGTAGATCATAACTTAGTTCGATTCGCTTTTGGCAACATTACGCCTACTCAAGTTTTTCATAGAGAAAGGCTGACGATTCATACCGCTTGAAAAAAGAACCGACTCCAAATGACTGTTCTTTCCGAACATGCTACTACTGAAGGACCTGTCAGATGTTTGGGAAGTGGGGATTAGTTTGCGCTAGATCTGGTGAATATGGTGGGCCACTAAGGGCTTCAGCCTGCAACTGTTTTAATTACTGGAAGACAATTTCTGGCAAATGCACTGCATGGCTACTCCGAGAAGTTGTGCGGTCCCATTTTTAGGTTTTTTTTTTCGAGTATCGACCACATTTGTGTGCGGAAGACCAATACTTCAGATATCCCCTGCAAGTATAGGCGCTCATCGCTTTCTGCCGTTTCAGTTCAAGCGATTTGTTCAGGTGAAAATTCAAAGAAGCTCAATCTCATTTCTGCACATCTGAAACCAGGGACAAATCGTTCCATCCAGTGCTTTACCCTTTCCCTTGCAGTAAGCATATTTGTGGTTGCCTTCGCTGGGACTCGACTAAACAAGGACTTGTGAAGTGAAGTCATTCGAAAAGTGCCGTTTTCGCCGTACTTCAAAACTCCTCTAATAATTCGAAAACATTGTGACATTCTAAGGATAACATGTTGAGAAAGAACTACTTATTGTCTACTTGAGGAGCACAATATGTACGTTGACTCATGCTGACGTGCTCTCGGATTTGAATTTATCCTGTGAACGCACAAAGTCGTCCAGAACCTTCCTTACAACCAACAATATTCCAACAATATCGCTCTTTTGTGAAAAATCGACACTCGCAACGGAGTAATCCGCGCAAACCGTCGCACCATCATAACTTCGTTCAAAAAGAATAAAATGAGAAAGTATTAGGCAGTGGATTTCTCGACGCGGTGAGTTCAAAAATGTATAAAATATCAAATTTCGATAAGTGATACTTTTTCAGATCGCGCAAAAAACGCGTTTGTGCGTTCCCTTGCTACACATTGATTGATTTTTGATTTTATCGGACCTGTATATATTTTCGGAGTCAGCTCGTCGAGCTCTACACGACAGTGCTACAATTTCTTGATTTGCTTGAACTTAATACCAGGCCATTTTTCACATTCTGAAGAGGTTGAAAGAAATTTTTTCGAAATCTGATAAGCTGGCGATGAAATCTTTTCACACTCTTGATCTAAGCTCACAGCTGTGTAGGAATTTTGAAGTTTTGTTCATTTCAGATCAGTCCCTGTCCCTGTTGAAAGAGCATTGCTCAACTCGCGGATCCCTCGATGAAATGCACGCCGTTCCATTTTAATCGTTTCGATATTGTACCACCTAATCAACAAATCTATTCAGCAATCGATGAGTGTTTCAAGCTCGGCGGCAGCACGTGCGCTTAGCTTCAGAGGACAAAAAGCGGCGAGCCAAAAGGCAGCTGTAAGTGACTGTATAAATGGGCGTGCAGATAAACACGCCCCCATACATCTGCACATCTGCACCATGGATACTTAGGCCCACTTACATTCCGCCATCTAATACAATTTCCTAGCCTGCAATATTAATTGTTCTACTACCAATTCTTAGTCTTCTATTCACTGAGGGTAAACATGCACTTGTGGCTGCTTAGAGGACTGATAGGACTTTTCTATCGGTGGAACACTTGCACTCAGCCATCTCCCGTCTGCCGTAATACTCTTTCTTCTACCCTCTCAATACGAAAAAGTAGAAGGAAATTGTACTACAAGGATGCTGAGTTATAGGCAAAAGCTTCGGTGTCGAACGGGGCTCGAACCCGCGCTTCATCCTTTCCGAGGATATGTGCTAATCCATTACACTACCAACACCTCTTTCACCTTAACTCAGCTTCTGAATGGTGTATTTACCGTAGCTTATCAGCAGTCACAAGTATAACGTGTTGATAAAAATATCAAAACCAATACTAAAGCTTTCAGCTTCACGGTTCGATGCCGATATTGGCCAACCGGCTCAACACGTTATACGTGTGAGTGCTGATAAGCTATGGTAAATATACCATTCAGAAGCTGAGTTAAGGTGAAAGGGGTGTCGGTAGTGTAATGGGTTAGCACATATCCCCGGAAAGGATGAGGTGCGGGTTCGAGTCCCGTCCGACACCGAAGCTTTTGCCCATAACTCAGCATCCTTGTAGTAACTTTCGCATCGCGAGCTGCGGCGATAAACAGCAGTTGTCAAAAATCAAGAATATCGAAATTGTACTGTTGTAAGGATTACCTCACGAGCACACCCTTTCTCACTCCATCTGACGCAACACCATCGCTGGGATGAAGTATGTCACCCCATCACTGTTACAGCACGCCATATACGGAAGGGGCCACAGCTGTTGACCTGGACTCGTAAGCCCCTTCAACTCGTTCCTATATGGTTTTCCTTTCAGTCAATCCTGTCGAATACTTTGTCTAATACAGTGTCTCATCGAGGATGTATGATACATACAGCACCCCCAGATGTCGGGGAAAATAGCCGCTCCAGTATGACCGCCTCCCCCTCCGCCCATCCTACAGGGACCAAATACATACACCCTTTTGTGCCCTCTACAATACCAGTAAGCGTTGCCGGATTGCATAGTTGAGATGTTTTTTATTGCTAGATATCCTTTTCCGAGTCAAACAGAAATTTATTTTGCTTTTTGTCACACGGGTCTGCGATTAAAAACCCTTTGCTTCGCATCTGCTTATTGAAAATTCAGATTTTAGGGCTTATTGCTGGCCTCTGCAGGTACGATCCGATCAAATACGGCCCTCTCTGTTGAGGAATCCTCGACTCTAGGTGTACTCTGATGATACAACGATGGTCCTCTACTAGCAAATTTTATCGTCTTTGGTATACCACTGAGAACCTGAAGGAGCCTTGAGATTTTTGTTTTGGTGTAATGGGTTGGTACTACAGTGCGCCAAAAGCATGAGGGCGGGTTCAAGCCCTAACCTGGGCGTTGGGTTTTGCTCAAAGACACCAAGAGGAGGGCAATTTTGGTTTACTGTATGGGAGGACGGTGGCCGCAATGCACACGCGGCACCTTGCCAAGAGTCGAAAAGCGAATTAATTACGTTTAGTTGTGATCACACTTTTTTCTTACGCTTTCGCTTATTCTTCACTTAATTGTCAGCCGTCACATGACAGTAATTTTTCTGAAATTACTTGAAATTACTTCATCTAAAAGTTGCAAACCTGCCTTTTGTTTGATGAACTCTTTTTTTCAACTCAGAAAAGCTTTTCAAATGGCTGATCTCTTGCGGTCAAACAACATAATCAAACAACATCGGCCTAATCAAAAGCCATCAGTACATGTTGCTTGGCCTGCCATTGTATATAATGCGCCTCTGGAAAGGTCATCGGAGCTCGATTTTCGCCATTGTCTTCTTTATTCCACTTCCAGATGTATATTCAGCATCTGTCATTTTGATATGCTCATCTGTTCGGATTCAAAGGCTGACAGTGCGGACAGTCGTGAATCAGCAAGGATTTCCTGCACAAAATACAGACACAACCCACGCAAGTTCTATAAGGATTACTGCATTAATTAATGAAACTGGGAATGTTAAGGGATACGCTAACAACAATCGAAGTGATTCTGCAAGATGCAAGGAGACTTCATGCCTTATTGCTCTGACGACACGGCAACCTGAAAGGAGGCGTGCTAGCCTTCACATGATGGTGTAACGCCAAACTCAACTGTTGCATGCTCTCATGAGCATACAATACAAGCGAGCTATTCATTTGCTCGTATGAACCCACTTTTGAGGAATTTTGGACAGATGAGGCGATCTTCAGAAAAAGGGATAGTAATTTGATAATCACATTTTCCAAAGCAATGCTTTCATTATCGATTGAAGATTGTTTTTAAAAAGACGCTGTGAGTGTAGGAGTGAGTATAGGAATAGGTAGCCTGAAACGCGTCCACCAAAGGGTGGGCAAGGGGCAAACTCGAATGTCCCAAGAACTCTCCTCGACGCCAAGCTTGACCTTACATTCCAGGTAGTTGAATGAATCCACGCCCATGCAACAAGTATCAGTGCTAAATGTGGCTCGAGTATTGAGTAATCGGTGAAAAGAACAAGGGGCTCGGCAGACTAAGACCCTATCAAATCCACAAGTGACAATGACGGAAAAAGATGCTTCAGGGTAACAAATAGGAAACGATAGTTGCCATCGCAATGCTCGCAGTTGGTGCAATGACCCTAGCCTTCGTAATATTTACGGCTCGAGGATCTAATTTATAGCAGCCCTAATTAATGTGCTGGTCAACCTTCGTGAACCAAGCGGCAGCTGCTTTGAGTAGGTGTCATTTGGGGCGCCGACAAGCCACATCCCCTTTCCAGTGTAAACCTGAACTTGATCGTTGAATTAGAAATTTTCATGGAATGTGAAAAAATATTTCACGAGAAATGCTTAGGGCGGAAGTGGGGTAGTAACAGGTGTGACACTCCTACAGCCATAGTGTGAGGGGTGGGGGCCAATTGGTCGAATTTTCGCTTCGCGGCGTCGCACTCGCGGCGCCGTCGGTACGAGTCATTTGGAATTCCGCTCAAGACACAATGAGCTAGTACCGTGAAGGATCTCCCAAGATTACAGTTCGGAAGCTTTAGAAGTACGCCAAAGTTGTTGTTGCCTCTGTTTGAACAAGTAAAGCTGCAAGACTCGCAATCGCCGCGGGCGGCCGCGCGAAGATTCGACGAATCGAGCCCCACCCTAGTGCGAGGATCGAATCAACGCCCGCTTGGGCCACCGGGGTGTAGGTTGGGACACACGAATCTAGGCCGTGACCCCGTAACAGCCTGTGGCCTTTGACCTAAGCCTTAGATAATTCAGACAATTTGTTCATGTAAATCGTGTCCTCTATGCAAGTCTGTTCCGTTGTATAGTCAAATTGTCTGAATTATTCATGTCACAGGGCAAAGGCCACAGGCTGTCACAGGGTCACGGCCTAGATTCGTGTGTCCCAACCGTCATCCGGGCCACCGAGCGTTCCATCCTTCCGGGGTGGCGTGCAAGTGCTCCGACAAATGTTCCAGGAGGTCAGGTCGCCAGTGTTGTGTGGAGGATAATTTATCATGGAAAAGAAGAAACTAACATTCTTGTGAGACTATAACATTGTATTATGGACTGTTACAGTAACTGCAATAGCTTCCAACTTCACTAAGATCGTATCTGTCAGAAATTGTATTTCATTCCTCTAACCGACCAGAATACGACCCGTGAGAATTTTTCAGCGCTTAACCGTGCCCTGAACACCTATCCAAATCACTTTCGACTTGAACACGAAGCTCATCCACCGAGATTACTCATCGTTATGGATTTTCTCTCCAGCCTTTTTTTTTATGGAGTCGCAGTCATCATAAGGCACTGTGTCTCAGCAGATCCATTATTGAGTATAATGGTGACCGATCCTATTCGGCATCTGTTCGGCAAGTGACTGGAGGGCACTCAGCAGGTACTTGCGGATACTTTAAAATTCCCTAATATCAATCCAATAATGTAGGACATGAATATGCGAAGGGAACCGCTCACGCCAGAATAAGGCACAACCATTCAAATGTAACGAAGAGCCTATTTTCTGGTCATCATTCCTTTTACAAAAACATATCCCACAAAACTGCGTCACATCAGCTTCTCGCTTGGTTCCCCATCAGTTCAAAGCTTTCAAAGATTATAGCACATTATTAGTATGAAATATTCATATTCATTAGATTTATACTTTGCAAACCTGCTCTTTCAACCATATATAAACTGTTTTTGCTCGATTGGTGAAAGAGACAGTGCGATATGTTTTGGTAGTTCCTTTCGTTTTTGGATTTTTTTTTACACCTTTCTTTCCTTCTTGCCTCTTAAGCCTTGATTCCGCTGTTTGTGTTCGAAGTGTTGGTCTGAAGTAACCGCTATGGTGGGCAGATTACCTGAAAGTATTATTTAGACTACTTTTTGATACGTCTCACCTGAGTTATATGACCGCTTGATCGAGCAAAAACAAATCTTCCGGGGAAACTGAGGCTGAATTGTCAGGGGTAGGGAATACCTGGCATCTGAGATTCAGTTTCAGATTCCCTACTACTCTGTTTGTGCTAAGTCGACGTCGAAGCGCCTTTCCCTCCGTAGACCTGGGCTAAAACTCATATCCCCTCCTCCTACATGAAAAAGCATCTGCTATAGCATCTGTCTCATCTGATTTAACCTAAGCTTAGGGAGGGAAACGTCGGTGAAAATTCCCCCCCCCCCCCCCCCGCCGACTTTATTAGATCCCTCTGTTTTTGTCTTGTAGCGGCGTTCTATCAACCTCGAAACGCTTAAAAGGAGCCGAATTACACAATGACCCTTGAAATGGTTACCGTATTTATCTGTTTACCTCGAAAACTTAACTGGACTCCTTTCTACCCTCTCCCTGGTACTATAGACCGCATTGTGCTCACCTGTTAGTGATGATTTCGTAGGCAGCTGTAAAAGCGCACCTAAGTGTGCAATAAATAAATAAATAGAGCCCAAAGACGTATGTTCGAACACATTTATTTTATTGCTTATTATCCATCATTACTTGACACATTTACGTGCTCAGCATAGCCCCTCGTCATGCCCTTGCAACATCCGTCGTGATTTCTAATGTGTCTTGTGCACTTTACAAAACCACAAATCGGACGTCCAAATGCAACTAAGCTCTTCCCGCTTGAGGTTCTTTGCTGTTTTGTGATGTTTTATTTATTTCCAGACACTGTTTCAAATGCTGTAAAATTACAATTAATGTAAAGGAGGGATGCACCCTGCTGGCTGTTTTTTTAAGATTCTGTTTCCTTGTTGAACCCATTCTGTTGCGTACGAATGCAATTATGGGATTATTCATCTGCCTATAGTATGCAATTAATTTTTCCCATTCTAGTGACAGACCAGAATTGGGTAATGCGAGAGTTACCTTAGCTAGCTCAGGTCTGTATAAAATTGTCTAAGGAATTCAAACTCATTTTGGGCCTTCTGACCACATCTTTGGTGAAGGACCGGTCTTTTGCATATACAGAGAACTGATCAACTCACTGGCTTGACAGGCATTTCCAGGGTTTTCAATGAAGTCGCACCCAGACTGCGGTTTTGCGATTCTGCGATTTTGCGTTCCTGCGATTTTGCGACTTCACACTTTCGCGCGCGACTACGACTTTGAGATTGCGCAATGCCGCAATGTGTCGTGCGGAGTCGCGACACCGCAAAATCGCAGAATCGTAAAATCGCAAAATTGCAGGATCGCAAGATCGCAAAATCGCAAAGTCTGACGGCAACCTTTTGCCCCGAGAATAGTGTGCGGAAAGGCCATTCCGTTTCCTTACGTGCGAAAGTTTTATTATTTGCCTTTTAGTTTTTTTCGCGCAAATTTTGTTTTTGTGGGCTTGGTAATTAAATCGATTTCGAGATCTCATGCATTTTCGATTAAATGATCACCTTAGTGCCAAACGGGTTTTTGGGCAGTACAGGGGTTCCTAGTCGGCCTCATCCGGCCTGAAAGACACCGGGAGGGAGCCATATCAGCCCACGATACTCTCTTGCAGTTCGGCCCTGCCAACTCGTAGAGTGTGAATTCACTGGTTATTTTTTTTCATCATGAACGTCTTTTTGTATTTTTCCATTTCACTCGTTTGTTTCTGTTTTACACTTGTTCATCATCATCACGAATGCAATCTGTTCCACTTCCATGCCCTCCGTCAGGCAACTCGGCCACTGAAGCGTGCAGTTCGAAGCGAAGCGCGCAAGGATCGCAATAGCGCCCTAAAGGCGCGTTAATGGGAGTTTCGCTACACATTATTTGTTCTGAGCTCGAAGGTTCGTTTACGAATAGTGGTGTTCCCACGTAATTTTCCTCCTTCCCGGTGCCTCTCCATGTCACAACTTCGTTCGAGAGGACCGCTGTAGTCGGAGTTTAACAACGGAGGTCAGAAGGGGATTCGAGAGCAGACGTGATGCGGTATCACTCCTCGATGGTCATTTATCAACTTCTGTTGTATCGTGCCCCCTCCCTAATCCGGGGGAGGGGTCGGAAATCCGTGCCTCTCATTACACATCATAGCGAAGCCTACTTAAAGAAACCAGAAGGGGGTAATTTTGGCTTACGGTAGAACAGAAGTAGTGTGAACGAGTTTAAGTGGCCGCCATTGCATAAACTCGCCAATTTGACGCCTTGGCATGGTGCCAAAAGAAGATGTTTCTATTATAATTTTGTTTTTTCCTTTACTTTTTACTTTGTTCTTTCTTATATTGTTTGTAGATGTACTTACATGAATGCTAATGTAGTTGGGAATGGCCACTCCACTGCGCTGGGAGTCAGGTGCTACAACTAACGTTGGCCCACGGCCCGTCTCCTACAGCGGACAACTCGTAATAGATGCGCTGATGCGAATGGGATGCGAATACACACCGCAGCGTCGCGCTTTTGAATCCGGGTTTTTTCGCCTATTATCGCTTCTAACCTTGAGTGTTCGTTACAAAATGCTCATTTCTTTGCATTTTCCTCTTGTTTCGGACCCCCTTCCGGTTCCTTTAAGCTTTCCCATACCCACTGGAGGACAGTTGTCGCCAACTTGGCCACTCCTCTTTCTTCTTTCTTTTTATAGGACAGTAATAAAGTGTGTATAGATTATGCCGTGCATACAGTGTGCAGCTACACCCCAGCTTTGTAGCTACTGTTTATGAGTATGTAAAAAGGTTTAGGAGGTTGAGGCCTTATGAGTCGCCCCTTATGTGACACTCATATCACCACCACTTTGAAAAAGGGTAAGCTACATTAAGGGAGTTCTGATGTAGCTTTCGGATTTCGATCGCACTGACTTCGTAGGCCGACGTTAGACTTCGCAATTTTTGGGTTTTTTGATTCTGCGATTTTGCGGCGTCGCACTTTCGTATGCGATACTACGACATTGAGGTTTTGCAGTGTCGTAACATTGCGTGCGAAACTGACACCGCATCGGAGAATCGTAGAATCGCAAAATCGCGAAGTCTCACGGTGGTTTTACTTGGTATTCCTTGCTGAGAGACCATCTGGGCTCTCGTCTTGCAAGTCATCTTGTCGCGAAAGCAACTTGAGTTTATGCTGTGGCCTATCCGAGCACTTCGTTATAACGAGTATGTATGATCAGGATGGGATTTCGCGTCGCGCTGTACGTCGCAAGCCGCATTACGGAATTCAGCACTGTTCATCGGCGACAACTCCATCAATTCGTATTTTGCTGGGATTGAGGAAATGATTTCCGGGGGGCTCTCCGAATTGGCTAAAAACTTGTAGTACGTGATACTTTGACCCGTAAAACACAAATGGTAATCACCAAGCACGAAATCGCCTGGCACCACAGACGCCAAATGGAGCAGATAGGCCGCCATCAGACTGCAATTTTGCGGCGTCGCACTTTCGCACGCGATACCACAGCCTTGAGATTGTGCAGTGCCGTTCGCGTGCGGACCGCGACGCCGCAAAGTCTGACGGCAGCCTTAGGCCGCGGTATACTCACCGCAGGCAGGGCGTGGCTGCATTCACAGGCAGCGAGGAGAGTGGCACGGAGAAGGTGCAGAGATGACGCAGGCAACGAGGGCATACGCGGAGACGCAGATATACGCAGCCACGCCCTGCGCCGCCATTGCAAAGTATGACCGCGGCCTTACCAAGCCTTGCGCAGGGTAGGGGAGGCATCAAGAGAGTTTAGTCTTCCTACTCAGAAGGTCAAACTATCGTTATTTTGAATTGATTTGAAAACCCTCCTGTTTTGGCGCCGGCGCCTGTGGCTCGAGCGCCAGACGGTTTCAGCTAAGGCGGCCGTCAGACTTTGCGATTTTGCGTTTCTGCGATTTTGCGACATCGCACCTTCGCACGCGATACTACGATCTTGAGATTGTGCAATGCCCCAAATTCGCGTGCGAAACGATGCCGCAAAACGCAAAGTCTGACGCGGCATAAGAAAGCCTTACATTCGCGTTCTACGGACCAGACTAACATCGTGTGAAGGTTCTTATCAAATCGGAGTGTTCCCTGAAGATCAACCTTTCAACAACATCAGAATTCGAGCTGGCGGGATTGCTTCCGGTAAATGCTCCTCGAAATTCCGTCCAAACGACACCCACCCCCACGGCAATCCACTGGCTGATTCACTCATGCGCGCCGATCGCGAACAGCAGCGCATTCCGCTTTTGCGACGGCTCATCTGCTTGAGCCGGACTTTGTGTGCGATTAGAGAGTGCAGTCTGTCCATTTAGGAAGCGTTCTAAAGTTCTGTTTGAGTAGTTATACATAAAGATGAATTCTGTGCATGATTTGAAACTTTCAAACAGCATATTATCAAAAGACCGTATTGGTACTTTGCATTGAGCGCGCGCTTCGCGAGAAGCGTGAATATTACTGCGATGCTTCGTGGTCGTGGACGGTTTTCAGAATTTGTTGTGTTAATTTCCCCGACAGAGAAAACATAATCGGCTACAACTCTTAGTGCGCTAATCAATCATTCGGATCATATGTACATTATCCTTTTTACTGTGCTGAAATGTGACGCAACATTTTGTTTTGATTACCCAGCTTTCCACTCATGCATTGTTCTCCTTCGTTATAGTTCTTACTCTAATGATCAGCTTTGCACGCTAACAATTGTTCCTGAAAGCAATGGAGGAGGTAAGTTCACTTGTATATTTAGTCATGTAATGATGTAGTTGTACTTTTTTTCAGGTTATCATTCCAGCGGGGAAGTCTCTTCGATACCGGTGTGGCGTTGAGGGATGTTCATCAGTCAACAGGCATTTTTCGGTCATTTCCATTTGGGAACATCTCGCTTCACATTTTGCGAAGAAAAATGGGTATCATCTCCTAAATATCCCGTGTGCACATCTACTCCATAATTCTTACTGTTTTTTTAAAGGAATCGTCACTATAATTATCGATGTCAATCCTGTGGAATGCATTTTTATAACTTGGGTATGGCGGACTCCTGTAGGTGTCCAAAAAAGACGGACGGGGTACGTTTTCACTAAATCTTGAATATTCGAGATCCCGGAGAAGTTATCATCCCCTATTTAGCGGTTCGAATCAATTCGTTTGGACTTGTCATCCGCTGCTATTCGGCACGATGTCTTTTTCTCTTCGTATTATAAGCGTTATGCCATTCCTGTACTGGTCAATGATAATGATGCTTCCGTGAGCCGTCATGCTCCCACGAAACCAGACTTTCAAAGAAAGCCGTCGAACACGAAGACGTCACAGCCACCTCCTAAAATACCAACAGAAAGATCAAGAACGCCCAGAAGCAGTGAAGATCCTGAAGATTCTCGGGGTAAGTTACTAAGGTTTGCATGGCAGTATGACTGCTAAAAGCACACTCTGTCATCCTTTAGAGTTGAAAAGCTCGTCCGTTTTGGATAATTTCACTAGTTCTTAATTCAAAGTATCTTGGAGCCTTGTATGCACCACCATGCAAAAGAAATAAGGCTGAGGTTATACCCGCGACCCCACCGATCACAGAAGCGCAAATCGATGCGCTCCTACTCTTCAGTCGAACTACAAGCGGCCATAAAACGATCGCAAGGTGTAACCTTAGCCCAGAGCCTAAGGCCACGCCCCGATGACGCAACGTAATATTCGATGGTTAAGTATTGATTGTGCGTACGACAGAGAAATTGCTTCTATATCGACTTCTTTTAAGTTTTTTGATTTGTTTTTACCTGTTGTCCACCGCGTTCCTGATGTCGGTATAGGACCAGTGGCGTTATTGCTTTGACTTCTTCACCTCTTTCTCCTTGATCTCTACACAATATCCATTTTTCACTTTGTCGTAACTGGCATGGATGGTGTGGCCGTGGAAATACTAGATTCCATGCTCGGCAGTTCGTAATTATGGAATACGCCCGTTCAGTGTTAGCGAGTTAGCCCGCGCTAGAAATCGATGACGTTTTTGGCGGGCTCTTGATTTTATACTTACGTGCACTGGATCAGATCGCTACGAGTGCAGCATGGAAAGACCGTGTGGACGAGCGTTATTGTTCAGTTAGGCTAAGAGTCGTACGATTCGTAGGATCGCAAAATCGCGTAGTTCTTTGTGTTGTCATGGCTCTCTCGCTTGAGTATACTATTTTCGCGAGTTCTCAACGGCTCTGAAGCCGTGAGTGGTAAGAGACCAGCGTAACGTAAGGAAATAACGCGTTCAAGTGGGAGTGCGCAGGACGACACGCGCGTTTCTGCGATCATGCTATTTTTCGCTCCTGCGGATCGTACGATCCGCGAGGTATAACCCAGTCTTAATCAGCTCTAGATCACTGATTTGAGGGCAGCTAATACTACTGGAGTTGGGAGGGGAAAGGGAATCGAGCGCAGTTGTCAGGGAGGCATGCGCACGGTTGAAACGATTGCTAGTGCATGTTTATGGCACGTGGCTCGTCGACTAGGGACATTTGTTCGTATCACTGTTTCACCGTTCGTAAGTGTCTTATTGGCATCATCACTGGTTACGTCACTGCTCATTACGTGTATAAGGCTGCTGTCAACCTTTGCAGTTTGAGTGAACATTGGGTGCGTATCGATCCAACGATTCTGCGATCGTGCGAATCGCAATGCGGACGCATGTGGTACGCGAAGTGTTTCTATCACGTGACCGTAAGTGGTAACAAAGCATCATTGTGGAGAGAGAATAGCAGGCTCGAGTTGAGGTGCGCCGACGACATCAGTAACTTGTTCAACGAAGTGCACGATCGGCGCGACCGCAGAATCGCGGGCGGTTTCGCAAGGTATAACCACAGCCTAACACTTACTCAAACTGCAAGTGCATTGCAAGAATTGTCGCGAAGTATAGATACGCCCCCACAGACACGGCTGAAGCATGGGATTCTATCCAAGTCTAGGGGAAAGAGCTCTGGATCTGGTAACACCACTTCCATTTTGTGGGCAGGGGATTTTGCGCTGCAAAACTGGATCATCTCTCAAAATTCTCAAACTTAATGCTAAGCTGCTCACCGCGCCCATATCGACCATGCCCTCCGGTCAACCTCAAATATCCTAGGTGCTATTTTGGTGAGAGGATGAAGAGAGCGTGGCTTGAGCTTTCTCAGTGACTGTACCCCTACCCTTCCCCGCTCCACCTCTGGTAACGCCGGGACTGAATGCTGTGATAATATTTGAATCTGTGTAACTGTTTCATTCAGATGGATGTTTTATCAAACTTTTTGATGGTCCGCGGTTACCATCGTACTGACGGGCGTTTTACAGGCATGAATTGGCCAATGATGCGGTCGCCGTCGATGTATGCCGACGGCACGCCACGAACCCCACGAGAGGACGATGAGGAAGAGGAGGCGGAGTATGTTTTACACATTTTCGTTTCGATAAGTAGGTCTCTGTAAAGATGGTATAAAAAACCAGTCTTTTGTCCGCAATGTCCGCTTAGTATCCTCCGTCCTTTTGCCGTTTCGCTTTTTTTTTCGTTTGCAAGCCGTAGTCTTGGTGAACTCTGAACCTAAATTACTTAGTACTTCACGATTTTGCGATTATGCGGTGTAGTAGCTTCGCACGCGAAGTTGCGGTAGTGCGAAATTTCAACAGAATTGCATTCGAAGGTGCGACTGTCGCAGTATCGCAGTCTAAAGGGCCCATAGGGAGTTGCAGGGATACAATTTTTGCCCTTTTCTGATGAACTCATCCTTATACTATGCAGGCCCGCATACGTTAGAGCAATGCGCAGCAGATGTCAAAGTCGTGCCGGTTCTCCAACTGATATGGAAAACGCTGGTAACGAAAGGTGGGTATCTACCGCATATCAGTACTCGAGGGTTCATCTATGGCTGGACTGTTCGAACTCGGAAACTGTAGTATAGTTACGAGCGATTTTTTATGCGATTTTGAGTTAGCGAATAGCCTGGAATTTACTGTGCACTGTGTTGCAAGGTGTGGACAACCGAATTTTTAAATTACGTGTTGGATATTCAGCGCAGTAAATAGTGCTCCTCCTTCGACGAACGGATCGCAGGAGCGTGTATCTTTATCGCAGGCGGTCGAGAATGTATCGAAACCTGACACATTCGCTTGGCCACCACCCGAACCCACTCCTGAGCTGCTGACTTTGTCTGCTGTACGGAATGAGCCTACTACTTCCAGTGGGCATCGTCAAGGTGAAGCTGGAATTTTTTGCTGATGCTTTACGCTCATGCATCTGATTACCCGCATGTGATGTATTCGTGATTCGGGTTATCAGTAAGCGTCATTCTGCTTCAGATTCCACGCCTTCTGCATCGGAACACATTTCACCTCCAGAGCCTGCAAGATCTCAAAATTTCAAGCAGTCAAGTGCAAACGATGGGCTCGCACAGATCTCGCAAGCAGACGATCACTTCGAGTCGAAAGCAAGCGGTGCGAATTCTTGCAAGTTTCTCTATTCATTTTGCCGAAAGTGGCTTATGATGCGCATCAGATTCCCGGTAGAGTTTCTCTCCGACTGATTTCGGATTCAGTGCTAAAGCCTTCGTGATGTTAACTCTTGGTGGTGTTCCCTTGATGCATGTCTCAAGCGCAATGAACTGTAACAAAAATATCAATATTACTCCTACGTCTCTGCGTCTGTCTGCGCAGTTGTCTCTTGTCTGTGTTATTCTTGTGTGACTAATATCTCAGTGTAGGATGTTGTTGAACGGATAGAATGATTTCTGCAAACAGTAGGGTGTTGAATTTTTGTGGGCTTAATCGAAGCGTTAAACAAAATTAGGGCTTGTTTAATTATGCGAATTAGGGTTGAGTACACTGTCAGAGGAAAAGAGGATACATTTTCTCCTCAGATGGTGTAGCCATTTTTAGAGAGATTTATTTGTGACGAAACTCACGTAAAAGGGCGCGCTCAGGGCTCTTCATCTCCAACTCGCCTGGCCGTTCTACAGTTCAGGGGTATCGATAGTGAAGTAACCGTCCAAGGCAGGATGATGCTGGCTTCGTTTTCCTCACCGTCTGCTTTACTCCTTTCAGTGATGCAGAGGGCGCGGAAGGTGTCACGATAGGATTAGTGATAGGAAGAAGGACCATCGATGGGTTATGACCGTTTCATCCAATTTTTCTCTAGTGCTGCACTACTTTCATAATCCGCAATGGAACAACATTAGGGTGGTGAAATCGAGGGAACCTTAGTCAAGCCATCAGGGGTGATTTTGACATATTGCGCCTCATTTTCCAGTGGAGCACCAGCTAAGGGAAGGACGGGACCGTGCTGGAAGAGTGAGAAATGCGATAGTTATTTTCATTTCCATGGTATGGAAGATTATTGGGTGTCCGTTATGATGTGTGATAGTTGTTGAGAATCTCCCTTTGTCACCTAAGTACCATGGTCTGCATAAAGGATTTAATGCTTGTTTTCCCTATGATAAAATGAGTACCTGTCCGTAAATGTTTGACTTTGAAGATGAAGGCATGATTCTTCCTCCTCCACCACCACCACCATCACTGTCTCACAGTTCGCATGGTTCACAGACGTTACAACCAGAAACAGCGCCATCAGGCGCAGCCAGCACCGAAGGAGGTGATCACGTTTGGCAACGTCAATTTTTTATCGTCATACCCCAATGTGCCATAGAAATATTTTGACCTCTGTGAGAGTTCACAACACCAATAACAAGCCGTGGCTCAGTTTGAGTAATTTGGTTTTGGATGCTCTCGCGTTTCATCTCTCCCAGATTTCTTGAGTATGCCTTGATCCTTCTAAAGTCCTCTTTCACCAATATTGCATGTTCGCGAAATTTCAGATGAGAGAAGGGGCCGCAAAGCGTCCACGGTCAGAGTACCTGGCAGGAGAAGTCGCCAAGATGCATTGCTAGAAGAGAACCCATCGCCACCCCCTGTTAGTCGCCGGAGGGTACGTATAGGGAGGGTCTCCCTTGATCACAGCTCATACAGTAAGAACCTTTTTTTTTCAGGCCTCTCGCAGCCCAACCCCATATCGGCGTTCACCTTCGCAGGTATATGGTCATTACTAGCTTGATTCTGTTTTATATGAAAGCTTTTGTTTCATACCTCTGAACTTCTAGAGAGGTAGAATTTTGTAAATGTCAAAGTTGGCACTATTTACCCGAAGCAACTCCACCACTTCTCCAGCCGGTGCGGTCGAGTAGGTGACTTGGAGAACTTTTGATTGGCCGCAAATTCCGAGCCAAGGTTAATTCACCTCGTAGAACACAAATATGGCTTTTATTTGGCGCGCCTGGCACACGCGTCATAGGCCAAAATGGGGTGGATCACCAAATTCGTTCAAAACTTGTTCTACGGGGTCGTTCGATCCGTACAATACGAATATGAATGTGTTCAGCGCGAAAAGAACAAATGTCATATTTGTATTCTACGGGTCGAACTATTCCTTGGGTTAAGCTTAGCGACGGCGCACATGGCGCGGGCGCCAGGCGATTTGCGCCAAACCGATATCGATTCGTGTTCCACGGGTCGAATTACCTCTGGGTGGAAGTTTGCAGCCAAATCGAAAGGTTTTTCAAAAATTACTCTTCGACCGCATCGGCTGAAGAGGTGGCGGAGTTGCCTGGGATAAACAGTGGCGAAAGTTTTTATCGCTATCGTGAAAATTAACAAGGAACGGTGTGCAGATAGGACACTCATCGTGGTCTTGCTTCAGTTATATGCATTAGCTTTTCAGTCTCGCCCTAGCACTCCCGGAAATCATCCGCAAACTCCAGCTACGGGATACTATGCACCAGCTCATGGTTCTTTATTTCTTATTGAACTATCTTATTGAACTGGGTGATTTGTATTACGTATATTCCGATTTTTGCGTATTTTAGACGCCCAAGAGCACCGTGACGCACCAGTTCCACCGAATCAAAAAGTGAGAAAACAAAATTCTTCAACGAATGAGGATACGTCCCCGCCCGTAGAACGTCAAAGGGTACGTTCATGATTTCAATTTTTCAGATGTGGTTTCTGGTGTTTGTTGCAGTTGTGGGCTCTAAGGTTGCGATGGGTGTGGTGCTCCTCAAAAAAGGGGGTTTGAGATTTTATGTACAGGAGATGGGAACACAACGCTATCAGTGTTCGTATGGAGAGGGTGAGAGGGAGTATGGAAATTAGATGGGTGAAGTCGTGTGACCGCTTTATTCGGCGCCAACCTATACCCTTAGGCCGCGTTCAAGCTCAGCGCCGCCTAGCTGCGTTCACAGGCTATGAAGCAGCGTGGCACGAGAATGTGCAGAGACAACACAGGCAACGAGGAAGGGAGACATTGGCGGAGACGTGCAGCCACATCCAGCCGCTGGCACCGTAAAGTATGAACGCGGTCTCACTAGGATTTGTGTCTGGTGGCAATCGACGGGAATCGAAAATTTTCATTTCCCTGATGAACGCTGTGCGGTGTGGCAATGGGTTACAAAAACGTTTACTAGTGCATAGCATGTCCACTTGCGTGTATCAACAGATGACATGTGAAGCGCCAATGAAAGCTTCGTGCAGTGAATGCAGTGGCATCGTGGAAAGCTGTTTGTGGTCGCTTCTAGGCTCTTCAGTACTACATTTTCAGCCCAGCTCACGAAGTGCAAATGGCTCGTGTGCAATGCAAATGGCAGGATCCAGCATGTCAGGTGAGGACTCTTCACTTTTGTTGGATGCGAATTTGAAATTTTGCAGTAACTTTTTTCAGCTATATATTCAGACGGTAGAAAAACTCATGCTGCAAACACAGATCGCACACCGCATAAAAGGAGCAGACAGGACGCTCTGCTCGAGGAGAACCCGTCACTACCTAACTTTGGTCGCCGAGTATGTTTCATATCCACTGCTTTCTCTGCTTTCTTGTAATTTCATTCTTTTTAGGTTTCTAGCAGTCCAGGACCCTTTTCTCGGGTATGTTGATCTTCTTACGATGAGGTTCCCTGCTAAATTGTGTTTCAATTCAACAATAATAGAAGTAAACCCCTCAAAGGCGCACCACGCGATAATCAAACTACCTGTTTACCCTTTTGATGCAGATAGCTTCTCTTTTCTAGGTTCCAGTACTGGTCCTCATCGGGTAAGGGAGGGGCCTTATTCTTGGTGATCTCTGTGTAAACCATGACGTCCACCTCCAACGATAAGCGCGATATCGCCCAAATTTATCGCGAGGTGTGCCTTGAAGGATCTCAGATACGAGTGCATTTCAGGCCGGTTCCCATACACCTACACCAGCACCCGCATCTTCTTCGCCACGGTATAATGGGGGTTCACCACAGTATGGACTAGAATCTCAAGACGGACGTCAAACACAAACGCATGGGAACCGTACCCCACACCACAATTTCAGTGGACGGACCCCGGCTTCTGGAAGCTCGCAATACAATTTTAAAGCTTGGCCACCAATTCAAGGAGGTCAGACTCCCTATCAGAATTCTGGTGGTCGAACGCCGGCTCATGAAAGTCAGAACCCGTGCCGTAATTCCGGTAGAAGAACACCCGCTGAAGGAGGACAAACTCCTTACTACAACTCTGGAGGTCGAACACCCGTTCAAGGAGGGCAAACGCCTTATTACGATTCTGGAGGTCAAACGCCGGCTCATGGAAGTCAGAACCCGTTCTATAATTCCGGAAGAAGAACACCCGCTGAAGGGGGACAAACTCCTTACTACAATTCTGGAGGTCGAACACCCGCTGAAGGAGGACAAACTCCTTACTACAACTCTGGAGGTCGAACGCCCGTCCAAGGAGGGCAAACGCCTTATTACGATTCTGGTGGTCGAACGCCGGCTCATGGAAGTCAGAACCCGTGCTATAATTCTGGTAGAAGAACTCCCGCTGAAGGAGGACAAACTCCTTACTACAATTATGGAGGTCGAACACCCGTTCAAGGGGGGCAAACTCCGTATTACAATTATGGTGGCCGAACGCCAGCTCAGGGAAGTCGAACTCCTAACTACGATTCTGGATCGCGGACACCTACTCAGCGAAGTGGAACGCCCCGCAACGATTTTGAACATCCACGAAGCGGTGCATGCACACCGCGAAATGGATCTTGCACTCCTGAGCCCTATGCTCCATCTTCGTCACAACATGCTCAGCAGGATAACGGCTATGAAGAATCGAGGAATCGTCTTAATGTACGTCGTAACTTCTTTTTCATTTTCGTGGCCCGTTTTTTAGGCTGGGATCTTATGTTCCAAAACACCCGAGAAACTATGTAAGCTGATAGTGTACTCTTCCGCCTTCTTCCTGTGTATATGGGCCTAAAAGAATATGGGCGGCTACCAGTTGCTAGGCACCTAGCGAGAGCACTTGCTTCATTTACCGCGCACTCCAAGTTCCAAGTTGAGAACTACGCAATCTAACTTTATTGCATTTTATAGACACAATATAAACCATCAATTTAATGCAAGGTAAGTGTCTGACTACTGAATACGGACTGCTATTCACCAAGGAAATTGTACAAGGTTAGCATTAATCCGTTTCTGCTTCATGCTTCTCGTTCGGTTCATCTCAATATAGGCGATAGAAGTCGTGCAAACGTTCCGGGTCCTGTGAGGAGTTCAGTTCTATTGTTCTTATTGACACAGTTGTGAGGCTCATATATTTTTGAAGGTTTTAAGATGACCTAAAACATCGTTTTGAGAAGGATATTCGATTCTGTTGCAGCGCATGATAGGAGAGTTGAATGGAAGCCCTGGGCAAACCTGGAACAGTCAGAATCGCAATTTCACGGCATCGTTATTGGTAGACTTCGAGTGGTGGTGCCATCTTGCTGGAATATCTTGGCAATGTTTCCGAAAACATCTTTTCTCAGCCGCGAGAAAGTGGGCTTGAAAAGCGACGGCATGTAGCAGCATCACCTCTGCTTCTCTGACGGTATCGTGCTGGTGAAAACAACATCAAGAGAACATTGTGACTACTCTTGTTACGCGCGTTGAAAGGGTTTCTTGGAACTCAATCAAAAGGAAGATCACAGCAATTGGGCTGATTCCTGATTTCTATTCGGTACGTCCAGCGGAGAGGCAAACCTAAGCACTCCTGCATTTGAGACAAGGGTTAAGGGGCTAACGGGTTGGGTAGGAGATCGGGAAAGCAGTTCTTGAAAAATCGCTAACCACTATGTTGTTTTCGTTTGTTCAGATTTACAGCCATTATCAAGTTTTTTTCAGGCGACCCCAGCGAATCATTTCAATCGAGAAAATGATCATTCGGGTTAGTTTTCTTCTTTATCTATGCTCATTGACAAATTTGATGATGGGGGATAGGCCGCTCTCACATCTTACGCTAAAGGCAGGTTCGATCATGTTTCAAGGATTTCTCAGTGAGGCCGGGTTGCAAAGCGGGAGGTGTATTTCTCAAAAATTTTCCTCAACACCAGGATTGACCCTGACCGAAACCGCGTTCTTTACAAATCGCAGTTTCTGGAATATAGGCTCTGCGATCTGCTCTCTTAAAGGAACCGGAAGGGGGTCCGAAACAAGAGAAACATACAAAGAAATGAGCATTTCGTAACGAACGCAGAAGGTTAGAAGCGATAATCGGTGAAATAACCCGAACTCAAAAATGCATCGCTGCGGTGTGTATTCGCACCTCATTCGCATCATCGCACTGGCGTTCCGAGTTGTCCGCTGTAGGAGACGGCCGCGGGCCAACTTTAGTTGTAGCACCTGACTCCCAGCGCAGTGGAGTGGCCATTCCCAACTACATTAACATTCATGTAAGTACATCTAGAAACAATATAAGAAAGAACAAAGGAGAAGGTAAAAGGAATGAACAACTTTATAATGGAAACATCTTCTCTTGGCACCATGCCAAGGCGTCAAATTGGCGAGTTTGTGCAATGGCGGTCACTTGAACTCGTCCACACTACGTCTGTTCTACCGTAAGCCAAAATTACTCCCTTACGGTGTCTTTAATGTCTCTAGTAGCATGCAAGGTCTTCTGCATGCTTTGAGGCTTCATCAACAGCGGCCTTTGTCTCTGTTCCACCTCTCTTATATGCTTTATGGTATCTTGTCTGTATCAATGCAGCTCCGACTCTGGAATCGGCTCATTGCAGTTGACGGCACACTCCATGATAATTAGATAAGTCGACTTACTTCCTTGGGGTGTAGATCCTTGGGGTACTATCCAGGCTGCCTTTTCCTTCTCTCCACGGTGCGTCATTACGGCGCACCTGCTCCAACCCACTTCTACGTCACCCTCGTTAGCTCTGTTATTGGTCAGCTGAGCGAAAAGAGAGGCGTCGCAGCGGATCCGTGCAGGTGTAGCGCCGTGATAGCGCATCGTGGCGGCAGGGAAATGATAGAGTTCGGATAGTAATCCAAACAACTACTTCCCGACGAGGTAAGTCCACTTATTTGTTTATCGTGGAGTGTTCCTCGTCGCGACAACTTCAAAAAAAAATAATTATTTGAGCAGCAAGGTGTAACGCAGGGGGATCGCTAAACTACTCGAACCTATACCACAAAGGCAGTGGTAGGGGTAATACTGTTGCATAATGCATTCCAATCTTCGCTATTGACCGTGGACCGTATTCACCACGAAAGCTGACTCGTCAGCACCACGTAATTTCGGTCTATACGTCCATAATACGATATGATGAGTATCATTATGCTATCATGATCATTACTCTACATCTCGGTCATTCTTCGGCAAAGTCAACCCTAGGAGGTGGGCCTGGCTAAGAAAGGTGGCTGGAGCCAAAAAGCCGTCTCGCCACAGCTCAGAGGCGCTTTTTTGCGGGTGAATTCGCTGCGGATAGGCTTTGTAGACTCCTAGTTCTCAAGTGAATGAAATATTCCAGGGTTTCCTTATCACCAATTATCCCTATAACTGTCTTTAATGTGGGACATAAAGTGAGGTGTTATCCATTACCGCAAAATCCGTTTCAGCCTAATTCGAAAATACGGTCGACCAGTATATAGTGTGTAGCAACAATATGCAATTTGTGGGCACTTGAAAGTATCTAGTAATCAACAAGTACTGGGAAAATATCATGTTAGCCCAGAAAACCATTTTTGGGCAGAATCGTGCAGCTCACATCAGGAACGGTGTGAGCATTTTGATCATGTCAGATTGTGGTGCCTGTTGCCTACCGATTTTGCCATCTTACTTCTTCGTTGCCGAAGGAAAACATATACATGCTTGTGCTTCACTTTAGTTCAATCGGGAAAACTTTTATCAAGTTATTCAAGTTAGTCCTGTGAGCTCAGTGCCCTGAAACTTATTCATTCCGAGTCTTCCACCATATTTCCATCAAGGAAATGGAAATACAGTTTTTAGTTGTGGATCATTCCCCCGTTTTTCTCCTTCCTCCTTTCTTTGAGAAAGTCTTTAGAAGAATTATTACCTCTATTATGTTCACTCATAGCTTGTTTTTGAAAGCTTCTTATGCTGACGCCCAGTGCGAGCTGGAAATTAGGTGGGAAGCCTATAAACAATGAGACGTGCTACAGTACCCCAGAGGATTATCCATTCGGAACAAGCTACCTCTTCTGTTCACTTCCTTTCATTACCTTTGCAATGATAAGAAAGGGGTTAACATCGACGTTAAGTTGCAACGATCTGCTTTTCTAGAACCATAATCGAAGGTTGCTTCTGCTGCTGCTTCTGCTCCAGGATAATTTTAATTTGGCGCAAAGCTGAAGTACCGTGTGCGGCTTTGTTGGATAGCATTTTCAATATCATTACCTCGTTTCCTCTTCTAAACTGCACAACGACAATTTTAGGACGTGGTGGCTATACTCCGATGAGATCTCCTTCACAGTACGAGGATGGGACGTGCCGAACCCCTCGTCCGGATGATGATGAGGAGGAAGATTTGTAAGTGATCACAATTGAATCTTCTGCAACCCCGGCTTTGTACAATTAGTACGATGTTTGGACAGGCCTGCATATCAACGCGGTCGAAAAAATCTAGAAAACGATGCGAAACGGCCATTGCCAAGGACGGGCGATAAATCGGGGTAAGTGTTCCATTGATCTCTTTTTGATTTCTCCTTTCGAAATAGTGCTGCATTACATGAGACCTATGCTATTTCAGAGATTGCTCATCGGATCGCCCTTCTTCGCGTTCATGTAGTGACCAGGAGAATATTGCCCCATCGACCAACCATGGTCCCTCACCGAACATGTTTGGATTTGCTCCTCCCCCACAGTTCCCTCCTCCCATGTTTGCGCCTCCTGTTCCTAACTCTCTTCCTCCATGGGCGTTTACACCGTTCCCAGGTTGGTTCGTTATGGTAAGGTGCTGTGAAATATCTTTAGGTCGATGCATGATTATTACGGCTTGTTCCAGCCATTTTTATTCAGCAAAAACTATTAATATAACCAAAAGTAAGGGGTTTGGTGTATGAAAAGCCTTTTTATTATTTCATAACTTAAACAATAGAGAAAATCATTGTCAAACCATTGCTTTTTCACGAAAAAGGAGCGCAAAAGCCACAGTAATGTATCAACTTAATATTAATTTGTGAGCAAAAGTCCCACAATTTCTAAAATTGTGCCATTCCATTCGTCTTGCAGTCCACAATCTGGCGCGGGTCTTTTGTCATCTTGCCCTCATTGTCGATTACCTGCGGCAAGTTGCATGAGCTGCAGTGATTACTTGATAATCTGACTCTCAGCAGCGTTCAAACTGGGGAATTGTTCTTGCGCGAGCCCCCAGAGGACTGCCTGGAATTCATCGCTTAAGGGATGACAAGTTGTGACTGTACATTATGACGACAGTGAGTTGGCTGGGGTGAGCACTTTGAGCCCCCCCCCCCCCCCCCCCCCGATGACCGTTCATCCGAGAGTTGAAGGTCATGCGAGAAACCACCCATTCCTAGGTCGCCGTGTAAGACTGCTTTCAAGTCATGTCTTTATTAGGCAGGTGAATGGATTGTCAGGCCCCTGAAATCGCGGCTGAGCGTTTTAATTGTTGTATTATCGGATTCCTGCGCGACAGCGCTCGTATGCACTCCAAGAATCTTCTGCGGTCGTTTACTGGAATCGGGATGGGAGGCATTGTCTCACCCACTAAATGACCTTGACCTGGCGGAAGCATTTTTTCACTTTTGCTGTTGTCATTCAAGGATCGATTATTAGCTTATTTCAGAGCTTCTCAGTAGTATTCTCAATAATTTTCAGGGGCATTTCCGATGAACGGCTGGATGCCTAATCCAGTCTCAGGTATTCCGAGTTTTGGAGCACCACCACTCGTTCCACCACCACCACAGCCACCGCAGTTTTCAGGTATATACATTGCTTCTCATGTCAGATTTTTCTGAACTGCGCATGGTACTTTCCGTGGTTGAGAGTTGGAATAACTAGTGTAGTAGGGTTGTCAGCTCCGCACTTGCAGACCATGCGGCTCGGATTTATTAGCAGGGTCAAGCGTGAGTTAAGCGATCCTAATTTGAACAAAAAATTTCCTCTGGCATTTTCCACAGCCAGCATTGATCTCGATGGTGACGAAAAGGTGAATTGTCATATAACATACAAACTTGGCTGTAAATTTGTATTTGGGAGGCGCCATTAGCAAAAAAACAAATATCGCGATGATTTGGGGCGTGTTTGGGAGTCAATGCCTATGACAACAGCACACGGCTAAGCCATTGTGGTGTTTGCATTTGCTAATGGCGCCTCCCAAATCCAACTTTTAGCCAGATTTGTATGTCAGCTGACAGCTCATCTTTTCGTCATCATCGAGATGAATGGTAGCTGTGAAAAGGGCCGATTTTTTTTCTCTCCAATCACTTCTTATGGGATTATCGTATGTGCTATAAAAGTCTTATAAATTTCAAATTTACGCTACTGATAAGCAAACTTGGTGGTCGAATCGATTGGACATGGCCTCAAAGGTTAGGATAGTCTGGATACAGGTGTTATTTCGCAATGTCTGCTACGTGCTGTTGAGAACCATAAGTACGTCTATAGAAGCGCCAAAACTTTTTGCTAGCGTTTGTAGGACATTTCAGGAAAAAGCAAATTGAGCAAACGCAGCAAGGATTCGAGTTCTGGTCTCAAGAATGCGAGTCCAACCTGATATCTGCTGCTTTATCTGAACTCTGACTGAACTTTCGCAGTTCATATAAGACCCGAAATGCATGTTGCGCCGCAGGTTACGGGCCTTCATAACTTCTCGTTGAGCCGATTTGGAGGGCATATTTGAGAAACGATCGAAACCACAAAATGCAATATACATCTCATCTTGAGTGGTCACGGTGACCTGGAAGCCTTCACTTGTGAGTTTGGTTTTCTTATCTATAGACTTTGTTTCAGCGAGTTTTCCGCTTCCACCTTCTGGCACCATCCCGCCTCCATTGTCAGGCACCATCCCGCCTCCACCACCACCACCTCCGTTACCGAATGAACATTCGCCATCGAACCGTGCAACGAAGGCTGGCAAATCATCTGGAATCGAATCAACAAAAAACAACACCGCACCAGCCGCCCCCAAACCGCCAGAACGCGTTGGAGGGTCGAAATTCTTGGAATCGGTTCCGCCGGTCCCGGTATGTGTTTCTTCCTTCTTGACTGCGTTGCTTGCGTGCCTTAGTGCTTTATGGGAAGTTAGTTCACGTTCCAGTTATCTGTACTAGAATTTTGTTTACAGAAGGCAAATACGTCTACAACGGCGAAGCGTCCCTATCAAAGGAAACGGCGTTTGTCTCGTGCTAATGGCGACGACTCTGATTAGTTGTTAACTTTACCGTTGAACATACGCTTTGTCTACGCTTTTTCTCTTGAAATTTTATTTGTTCGTAGTCTACAATATTGCAGGAACCGTTGTAATTACACTCATAGCTGCAAGAATCTTCGGAGATATTGCAAGAATTACTTAGTAATTGTTACCTCATTTTTTTGCTACTCTGTTTTACATGGATCTCTCACGCGGCTGTTTCTTGAGGCTTGCATACCCATCCCATTTCTGCGAGTTCTTTCGCTGTTTTGCCCATACAGCCCGTTTTACTCAGTTATTTTGTACATGTTATATGAAGTGCTAATCCACAGTCACTCATTTATAGATGTTCAGAGTTTTGAAAATATGAAAATAAAATTTCGGAAGGGAATGCTGTTAGTAGCCGAGTAAGTAGCGTTACACTGTTGCAAGGCGCGTGCTGAACGAGCAAATGTGTTACTACCCGCTGATCGACCGAATTTCATTGAGGTTACAATGCGTGGAAACTACGGGGTGGCTGAAAAGTACAGGATATCGTGTTTCTAACTGTATCTTTCAAAATAAGGACCAGATTAACAAATGGATCTGACTGAAGATGGAAGACATCTGTGGGACCACTATATGATACAAGGTGCTTGCAATTCATGCAAATTTTCTTAATGCAGGCCATCAGACGTATCACCCCGAGCCTACAGTGCGCCACGGTCACACGACGTCGACATCGCTCAACCTTTCGAAGCGACAACTTGGGAGCATCGCCAGTGCGGTGGGACTGCCCTACAAGCCTGCTCTACAAGTGCTCCCGTTCAGGAAAGCATATCGGATTGAGGTCAACCTAGGAGATAGTCCACAAGTCCACTGCTCCAATCATCATACTCTATATATAAAGCAGAAGTTTGGTGTGTTTGTCTGTGTGTGTGTGTGTGTCTGTCTGTCTGTCCGCACACCGCATAATGCACTTTTAACTGATCTGCAGCCTGGAGAGGTCGGGCAAGTTGGAATTGGGTAGGAGCTGACCCAAGCGTACAGAGTACATAAGAACTAAGCCTAGCCCCGCCCACTATGGGCGGGGCTTTGGTGGAAACGGCCGGTGCCAAATTTAAGTCCACGATCAGGTTTCAAAAAGCAGACAAGCTAGGAATGGACTGTAGAGGTCGGGCAAGTTAGGGATTTGTTGGGGCAAGCCAAAATGTACGGAGCACATGAGAGGCAAGTTAAAACCAGAAGTTTGGTGTGTTTGTGTGTCTGCGTGGTGTGTGTCCATTTGTTTGTCACATAATCTACTCTCAACTCAACTGCAGCGTGGGGAGGTCGGACAAGTTGGGGATAGGTAGGGGTTGACCAGAGTGTGCGAAGCTCATTAAGAACTAAGCCTAGCTCCCCCCACCGTGAGCGGGGCTTGCGCAGAAATGGTCGAAAAATCGGTAAAATTAAGAGTTGGCCTGAGAGATCAGGTAAGTTGGGATTCGGTAGGGCCTCATCTCAACTGTGTGTTGGAGGGTGGGGCGAGTAGGAGTGGGTAGGGGCTGACCTAAGCGTACAGAGCACATAAGAACCAAGGCTAGCTCCGCCCACCATGAGCGGCGCTTGCGCCGAAATCGATGGGTGCACAAATTTAAGTCCTCGCCTGTGTACCAAAAATCGGGAAGGTCAGGAATGGGTCTGTTGAGGTCGTGCGTGTAAGGACTGGGAAGGGTCTTACCACAGTGTGGGAAGCACACAAGAAGCAAATTAGGAACGGACCTGCAGAGGTAGGGCAAGTTGGGATAGCGTGGGGGTAACACAAGTGTACGGAGCATATGATTTCTAGGCCCAGCTCCGCCCACTATGGGCGGGGCTTGCGTTGAAATCGATGAATAGACAAATTTAGGTCCTCCCTCGGGTGCTGAAAACCAGGCAAGTTAGGAAAGGGTCTGTTGATGTCGCGCATGTAATGACTGGGGAGGGTCTGACCAAAGTGAAGGGAGCACACAACAAGCAAATTAGGCAGGGGTCTGTGGAGGTCGGGCAGGTTAGGACTGGGTAGCATGTGTGCGGTGCAGTTCTGAGTCTAGCTCCGCCCACCATGGGCAGGACCTGCGCTGAAACCGATGGGTGCTCAAATTTAAGTCCTCGCCTGGGTTCCGAAAATCGGGAAGGTCAGGAATGGGTCTGTTGAGGTCGTGCGAGTATGGACTGGGTAGGGACAGACCAAAGTGTAGGAAGCACCCAAGAAGCAAATTAGGTACGGGCGTGTGGAGATCGGGCAGGTTAGGATTGGGTAGATGCCATGTGTACGGAACACATAAGTTCTGAGTCTAGCTCCGCTCACTGTGGGCGGGATCTGCGCCAAAACCGATGGGTGCTCAAATTTAAGTCCTCGCCTGGGTTCCGAGAATCGGGTGGTCAGGAATGGGTCTGTTCAGGTTGTGCGAGTAAGGACTGGGTAGGGACAGACCAAAGTGTAGGAAGCACACAAGAAGCAAATTAGGTACGGGCGTGTGGAGATCGGGCAGGTTAGGATTGGATAGGGGCCAAACCATGTGTACAGAGCACAGAAGTTCTAAGCCTAGCCCCGCCATAACTGCAATATTAGTACCACACACACAACGTGACTGTTTGTCCTCGGTTACCATTAGGAAGTGATGTAGTACTATAATCAGGTGTATCTCTCGGCATTCAGTTTAGGCCAATATTTTTTCTAGAACGGATACATGCACTTCCTCTCGAAACTTTTAATTTTTAGAAATCATTTACTACGGAGGGCCTCCGAGCTCACGAAGAGACACCTCCAACTGCTGCCGCTCCTTAAAGTGTGGCTGCCCCTCTCCGATTGTGCCTTACACACTTGGATCAACGGTGGGAAGAGGGTCTTCTTTTCTCTTTTTGTGTTCGGATGGAACCCTGCCATCCTTTAAAGGGGATTTGCCTTCATTGGGCAGGGGTGACTTGGGTGTGGTGTCTCTTAGTTTCAACCAAAACCGTGATAGTTGGAGGTTTGCCTACAATATATACAAGTCGCATATTATCCATTCCCTGCTGCAATGTGTGCCCCCCTATACACAGTGCCTATTCCTGCTGCATTGCGCGCGAAGCGCGCATGCGAAAGTCGGCTCGCCGCGCCAGCGGCGAGCCGAGAGTCGCCCCCCGCTACAAAGAATAACGCCCCAGAGCCACCCTGAGGGGGCGGCGAAGCCGCCCCTACGAGGATTGGCCGGCGAAGCCGGCCAATCCGAGTCTAGTAGGGATGGCCGGCTGACGCCGGCCAACCCGACTGGTATTCAGAAAAATGTGCGTGCGGCAAAGCTTTTTCAAGTGGGGGTCATAAGGATGAACTCAATCTCATTGAAAGAGGAACGAAGCTGAGCAAAGTGATTAGCGACCCAGGGCAACAGTTGTCCAAAAAAACTTTTGGTGCACTCCCGAGTTCATTTACGATAAGAAATTTACTAAGGACGGCGCGCTATAGGTTCCGTTTTCGAACGGATTTCAGACACCTTGTGTCATACAATGATCGTGCCATTGTCGTCTTTTTTACGGTTCGATTTGTTTGTTTATCTGATCCCTATCTTGGGATTTATAGCAAAAATGTGGTGTCCTATACTTTCAGCCACTCTGTATAAGTACTGTGCCTATAACGTTCTTCAACATCTGTACACCAATATGAAGATGCAAAAGGCGTCTGCTTTCTGCAGAGCAGTCGGAAACTTAGCTGGGGCGTGGCTTTTTACATTATTGCAGATTCAAGGATTTTAATGTTATCGTGATCAATGCATTTGTTTTGGTTTAGCGAAATCGCGATTTCGCTGAACCTGGTCGATATATTGTTGTACGGAAATACCTGTGGTTTCAAATGTCCTACCTTCTGAATATTTTTTGGTTCTTTGCTACCTATACTATATTGAAGCTATACTGAGCCCGCTCCTCGCTACATCCAAACATTGTGACTTTTATGCCCCTGAATGATTTAGAATCTTCTAATTCTTCAAAACAAGTGAACAAGGGTAGTTCCGCGCCCTGCTTGGCTCTTCTCCAGCTTACAAACGACCAATTTTTCAACCGCATCGTGACATATGATGAGAACCGGATTCTGTAGGGCAATCGACAACGATCTGTTCAATGGTTGTACAAAGGTTGAGCTCGTAGCTGTCGGGCTTGTCAGAATGGTGCCTTATGATGTCTCCTGATGTTCTTATCCACGATAGCTGCATGGATCCCACCGGGACTGTTACGGCTGAAATGAACTGGGGAGATGGGGTGGGGTCCACGAGGTCGAATTTCCGCGCGGCCGCGCGCGATGAGCGGCACAGCGGGTGCGAGTGCCAGTGGCAGGGGATGGCAGACTTCAAGCGAGGCAGTGTGGTATGGGTGGAAAGCGCAGACGTGACGCAGTCACGCTCAGCCGGCCGATCAAGGGCAATCGATACGGCGAGTCGTACGGGGTCGCCGCGAGTGAAACGCCGCGAAGCGGAAATTCGACCTCGTGGACCCCACCCGGGGAGATGCATCACAAATTGCAGATCATGAGCCCAGTATTGACCAAATAGAAAGAAACCTATTCTTCCTCACGATTACGCACGGCAACCATGCGGGTGGGAGTCGATTGCTCGGATTGTCGCGCGACCGCCCGCGGTTTGTTGTTTCGTCCGTTGAAAAAACAACAACCACAGCATATAAGAACTTCCGAAGCTTCCAACCTGCAATCTTCGAAGATCCCTCACGATAGCAGCCCACTGCATACTGAGCGGAATCCCAACCGACTGCAGCAAGTCGTGCTGGCGGCGCCGTAAGTGCGACGCCGCGAAGGGGGAATTCGACCAGTCGACCCCGGGAGACGGGCGTTTGGCTCGTCCGGGCTGGCACGCGACATTTTGCGCGGCGAACTGCGCGACGGCGCGGCCGTCTTGAGCGTGTTTGATTGGAGCGAGCCCTTGCAATGGTGCAGATTAAGAGTAAAGCGCCTGCAATCGTGCATTCGTTTTTGTTTTACAAATATATCGCGTATAGTTGGTGTATTCGTTTCCTTTTAAGTATCGTATTACTATTTAGAACATATTGAGCGCTGCTTTCAGTTGACTTGTCGCTGTTGACCTTTGATGACATAGCTGCATACTCTGTTAGATTGCCGTCGTTGGACGTTGTACTTACGATCGCAGTATCACTCCGCAGGTTTTCTTTTTTCACGTTGGTATAGGTATTACGTATCATTTTTGCTGCCTGAGTTTCATTTCAGGGGTCAAATCAAGCCGGGGGGGAGACGCAACTTTGCGTCAAATTTTCACCGACGTCAAGGCTTCTTTCCCTCCCTAGGCTTAGGCTAAAGCAGATGAAACCTATGCTTTGACAGATGCTTTTTCATGTGGAAGGAAAGGATATCAATTTTAGCCTAAGCCTAGGGAGGGAAAGGAGCTTCGACATTGACGCAAAATTGCGTCTCCCCCCTGACTTGATTTGACCCCATTTCAGGTTTTTTCACGCGCTTGTCAAACAATGTGTTTTCAATGAAGGTTGGTGGCGGTAGAAGCGCTCTTCAGGTTTGTTTTTTCCAAATCAAGAAACGATGTTATGATTGTCTTTTTTCAGTTTGTCGGTGTTCTAATGGTTTCACGCTCGTGTAATGTTGTTGCCCTACTTCTTTTCATCGGGTTAGTTCATTTTATTTTGTAAGAAGATATTCCCGTATATATTATTACATTTATTCCCTTCATTTTTTGTGTCATGTTATCACTTCAGGTTTTTTTTCGTGCGCTTTTTGACATGGGGTTCGTCTTCGACTGACAACTCCATTTTGCTTTTGTTCCCTTAATGGTTATGAAAAGTGAGTAGAAGAATGAAGTGATTTTGCAACCAGTATGAACCTACACTTATATGCGCACATCGATTGAAGCATAGGCAGCGCACATCGTGGAAGACACGCAAGCAGTGACAGAAAGGAGATGAGACTGAGAAAAACTGTATGTGCCGAGTGAAGAGTTGGGGTGTGCGTTATGAAGAAAGGGTAGCAAAGCATATTGTGACGCGAGACTGTGTGTTTGCTCCATTAACTACGGATATCTGCACGCCTGTTCATTTGCTACATAAGATGTTGACAGAGGGTAATATCTATGTATTTCTACCCGGTAATCGTTGGAAACCGGGCTATCATAATACGCGGTGCTACCCTTTCTTCACAATGGCACAGCAAGCCCAATAAAACTTATCCTTTATCCTCTATAACCTCATTGTCATGTCCGCATGCGCTCTCATCGCTTTCTGGAATCTGAATACTTCCATTTTGAGGCTTACATGTATGCTGCTTATTATTTTAATACCATGTGCAATCGTACCTCATACAACCTTTCGGTGACGAATCTGGACATTCTGCGGCAGAACGTCGTAATAGTAGTGGTACTAGGAAAATTCCTGTTCTGATTCAGGATCCTCTTAAAGATCTTTTAGAGTTTGTCACCTTAAGGACTGTGTCGAGAGCCTCCGGCTTGTTCCTTTCCTTATCTGTGGTTGAGAGTGCACGGTACTACGCTTTATGGAGGGTGAAGCAATGCGCAACTAGCTGATGTCAGACTGGACTAGTTTCAAGGTGGCTGCAAACTGCGAATTTTAAGAATTTCACCAATTTGGCTCTCACTGGTCTCCCCAACTTATCTCGCTTGCGCTCCCAGGCCGCTGTCGAAGTCCATTTCGCATCTCATACCTCAGCACTACCTGCGTGATGATAAGACTGAGCGGTAATCGATGGGCTAGCAGTGAGCTAAGCTCTCCGACATGAATAAGAACTAACAAAATCAGATTCGTAAGCTTCATTATAGGAAATGGCCGTAAACTGCTAATAGATATAGTACACATCTCCAGCACATAAAACCATAGGAAATATCTGATTTCCACAGCATTTCGATACACATCAACAGCCTTGAGTTACAAAAATGGAGATCACGTCCAGGGACACAATGTTTGCAAGTTGATCACAGCTAAACGCCCCATTCATATTACATCGTCCAACGTTCGACAAGCTCATGGAAGAACCTGAAGTACTAACATGGCACAATGAAAATGAACGTAATAAACATAATGATATATATGGACATATCTTCTTATCAAATACGAAGAACTGACCAGATAAAATGAAACAGGGCAGCAGCATACATAACAGTGAAACCACTAGAACACCGACAAACCAAAAAAAGACAATCATAACATCGTTTGTTGATTTAGAAAGGAAAACAAACCTGACGAGCGCTTTCGCCACCGCCAACCTTCTTTAAAGACACGTCGTTCAAAAAGCGCACGAAAAAAAACCTGAACCTGAAGTGATAACATGACACAAAAAATGAAGGGAATAAATGTAATAATATATACGGGAATATCTTCCTACAAAATAAAATGAACTAACCCGATGAAAAGAAATAGGGCAACAACATTACATGAGCGTGAAACCATTAGAACACCGACAAACTGAAAAAAGACAATCATAACATCGTTTGTTGATTTGGAAAAAACAAACCTGAAGAGCGCTTCTACCGCCACCAACCTTCATTGAAAACACATTGTTTGACAAGCGCGTGAAAAAAAACCTGAAATGAAACTCAGGCAGCAAAAATGATACGTAATACCTATACCAACGTGAAAAAAGAAAACCTGCGGAGTGACACTGCGATCGTAAGTACAACGTCCAACGACGGCAATCTAACAGAGTATGCAGCTATGCCATCAAAGGTCAACAGCGACAAGTCAACTGAAAGCAGCGCTCAATATGTTCTAAATAGTAATACGATACTTAAAAGGAAACGAATACACCAACTATACGCGATATATTTATAAAACAAAAACGAATGCACGATTGCAGGCGCTTTGCTCTTAATCTGCACCATTGCAAGCGCTCGCTCCAATCAAACACGCTCAAGACGGCCGCGCCGTCGCGCAGTTCGCCGCGCAAAATGTCGCGTGCCAGCCCGGACGAGCCAAACGCCACACACCCGTCGACCCCCACCCAAACCATGCCGCACACAACCTTGAAAAAGTTGATAAGCGATGAGCTGGGCTACGTAACTCTGCCGCATCCACCATACACATCTGCCCTGGCTTTCACCGGCCATCATTTCTTCAAGCAACTGGAAAGCTTTTTTCAGAAGGAAGCTCCAAGACCCAAAATAGCCTTCAACGAATTCGTCACCTCGTCAAAATATGGTATGAAGTGGGGATATAAGTGATCGTTGTTATTGATTAAACCTTTCGTATACGCTGATGCAAGAGCGGAAAACAGACACGTTTGACATGGCTCATAATCTGATTTGGGGCATAACACATAACACGCGGGAGAAATACATTATTTTATTGCGGTATAGATATTTTATGTTCTTGGTTGTCGAAAAATCGTAATGTCACTGGAGGAGAAGATTATGAAGTGACAAGTGGAGAATTTCTGTGGCTCGCAAGCAAACAACAACATATTGTATCCCGTAATCAATGAGTTATATTTGATAGTGAAGTAAGTGCCTTTTTTTAGAGTACCGATCGGTTGGCTTTAATAGCAAAACCGACGATTCCCGCAGCAGACGTGTCATAACTCCGATGTTACTCACTCCGTGTCATTACTCCATCGCTTTTTTATCGGTTTTCTTTGCACACTCCATAAGAGAATGAGCAGCAAACCTGCCAGTTGTACGCACTAATTTCCCTTACAAGGGTACGCGGATTCTTTTCGATGTTAGTCCTGGCCCACTACCACTGCTAATAGAATGGGAATGCAGGGAAGACATACGCATTTGACAATCACCTCTTGGATGACCTCGTGGAATCTTATGGTGGTGTCGATTGCCGGAATGGCCATGAGAGTAAGGTGGGTTGATTGGTGCTGATTGTTAGGTTCTTGCCATCATAAGTTAGTCCCAAATCTTTCCTTCCCAAAAATTTGCATCGCGCGCTAGCAAACGGACCGAGATGAGACGTGGGGGAACTTTGCCTGCATCCCCACTTTACTCAGCTAGAGATTCCATGAAGGAAGTCTAAGAGAGTGGTGATGCGAAGTTGGCGGGTGGTGTGAAGTTCATTCCAATAACTTATGGCAATTTGAAAAGCCACTGTAATGGCTCCACGGCCTCTCAAGAACTAGCAACAGTGGGCTTATTCTAGTGATGGAAAGGTCAAAGAGTGACTTTGAATGCGTTCACCAAGGTCTCGGTCTTTCGTCTTCAAAAATGTGTAGAAGTCAAATAAGCGCAATTTTGAGAGCTGAACCCAGAATAAAGTTTAAGCCATTGCGAACGGAAACCATGTGGCATCACATTTCTGACAATCGACCAGATGTCCCGGTACTTTATTGAAATCACAGCGAAAGCCGAGATATAATATTTATATTAGAAAAAATCCAAGCAGAAGGTAATAAGTCGACCGTATCCCCACCGTAAGAATTTTGCAACTGTTCTTCGCGGATATTTATAGTAGATCGAAAATTGCATCTACTCTTCCCACATCGATGTGAATTTCGAATTCTGGTTTCCGCTTACCACAGTCAGTCGAACATCGATGCCAACGCCACTTTGACCCCCCCCCCTCTCTCTCTACAAAAGTGGAATTTTCAAGACTTTTTTGAGTTTTTTTTTTCTCAAATCTGATCGCCAATATATACAACTCCCTTCACAGTGTTTTATGCAGCAATGTATATGAGCACCACCATTAACAGTAGTTTATTAATCAATATACTCTTTATTGCATAATAATAGTATGTGGTGAATAATAATAATAATTTATCGTGGCCGGGCAAGTATAGAATTTCATCGTCACACTACTTTCCTTTAATCACGAATACAAAGCACCTGAACATGGAGATAGATTTTGGTGCGTTGAATAAAAAATGTCATCGAGTTATTGGATATTACGTAAACTTTTACGGCAACTAATCACTACATAATATATACTATAGACGGCATCATTTTCATGAGAGGCCACGGACACACATACATGGAAAAATATCGTCATGGACGTGATTCACACAGGATTCGGTTGCCGATTGTAAACAGACTCGCACAAAATATAACAAATATAATAAAATCGATCATCACAAAATAAAATACACACTACAATCGAATATCGATGAGCAAACACCTTAAGGCACGTATTGTAATAATAACACAGAGAAGAGTGCATGGTAGCAAGAGTATTGATAAGTAAGTAGGTCGTGTTATGTGTACTCGAATTTACAGATCTAAATTGATTGATCACGAGCGGCATCCCCAAGGAACGGTTGGACACATTGGGAAATGCTGCGCAATCTTCATTGACACCTCACCTGCTGATGGGGAGGGGCTAACCAACAGGAGAGCGCAATGCATGTAGCGGTCCCGCCCACACGCTCAACTTATTAGCAGCTTCTAGCTCGCTATTATTAAAGAAGTTAATCGGGAAACAGAAGCAGTGAAATTACAGTATCCATTTTTGCACATGACTCTCTTATTGTGAGTCTCTCGAAACAGTGATATGTACGGCTCCTTGTATGGAACGTAATCGTTCCAAAATTGCTGTTGGCGTGAGATCGGTGACACTCTCACCATCCAACGACAGCAGACGATCACCCACACGTAAGCTACCTGAAAACGTGATTTAAAGGAATCGTCCACGGAAAATGAGTTTTTGTGTTACCCATGTATTTATGTTGTATTTGCCTAATGTTGGCCTCATGCAAAATTTCACGCGAAAAAATGTGAATCTGGCTGAGATACAGCACCACACAGTGCGGTCCCAGTGGGCCGGGCCTCCGTGTAAAAGCCTCGTACCGCGTCCGCCGTGGTCTGAGACGCATTGTAGGAACAGAAGGTTACGTAAACAGTCCCACTCTTCGTTCCCAACGGCGGCGGAAGACGGGACGAGACTTTTACACGGACGCCCTGGCCCACTGGAACCGCACTTTGTGGTGCTGTATCTCAGCCTGATTCACATTTTTTCGCGTGAAATTTTGCATGAGGCCAACATTAGGCAAATACAACATAAATATATGGGTAACACCAAAACTTATTTTCCGTGGACGATTCCTTTAAACGCATAAAAATCGAGACAACAGAGTAAGTTTTGCGAAAATCCCCTCAAGTCTGAAAAACACTGAATGGGATTCTCTAGAGCTTTGTCGAGGAAACATACCTTCCATAGCGGCAGCCGAATTCACAGCGATCATTCTGATGAAAATACCATCGGATCCGGTCCTTTTCGCTAACGACAAGCCTGTAACACCAGAGTAGGAAAAAAACGAATATTTAGCCTTCATTTGAAGGACGTCGAGAGAAAATTACTACTCAATCAATGAATGCTAGCGGAACCTCATGCCAGGAAAAATTTAATGAGAATTCAAGCCTACCCATCTCATCAGACTGGTCCACGATCAAAAGGATATTTCTAACTAAGGCTAATTTAAAAAAAAAACTTATTGAGAATATGTGCTGCTGCTGCAGGAAAGGATATGTGTACCGTAGCGGGAAATGGTTTACGATTAACGCAGTCAGAGCTCAAACTCGGCCACGAACGCCCACAGAAGGACGTGTACATGTCGCCGGTATGGGGTGTGAGGCACTGATATGATACCACTACACAACGAGTGAAGTAGATACCCATAAAACTCGTCCGAACACATCTTTATTTTATCGTAATACCGTTTAGCGCACGAAATTGAATAACGTTTGAAGGCACCGAAAAGGGGAAGTGGAAGTGGGAATTGTAACACATTTTCTCCAAGACAAATCTTTCACTTCAATAGAGGTGATGTGGGGCAAAACTCGTATTGAAAAAAGCGCGGCTTCGGGTCTTATCACGATCCCGCAGCAGCAGGCCGTTTTGGTTTTCATCCGTAGGGGAGTTGCTGGTGAGGGCGGGACAATATTCGCGGCCGGCTGATTTCGCCCCTCACCGGCCTGAAATCCAACCCCGGCTAGTGACGCAGAGGGTGGCGAGAAGGAAAGAATCTTCGGGTTTCTATTCCTAGGAGTTTTCGCCGTTTTATTTCGTTCTCTCTCTACTGCTCCACTGCTGAACACCCCATTTTCATATTCAACAATTTGTCAAATCCCGTGTCTTAACAGCCAGCAGCTCTTTTTCCACAGTAAGCATTCCCTCTTTCATGCATGAACCACGTCGTTTCCTTTGTGAAATCTGTCTAGCGATAAAAAAATCATTGCAGGAGAAAACTGTGGACAATCCTTCTTGAGCTTATTCAGCCTCCTACTCACCTAGCGAGCCTTCGGGCTTCTTCTCAAGCACGGCAGTAATGATATTGCCGTTTCTCTGTGGTTCTCGTCGTAGACCCAAGGTGACGACATTACCGCCACTACGTAACATTGACACCACTTCCTGATGCGTTTTGTTAGACACCGGTTCGCCGTTCACCTACATACATATATAAACATATTTTCACTTTCTGAAAAGTACCATGCACATCGGGATACAGTATGCAGTACTCACATAGACAAGAGTGTCGCCGACGTGAATATCTGGATGACCTGCGGCTGGCTCAGCTGTCAGCTGCTTGATGCAAACTCGTCCACCTACGGATGCGATCTGTACACCCAAAGAGCCGACTGAATTGCGTTCTAGTTCCACCTGAACATAGCTCGGTATTCATCCCACGAAAAAACCCTAGCGGGTATGAGGAGAACCAGTAAGCACTCTGGTTTATGGGCGCTTACATTTATGATGTCATCCTCAACTTCGGTCTCTTCGCCAACCTCTTCTAACTCGTCTGTCCACTCCAGGTTGGATTTTCTAAATAAAAACAGGAATACAGAAAATAACAAAACAAACAAAATGGAAACTAAACAAATCTGTGGCTTGCCCATTGCAGCAATTTCCTTATAACCAAAGAATGGCGACTAATTTTATAGGCCAATCACAGAAATCGAAAAGAACGGGAAGTCGCATTTACGTAAATTTTAAATAGCAAGCTTCGGAGGTCAGAAGGATAAAATGCTCGGTGTTGATCAATCCCTAGACTCTGCCAAGCAATGACTTAAAGCAATCGTCCACGAATAAATGAGTTTATGTTGCCCGTTGTGAAACGAAAGTTACATATACAGTCCCATTCTCCGCTCCCAACTGCGGCGGACGACGGGACGGGGCTTTGCTCGGAGGTCCCGCCCACCCGGACGAGACTTTGTGGTGCTGTTTCGTAGCCAGATTAACATTTATTTGCGTGAAACTTTGCATACGGCCCTTATAAGGTAAACACAACACGGACATTAGAGTGATAAAAAAAAACTAATTTTTTCCGTGGACGATTCCTTTGAGGATATCCATGGGACAAGACAATTTCCGATACCAAGTTTCCTCCTTGCGCGTGTAGCAAAAGGACACGGTAACATCGCACGAATTTCCAGACTGCCGTGCGCGTGAGATTCGCGTGGAAACTGCGACGGATGACGCGCTCCACTGCCGTACGATGCGTACGAAGTTTATGCAACCACACGTCCTGACGTAATGCTACGGAAGTGAGCTACAAGAAGCCAAGCGAGGTCACGCCCCGCGATTCCTGTACCTATACTTCACCGCGCGTGTCGCGCTCGCGAATTCCGTCACTTCCCCGGTGCTCACTCTAAAGCTGCACACACACTTTTAAATAGACCGTGCAGGGAATAACTGAGCGAGATGAAATGGAGGGTTATGTCGGCGTACATGGGTTATATCGAGGAATCATGCTCTTAACAAAGTCAACGTGCTCAAAAGACGTTCGCACCTCCTTTCCGGATCACCAATCTATAAAGCTAACCCACCTTTCGTATCGATGTTTCCGCCTTCCTTCTGGAATATGACGAGATGGCTGTGAATCTTCCGAAGACTAAAAAGTTTTACCAATGAGGAAATAGAAATAAGAGTGAACAAAAAGGATGATAATGGCTTCTCGCAAACGATATACACAAATACATCAAGAAATACGAATGCCTAGGGGAAAGAATAGTACGTGGTACACTTGGGACCGATATCACTGTCATACATATCTGATTAACACCCCCTGCATTACGAAGTTTCCAATAATTTTGAATAAAAAAGCAGATATACCCCTATAAAGTGGATAGTGTGTAGGATCAATTCTGCTCACTCAGGTTCGCGTAGTTCAATTTCTGCCGCAGGATTTTGCCAGGATGGTCATGTAACCAACAACAGGCCCAAGCTAATTCAGGTGATGGAGAACTCAGTCACCCATGTCACAGAGCCGTACAGCGATCCTGTTATTTTTAGATATAGAACGTCACAAGGAGATAGGCCGAATCCCCATCTGGACCCGCAATAGTGCAAGACTGGAAAAAAGGAAGGTAGTAGTATATCAAAGGGCAAACCTTTCCAGTTGGAGATGTAGGACTTTCATCATCATAATGATGTTCAAATGAATACATTGAGGTGGTTGGTAGTCGATATTCGCCTTGTTCCTCGTCGGATTCATCCAAATGCAGTCTGAATAAAAAAGCTTTGAATAGGGCATGGCCACGAACAACAAGGATATTTTCGATAGATGTGAGGTGATGGAGGGGGGGGGGGAACGCGAATTTTGGACGGTACCATGATTTTCATGGCTTTGTCATGAACCAGACAAGACATAGGCTTCGCATAATCCTAGTGAAACTGCATTCTTGTGCAAGAACGGGTCATATCAAATCCGCTATCATAAAAAACTCCAATCCGTGATAATTTCGGCGTGTTATTGACACGACAGCCATGAAGGTATGCTACTGTCCAACATTCAACAACGCCCTTTTCCTCCCCTCCCTCTAATCCTAGCTCTCGTGAAACTTCAGGAGGTGAAAGCTTGCAATTTTCCAGATTCTTAGCTCAAACATAAAAAAATACAAAAAATCCGATGGCTGACCCCGAAATCGCTTTGATGTTGATGACATTATCGCTGTCGAGAGCCGGTAGCGTGTCACCAATGGCACCAAAATCGGACACAGCTCGTTGTCGCCGGTTTGCAGCACGTCGTGGAGCTGGTGGTGTACGCGACACACCTGAACGAACATCGATTTCCTAGTGCTCTACACAGAAAAAAAGGAAACAAGTGGGACACTGTACTGTAGAAGAACATGCAAGAAACATCACTGAAGGAAGACCTTTTGGTGGCGTTACAGTAATCACTCCGGCTGATCCACCGATGACACCGGATTTTTTCACGATGTTGTCACCACTACGTTGAGCTACAATCACAAATCACATTGAAAACGTGCAAATCTCAATTACTATAAAAACAAGAAAACAAGGCTCAGCTTAAACTCGGCAGCTTCTCAAGACATGCAGAAAAGACCGCAATCATAGCTGTAGCAAGAAAAATCTGATTCCGTAGCTAATTCCACACTTCCAACTGCTACCTCAGTGCATGGATATTGATTACACGCGCGTAAAATCAACAGCCAGCCACAATTTTCTACATGCACTAGGGAGCTAGCTGAAGTGTGAAAGGAGTTTTAGGCATCCGCAATCATCAAGCCTCGAACAACTCACACTTCTCATGGCGAACCACACCATCAAGCCGGGCGATTTCCATGGAAACTGTATTACCGGCTTGTCGCACGAGTTCTACAGCACGGTGTCGATCACCATTCTCCAGCGAGGCGCCATCAACACCCAGCAAACGGTCGCCCACGCATAAACCCTATAACATGAAATTGTGAGATGGATGGGAACTGCTGAGAAAATCGGGAATGAAAATTCATTTGAGACACTGATTTAATATATGAATTGATCAGCCACTAAGCAAGCATTTTATATCTCTTGAAAATAACAGGAAAAAAACCTAAGTCAGTAGCTAACGCGTGCGTTTACCAGAAAATAAGTTTAAAAAAAAAAGAAAATCTGCATTGGAAAACTATTATACGAAAAGGTTGCCGCATACTTCCAGATATTCGCTTGAGGCAACAGCAGCTGGTGCCAAGTCATCGTTAGGAATACAAATTCAGGAACAGTTAACGCGGAAAGAGTGGCAAGGAATAAGAGCGTAGTGTTCTAGAGGCAGCGTGGTTGCTCACTCACTTATAGTACATCTACTGTCCACGCCGGGTGTGTACCCCTATGTCAGGATTTCGCACTGCAGCATGTCGCAAGCGAAGCAATGCGGACGAGCTTAAGGCGCCATTTTGTTGGGTCCCGGAGCGATTACAAGTCAACTGCGTATAGTGCCAAGCACTATCGTGTAATCGTTCCAAGACCCAACTACTGCGACGCGCATAGCTCGCACACACTGCATCGAACGCCGCTCGTCGTCGTGCGAAATCCTGACATAAGGGTACATACCCGTCCACGCATGAGGCTCTAATTGGTCATACAGCACCGCATGGAGTATTCAAAGCCCAAAACTCGCGTTATTTGAAGAAATCGTGCGCGGAAATGAGTATCTTTGTTACCCATATAAATTTATGTTTTATTTGTTTGGCAAGGGTTGCATGCAAAGTTTCACACAAAAAGGTGAGAATCCGGCTAAGATACAGCTCCTCAAGTGACGGCCCAGGAGGGGCTCAGAGTAAATGCTCGCCCCGTTGTCTGCGTGGTTGAAGACGCATAATGGTGACAGAATTTGGGTTAACAGTCCAACTCTCCGTCTCCAACGACCCTACGGGGCACTTACTCAGAGCACCCCCTCCCCATCTCCATCGGCCGTCGCTTTGAGGATCTGTATCTCAGATGGATTCCCATCTTTCGCGTGGAAGTTTGCGTGCAGCCCTTATTAAGCAAATGCAGCATCAGTATATGGGTAACAGGTAGACACGTTTTCCCGTGCAAGATTCCTTTAAGCCTTTGAATTAGATTCCGAAATATTGTCACAACATTTGATAAAACTGGGGACTTTTTGGTCAAAATATTGTTAATTGCTAAAATTCAGAATATAACATAAATAGGCTAAAACATATATTTAACCCATTCGCCGACCGTATCCGCCACCGGTGGCTGACATCAAACCAGCCACATATGGCTGAGAGCGCGGCTTGCCGCAAGCATACCGGATCGGATGCGCCATTTTTGAAAACAGGCGCTGTCGTAAATGAGTTCATACAATATGAAAATATTAGTTAGTTCTACGTGGAAAAAACATACAGCTCGCATTCCAGCACCATTCTCAGCTACAGACTTCACATAGACACCTTTGACACCGTTGAGATTGCCGTCCACCAGCGTGAGGCCAAGTCCACTTGATGGATCCTTGAAGATGAATTTCATGATGACTTAGAAAAGCAATTTACGCACAGATGAATATACCTTGACGAGATTGACTATAAATCGCATTCCTGGAAGATCACCATCCGACGAATCACCTCTCGTAACCATTTCGAATCGTTCCGTCATGGAATCTGAATACACGCATCTACACTACCTTTTCTGGAGCGTTTTTCGAATATTTTCGAAGTTTTCCACAAGCCAATCACATCCGATTCGAGTATATACCCTTGCCTTCATTCCTGAAGCAATACCTCATGGCTCTTGCCAGACAGGAAAATGTGCATTATACGCCAGTAATCCAGGTGGGTTTAAAGGTCCGTTTTGCAAGCTTTACGCCACCACTCAATTTTTTTGAATCTAAGATGATATTCTCAACTGACAATTCTAACGTATGCCAGATTTCTCAAGATTTTTACTTGTGTTTAACGTAGCTTAACGAGCGTGATTTTTTTACAAGAACCCGTAATCTTTTAGTAAGGGAGAACAGATTCATATAAGGAGAATCGGAGACGTTTTGGTACTGTTACGCAAAATCTGATAGGCAAATAGTATTCAGATTGAAAATGAGACAGAATTTTTTACATCCAAGCAATCTAATCGCACAGTAAGCAGTGGTGTGTATCGTTGGACCACAAGTTAGCGATATGAGCAGTGCGACGCAATCAGGTGAGCTAGGGGGCCGTATGCGGCGGGTCTTGAGGCTATTGCCGTTTCGCATGCGTGAAGTACACGGCGATCGTTTCAGAACCCAGTTACATACGACATCGCTAGCCCATACGAACTGCACGCCGCACATCGCGTTGCGAGATCCTGTCCTCACGGTACTCACCTGAACAGAGGTGTCAAAACGGCCAAAAAATGTACTTACGGTTCATAGCATCCTGATTATTATTCTTTTCGCTTGATCTACGTTCCCTGGCTGTTGCAACGTCCAGAGACTGCGGTCGATTGCTAACTTTTGGAGATGGTGTCACAGTGGTGGTGGTGGTGGTGGCGGCGGAAGTAGCGGCGGCGGCGGCGGCGGCGACGACGACGGCAGAAGCCGTTGGCATTTTGGCGAACATCGTCTCGGCAGCTTCTAGCGGTGAACGTTCCTCGTCCATCGATTCGTCAACTACAACACAACACAGACCACATACTGCACGAAAACGACTCACAACACACTGTTGATTCATAGGTCAGAGGAAGATGCAGCGATCGATGCATAGCAAAAAGGTCTGGATCCCTGGCAATGAGGGAAAAAGCTAAAAAACGCTGCGCCCACAACACACAATATGGCACTGGGCGGGCACAATGCTTCCCACAATGGGCGCGACTTCTATAAAGCATGCAAGCCACGCCCAAAATGGGCGGTGCTTCAACATTCATCGACTCAATGAAATGAATTCTGCGCTTTCACAAGCACATAATCGAACAAGACCGAGATCAGTTTCTGGGCTATAACTGATAATAACTCACCAGATACACGTTGTATGGGCGGTGGTGGTTCTCGCCCTTCCACACACACGTCTGGCATCGCTTGAATCGTACTCTCGACACGTAATGTCGATTTCCATTGACGCATTCGCATCATGAAACGATGCTGTGACGCAGCGAATTTGACGAAGTACGAGCTTCTGAAAATTTCAGTCAATCTTTTTGGATATTCTTCAAGAGTATTTAATCGAAGGACATCCTATTTGTAGGAAATCTTAATAGGAACTACAAGTCATAGACACAACGAGATTAGCTCGGGGCTAGATGAGTCGTATCATGCACTCAGAGATAGATATCCGGCCGTATGGGTAGGTCAATTATGTTTTTCCAACAACTTACTATGAGAACTTTCTGGCAGCGTTAAAACATTGACTAGGATGACAGATGGCCATCACGTATTTAGATGAGAGGAAAGATACCCCTTCAAATCATTTCTATCAAATTGCTTATCGTGCGAATCAAAAGCATGGCGCATACAAACTAAATTGCTCAACAACTAACAACTTAATTAATTGTTCACCGGCATTCATAAGGACACACTTAGTAAGTCAGGATTATTGCGAAACAGTTTCAGGAAATAAAGTCAAGTACGAAAGTGTGAAAGGTGATTCAAAAGTATGGTTGCATTCATACATCGCATGGAGCATTACGACCTGCTTTTCCCACGCATCGCAGTTTTCGCGAAACGTGCGCTCGCTATGACTCGAAGTATGAATGAAGTCTGAGCACGACAAATTATACTGTAAAGTTCTTTGAGATGCGCCATGCAGCCAAATTCCTTCCAGAATCGTGAATGCTGAGATGCTTCGTCTGCAAAAATTATGCGGCGCTCAAATCTGTCACTTTACTATCGCCTGCGAGTCAGATTCCTATCAGCGCCTGCGCGCTTTTCTATGCGAAGAAGCACTTTTATGCAATTCAGTGCCTCTAGTGCCTGCGCTACCTCTATCTACATGTAAAGCACTGAAAAATCACCAGCTATTCAGAATGTGGTAATCGCCAGAAAATAGAACAAAGGTATGAGTCCGATTTCACGCAGCCATGAGCATACTCACTTTGTGTGATGATCTGTGAAAAAAGTTGACTCCGTCTGCTGGCTACCTTCCACCGCGACAATGACAAACCTGAAATTCAAAATCTCCGACTGAAATGAATTATTCAACAGCGTCCATTTAACATCTCTGGCATCCAAAATCACCTTTTTCTGTCGAACTGTAAGGTTTGAGTATCCTGCCACAAATGCTCAGCCAGTAGTTCCCTTACCGAACCCTGAAAGTAAAATGGAGCCAATTGATCTTCCATGAGTAAAGACAAAAATGGCAAGAAACTCCTTTTACGGAGTGTAGCGAAACTTTTGCTGGATATGCTGAGTGCGCTATGGCAATGAGCAATGAAAGTGTAGGCTTATTTCATCGCATGACTACAATACATATAACCCTAGAGCCGACTTGTAGCGTAAAATGCCGAGCACGTCACGACCTCAATAAACAGCAATAGAATTGCGCGCCCCTTCTCTGTCAAATTTAAATAACGCACCTGTTCTTCATATATTCCGATACCTCGGGGCATGATTGCAATCCAAAGTGCAGCGCCTGTGTCTGGATCGAACGGGGCTGCTCCATGGACACCTGTTGGCTTGTTTCGGAAGATTCGGTGAAGATGGGCTCCAAAATCACGATGTCGTTGGCAAATCTTAAACATGTTTTACGATGTCTGAAGTTACATTTTCACTGAGGAGCAGAATCAAGCAAGATACGTATTGACTTTTACTAATACGACCCCTACTCCCTTCCCACACCAATCTCTGTTCCATCAACACGATTCTTTCACGCTAAATTCAGCACCTTTGATGTATACCTGCCATGAGGCATAAATGGCTGATGACAGTGATAAAGGAAACGTGGTTATTAAGGAATCCTCAAAAGAGGTCTACAGGAACTAGGGGTCTATGAAGCACGAATGTGGCGAAATCCTCGTGGAAAAGCGCGCCCCCGAGCTGTAAAGACGGCGTAGCGGTCAATAGCCGACGCCTTTCGATAACACATCCCGCCTCCTATCGACCTGATTCCCGATTGGCTGCGGTGTTGGTGACCAGGGAGTTGTGGCAGGGTTGGGATACCTTAGCACGTTTTTGTAAACAGGCATGTCGTAAGCTTCTTCGAATTAGGTGATTATTTCTATTAGAGGCTACGAAGACTTTCATTTCTTTCCTTTTTTCTAACTTGTTTCTAATGTCATCGCTTGTTAACGATTAACGATGGTTTTTGAGTTCTTGGATTGTTTCTAAGTTGTTCTTGGGCATTGCTACTTCGCGACATGCCAGTGGGAAAACTCTCCAGTCTCTCCGATCGTTGATGAAAAGGTCCTAAAAAGTAACCGTGGATGGGGGTCCTCTAGGATTATTGGATCCTTCTTCCGTTTTTTTTTCTTCACCGCTGCATTACTAAGCACCTCAAATTTCAACTTCTTTTTGACGCGCAGTGCTATTTTCCCCTAGTGCCTTTCCCATTTGAATTTGAGATGAGGCTCGCATCCGCCCTTTTTTTCGGAGTTGTCGCGGCATTTGGGTGTGCACCTAACCTACACATTCACTTGTTCGTCCGTCGATGGTCAAATCAGTGCTGAAATATTCCTGAGCAAAATCTCTCTGGGATCCACCAGTCGACGCTAGTACGATGGACGCCTTGGTCGTCTATGGCATGGTTTGATTTCCTTGCGAAAAACTGCCGCCTTTACTTCATCTGCCTACAATACCACTTGGAAAAAATACCTGTATGAACTTATGCTCGGCAATCGACGGCTTCGTTCCAGAGTAATGACCATGCATTTCAGCAAGGACCACTTGGAGATGTTTTGGATCGTCCATCGTGCAATAGCGCTAAAATGAGGAACTGTGACAGTCGAATTCACAAAATAAAGACCGTTTTCAAGAACGTCGCCAGAGCTGATGATGCTTATCCTAACTTCTGACCTCGATCATTTACTCATACTCAAATCATCCGCCTAACAAAGGACATATCTGTTACGTACATGAGGAAGGTAGTGTTGGTTGTCGAAGTAGTCAACGATGACTGGTGGCGGTCGGTTGCCGAATTCAGCTTGCAGCGCCAAAGCGGCTAACTCGTAAGCTGCATCTCGTCGTGGCTGTATTCGCTCTTCGATGACATCATGACGAACTTGCAGATATAATTCATGCATAGTGACATCAGTTCTGAAACATTATAAAGATAGAAAACGAAATTCGGTATTACCTTGAAATCGGACCGCAAGAAATAATGTTGTATTTGCTCAATAAGGGCCGTATGCAAAGTTCCACGCGAACAGTGAGAATACAGCTAAGATACAGTTCCTGTAAACGGGGACCGAGGGTCGAAGCTTCAGAGTGGATGTTCGCTCCGCCCTGTCGTCCGCCGCTGTCGGAGACGTGGGACCGTGTACGTAACTTTTTGGTCCCCCAATGCGTCTCCGACCGCGGCGAATGATGTGGCATTTACTCCGAGGCCCCGCCCCCTCGACTACCACTTTGAGGAGCTGTATCTTAGCTGGATTCTCACTTTTTGCGTGAAACTTTGTAAGCGGCCATTATCAGGCAAATATAGCATAGCTATATGGGTAACAAAGAAACTCATTTTTTTCGTGCACGATAATATTCTAAGAATGCAGCACAGGGGGTTCCCCCCCCCCCTGTGCTGCATCCTCGGTTCCCGCAATTCACCTAGTCAATTTCGTTACCACCTGACACCTGGAAAGGATACACACAGTCATTCGATGTTCAGAGTTCCAGTTTTTATTTACATGCCATGCAGGTTGATACACCAACCCCTCCAAAGCAATGTAAGTTTTACTGAATCGGACTGGGAAAGAGTTAACCGAGGATGAGATTTCCAGTCACCAGGTGCGGGTGCTATTTGCTCCTACTGCAGCTCAGCCTACGTTAACAAATGGAACAGCGACCTCACCTTATAAAGTCAAGCACTTGAGGATAAAAACGGAATCGCAAGTACAGCACAAAATTCACACGAAGTCCATTTTTATGAGCACTTCTCCAGCCGGATGGCGCGAATTTCTCGAGTCGTTGATGATCTTCCAAGAAGAAATGTTCGCCATCTGAACAAAGTACTCAAAGTAATATGATAGCGATCGAAAAATTAGTGGCTCCGACTAATCAAAAGTCGGCCTACCCTTCATGAAACTCAGGCCGAAGAACACATGCTCATTGATGTTCATATGTTGAACGACCAATGAGAAAATGTCACGAGCCACCGCATCAGTTCGGCATGACACCTGAAGACAAAAAGATTACGAAGAGTTTATTTGACACAGAACATACCCAAAGACAGGAATTTGTAGCAGCGGAATTGGAAACGCGAGTCGCTTTCTTGCAGCACAGGTACCTCTCCCATGATGTGCGACAAGACACTCGAATTGGGTCAGCGCTCTAACAGATAGCTTCACCGCACATGACAAAAGCCTTGCTGGTCCCACAGGAGTCGGGCGATATGAGTCGCTGCGGCTGCGGCAGCCGCCTCGTGTGATCTAACCTACTTCGGGTGTCCCATTGCACACCCCCACTCCGTAGCCCTCTTGATGCTGGGTTCGTTCTCTGTAGGCACTGTGACTCTCTACCGCGCACTTGATTCAAGGGCGGCCGACGTATAGCGCGTGCGGTCAAGATAAGACCAAGGAATCGGCACGTCATCGGCACATGCCCGAAGAGTTCGAACAACGAACAAAATTTTGCGGGTATCTCAGAGGATGGTATCCTGAAAGTGCGCGATACAGAAACAACATTACCTTCAGAATGTCAAGACAATATACTGTAAGCAATTTTTCACCAGGCCACTAAGTTTGACCAGAAAGAAAGTGGGAAAACTCAGACTCCTTGTGATAAAAGCGCGATACCGTGCAAAAGCAGTGTAGGAAATTACTCAGGAAACTAAAGGAACTCTTAACCTAAAAAAACCACGCGCTTATTTACAGCTGAACTACACTTCATCTGACGCATCAAAACCAGAAGCGTCGATGCTGGCTATGGTATGCCATTCTGACATATCCTGAACTTGTAATATTATGATGTAAAGGAATGCATGGTGCATCCCAATAATAGGACCGATCGACGTCGAATGTAGTAACCTTAATCCTTATCACGCTTTTACTAAAGTCAGAGAATGGATACCATCATATCGTATGGCTCCCTCTCAGACTTCTTATCATCGAACCAGTAAAGTGATCCAGTTGTCAATATTTGGCCTCCGTTTCATATATTACTTCATCATAAAACTATTTACAATGACATACCAGATAAGGAACTGAATTCTTTCGATTTTCCTTTATCAGAGTTCAGGACATTTTTAGAATACATTTCCACGTAACTAACCTCAATACGTTGACCATTGAGCAATTCAACTTGAACATCTGCTTGTTCTGCTCGCATCAGAGTCATTTTCTTCTGAAAAAAGTGGTGATTTCTAGATTGAAAACACCAACAGGGTTTATTTTGGTCGATTATGGTATATGAAACTTTAGGGGTTACATAGTGCAACAATGAAGAAAGAATGGAATGAAACGGTCAGAGCCCGTTTAAATGGGGCACCCATCATACCACAAATGATCCTCACGAGGACGTGTTTTCGCGCCCGCTGCATCACTGAAGGGGGCTATGCAGACTGCAAGGGCGGCTAAGCCAGTGTCGCCAATTTTCCCTCGCCTTGTGCCGCTGCTCTGCCGTCGACATCCAGTGCACCAAAACGTACCCAGGTGAGGTGGCGATAAAAGACTAAGGCCTGCCTTTCAATGCGAGCTTCGCTGTAAATCATCTTTTTGGAAGTCGTTCCACCACTTAAAGACACAGGGAGGGGTAAATTTGGCAAACTGGGGGATTATGAAAGAAGAGGTGCTCAGAAATATGAGAGTAGAGAAAGAACGAGATGAAGCTGCGAAAAAATAAAGGAATAAAAACCCAACAATTCCCCTTCTCCCTCGATCCCTCTCCGTCACTAGCTGGAGTGGACTGCAGACAGGCCATAGGCTGAATCAACCGGCCGCAATCGTTTTCCCGCAACTCCCCGGCGACTCGCCCGATCGGAGGACCGCAGAACGACATGCCGTGCTGTGCGGTCGTCATTAGACCCTAAGCCGCGTTTTTTTCAATGCGATTCTCGCCACATATGACCTCTTCTGAAGTAGAAGGTTCCTCTTTTAGAGAACTTAAAGTCCCAGATCTCAGTTTTCCCTTACCCCTGCTGGTGCCTATGAGGGATTGTGACTTCCCAGCTCAGAATCCTCTCATTACCCTTGACGATGACCCTTCTGAGGCTCACCTTACGCTCAACAACTCGAGCGAATATCACCATAAAAACAGACATAGGATGTTCACCTTTTTGGCACTGGGAGCTTTCAGACGTATGCTTGGATGCCGAGCATGATCATAGAACTCCGGCACAGCTCTTGTCTAAAAGCAGAACGAGTGAGTTTGAAAAAAAAAGTAAAAAGAGAAGAAAAAGAAAGATTCTGCTGACCTTCCTCTTCCCTCTCATGCTTCGCGACGATTGTCGCCCGCTGATCCGATGTGGTAGCAACGAATTACGTCGTTCGAAATGAGGGGAATCTATAGAAAACATATTGCTATGACCCCTTATGTGTTCGACTTCAATCAATAAAATCAATATTTTGAGCTTGCACACCTTCTCGCACAGCAGCCGGTGGAGTAATGGATGGAGCTGGCGTCGTTGGGGCTACAATTCCATCGGCAATCGGAGGCACACTACTTCGTCGGCGTTCCACGATCGCTTCTACGAATGCTGCTTCTATTGGTGTTTCGTCTTCAGTCAACTCTGGGGCCGACTTTCGTTGATCTCGTCGATTTTCCTGAAAAACTAACTGTTGCTAACAGCACATTGAAATCGCATCAACAATGAAAAAGCATTCTGGAAAGTGTTCCCATGGCACAGATAATACAGATCAGAAAAATGAAGGAGATATTTTGCGGAAACGCGCGAAAACGAGGTAAAACCATTTGGCTAGCGAAAAAGCTCCCTTGGCTCAGAGACCCCGCCCATTCTATGGAACCGGCCCCTTACTGCCACTGCAGAAAAATTTTTGAAGAAATTTACCAAAAAACAATGGCACAGCACGTATATATCAAACACACGTATCTTTTTATCATTGCTGAATCGACCTCGTCTCTATGGTTAGGTTGGTCCATGTTAGTACTCAACGAAAATTGTCCACTCAATATGATATAATATTTATTTTTAAATATATCCATGGAAATTGAAAGAATCCCAAGAATGCGCTAGAAAAACTTAAACGATTGAATGCGCCGTCAAATTTCATCATGCTCGGGGAGGCTTTTCGCGCCTGTCAAATCCAGGGAAGGCAAACAAAATCACTTGCGGCTGACAAATATGCAGAGATATCAAACGCTAACAAAACCAAAGATATTGTTCATTATGTCTCTCAAAAAATATTCGAATTTCACTACAAGGATACTGAGTTATTGGCAAAAGCTTCAGTGTCGCGGTACTCGAACCCGCACGCCATGCTTTTCGGGCATATGTGCTAATCCATTACACTACGAACACCCCTTTCACCTTAACTCAGCTTCTGAATGGTATATTCACCACAGCTTATCAGCACTTACATGTACAACGTGTTGAGCCGGTTGGCCAGTATCGGCATCGAACCTTGAAACCGAAAGCTTGAGGAGCTACTGATTTTGACACAGCCAGTATCTACTCAAGCTTGAAGTGCGGATTCGAGTGCAGTCCGACACCGAAGCTTTTGCCCATAACTCAGCATCCTAGCAGTAACTTTTGCATCGCGGGCTGCAGTGATAATCAGCAGCTATCAAAAATCAAAAAAAGTCGAATTTTGTTTGAAAAAAACTTGTTTACTTACCGTAATCACCACCGCATCCACGTGAGTTCGATCGAGGTCTTCACGCTCACTTACCACGTTGTCGTCATCGGCAAGATCAGGAGGAGCACTCTTTTTTTGCTTCGGTGAAGAATCTATGAATTAAAAATAGTTTTTGTTATGTGATACAAAGTATTTATGAGCAAACATCTCTCCGGGGTACGCTCTCAAAATAGCTAGCACATTTTAATGCGGATTGAAAGCCAGTGTGCACGATCACTTATTAGTCATATCAGGGAAAAACCAGGGGGAGTCAGAGCCAGAGCAGGGGCTAACGTTTTTTATTCACAGAAGGAAGCCTCATTAGCCACGCTGTTGTGTTTCATAAACACTTGTCAACATTATCACCACGCTGATCCCACCCTCAAAAGAACGTGATATCCGTAGCGGATGACTGTGACGGGCTGCACCGGCTTATCTTCCCTAAACTGAAGGCGAACAATCTACCAAGCTCGTCTACTGTACAAAGCCAGCAACAGAATGAGATTTCTTGAATACTATCAGCTGTAGTGAGAAAATGAATGTTGGGAGACATTTTCATCATGCACGAGCATTCCATTCCAGAAAAGGTGAATTGTGGCGAAACAATCATTGGCGAAGCGCGTCTTGGGGTCTTTGTCGCAATCCTGCGTATCATTACGAACTATCACACATCAATATTCCAAGTTGCACGAGGGTGAAGCCATGTTCTTGGCTGACTGACTTAGCCCCTCACCCGTCTGCACCTACTCCACCGGTCAGTGATGCAGAGGGTGCGAAAGGGAAAGAAGTGAGAAGGAGGGTTCTCGGGTGATCACTTCTCAAGATTTTGACTGTTTCAAGCGATTTTTTGCACTTGAAGGATTTCTTATTAAGGATAGCACAGAGTGCAGGGCGTCCGCTAATTCACTCCGCTATCATCGCTGAAGTACCGGTAGTTTAACACCCCATTTTCCGGGCCATTCAACCCAAGGACAACTCTCCTTGCATCGAACTCTCGGTCGATGGTATAAACGACAGTGAGACGCCACCCTGTTCTGATGGTGACCGCAGTTGATCATCAGGTGAATTACCAAGTCCAGGCTTCTTTCGTGAGACTTGGCTTAGAGCATAGGCTCTTACACCCCCCCCCCCTATAGCCCTGTTGAAGCAAACATATTGAGGAACGTCTTCCGATCACGTAGCCTATCAAAGCACAACGCAACTTCCGAGTAAATAAGGCCGTAATAACCCAACCAAATGTACATTAACATACCTTCCGCCTGTGATGTACCAGGTGGTGAGCTCATCGTACTGTGAATGGTCTCATTGTTATCCTTCTTGTTTGGTCGCTTCCAGGCGATATCCGTTTCATGTTGTGATACACTCTCACTCCGTTCTGCCACTGAAAAAAAACACTTTTATTGGAGTAACTACAAAAACTTTGGCTTGGAAAGTTTTTAGCTCTCAAATTCACCGGGACCCACCTATTTCATCGAAATAGCTTCTTCTTCGGGGAGCAACCGGTGGTTCATCATCGTCATCGAAACGAGCTTGCACAATTTCTTCATCAGATGATGAAAACCTGTAGAAATATGCATCTTGAATAGAACAACTTCAGCGTACCTTCCAAAGAAGAAAACTAACTTGTGAAGTAGCGGTGCATGCTTTGGTTGAGGTTTCGACACCTTGCGATGTTCGCCGTCGGATTCTGTTGACGTACCCAGAATGGAATCCATGTTCGCTAGTTGTTTCCGTAGTTTCTCTTTCTTCTCAGGAACACGCTGAATAAAGGAGAGTTTGAAAAAAAAACTAGTTCTCTTTTCAAACTCAGTGGAACCGTGATAACAAAATCAACACCAGTACAAGAACGATGTTTTGTATGCGATCTACTGGAATGTTCCAATTACTTGTACTCCAGTCATCGACGCTAAGGAAAATCAAACACCAGGTAAGTGCTATGACGCACAGTCGCACTAGTATCCCAAGGCGACGGGCCCATTTTCAGCTCTGCTGTTTCGACATAGATATGCCAAATAGTGTCTGTGTCTGGACAGCAGGGCTTCATGTAAAGCGACGTGGCGTGAAAGTCATATGTGCAAAAGAAGTAAAAATAACAATGGTCGCATGCTACTCCAGAGAGATTACTACAAACATTTGTCGGTTCAAGGGGTTCTATGGTGAAAAACGCGCTCGCTGATAAGGCGCATCTATGTGCTGCGTGCGACCGTCACAGACCACAGATTCACATGCATTGATCGATATTCCACTAATGCAGTGCGCCGATGTCACACCCACTGCAAAATTAACAGGCGGAATAAGGGGCACTTGAGGATTTCCAGCCACTCAATATCGCTCCGCTTCACAAGGTCTTCACTTGACAGCTTTACTTTATCTTTGACGGGAAACATGGAGGTCATATCCTACACCTTCGAAGGCTCATCAAGCAATGAAGAGGTGGATCATCACTTGCAGATATTAAATAGAAAATTGAGGAAATCCACGAAGTCTGTTTTCTTCCGTTTTCATGTGGCTATGTTGTACTTGTATCTACCGGCTGCATGCAAAGTTTTACAAATTTTAAATTAGTAGAGGAATTCCCTCAGAGTCTGCAAGCAATTTTCGAGCACACGGGCAGCGAGAACGAGGCCGCGAGAGCTGTGTAGCAAAGCGATCGCGGTCGACTGATCGATGTCGCGGGGAAGGAAGCAAACCAAAAATAGGCGAATAGAACAAATCTCACATCACAGATAAAGACCACACATCAAGAAACCATCTCCTTAGCGGCAACTGTTGCAAAATCATTTGGAGGGAATTCAAACTGATTGGAGTTGTTGCGAAATTTCACATTTTTGAGTGAGAACAAGAAAATTTTCCCGATCTTCTTGCGTTTTTCTTGGAACAGTCCATCTACCATACCAATCTCAAAGGTAAATGGAAGGGTGTCGAACTTAGGCTGCATATATGTGTTGCCACATTCACGTATCATCTCACCTTTTTCTCCAATGAATTCCGTTGTGGGACGACCACACTACCGAGTTCATCATCATCCCCGTCAAATGGCGTTATTGTTTTTGTCACTTCCCCATTCAGGCGTTTATCCAGCAGCACCTTAGATGAGCTCCCAACATTCGCATCGGACGGTCTGCAATGAACAAGATTTCAAGGACAACACTTTATCACAAATAACACTAAGGAAAAAATCTGATAAGAGCTGTTCAATGAACTCACTTGTCAAATGATACGTCGAGGTCTATTGTGTGTTCCTCGATGTAGGTCTCATTAATGTGAGAATCGCTAACGATTGGACTGCCCAAATTACCTAGCGATTCATGAGGAATTGCGGAAGGTGGTGTAGAGGTACGAGGTTCATCTGAAAAAAAAACCATGGCTTTTAGAGGAATCGTCCACGGAAATTCCATGTTTACAGTTTCTCTCACAATCGAAGCACATAGAAAGGAACACGGAAAAACCGAGAAATTCTCGTTGTCCAGAAGCAGGAATCAAAACTGGAAAAATGCAATTCCTTTAAATTCCCGCCGAGCAACATTCGTACAGCTGTTTGTCTGGAAGAGAGCTGTTCAGATGTTCGCGCCCAATAATGATTCGCTTCTCACTCTCCGTCCCTGACTACGTGTCCGAAGTCTCTTTGCTCCTTCAAATCTCGTGGCTGCATTCCCTCGGTCGTCTCAGCTCATGGTACGTCAGAAGCTCAATTTCTGGCAGATTCCTGCTTATTCGCGTTAAACCTTGCCTGTTGTTCTTGCTAAGCAAATGCAACGTAAATACACAGTTGACAGAAGACCTTAGCTTTCCGTGGATGATTCCCCCAGTACAGCTGAGAACAAGGAGGAGTTGTATTGGCTGCATGCCTCAATCGACTCCCCACGTCTCGGGTGGCAAATGCCTCTATATGACTGTTGTTATACTTATGTGGCTCACAGTTGTTCTGTCTATCAGCACGTCAGCCTTGTAGAGCCACGTTACAGTCCATTTCGGAGCGCCTAATAGGGCGCGGCCTAGACATGGGCGAGAAGGTATCAGACTCTCTCACCCCACCACACGCTTACTCTCGCCGCCCTATCTAGCGCTCCGAAATGGACTATACCTTCACTGCTGCCACCTCTATAGCACTTGAGCGTGAGAGACATTGGCAGAGGAACCGATTTTGGTGTTTTTGATTTTGATGGCTGCCGATTTTCGCAGCAGCTAAAGTTGCTAAATGGATGCTGATCCATGGGCAAAAGCTTTCACCTCGAACGGGTCTCGAATCCGTACTCCACGCTTTACCGGCATATGTGTTAATCCATTACACTACCTAGGCCCCGTTCACCTCAATAATGATAGGAAAATCATCAAGTCTTGCACGAGATAAGGCACGAGATACAGTGTACACTCCATTTTTCATTAAATCTATATTAATCCTTCATTAAATTGGATTTCAAACGTGACTGCAATACGAGATGAAAGCCTGGTGTGCTGGCTCAGTCGGTAAAAGAACAGAGGTAGCGGTCGTTACTGACTGGTTGATTAATTAATTAAGTAATTAGTTAACTAATTGATTTGATATGTCAAGCGGCATCCTTGGATGAGGAGTATAAGTGATTTTGATCTTTTTGAATTTCGGTAGCTGTTGATTTTCACCGCAGCCCGCGATGCGAAAGTTGTTACAAGTATGCTGAGTCATGGGCAAAATCTTCGAAGAAATTTACCCATAATTCAGCAAGCTTGTAATAGGTGGGAAGTATCTGCAAGAAGAACGCTACACAAAATAAAAACAAAAAAAAAAGAAGAAACAAGAAATATGCCACATTCCTAGACCAGCTGACCACCGAATAGCATTGTCAGGATGCGGAAATAGGCCATGAAGACAACATGATGAAATTGACCAAACTAACCCGGAAACGCCATGCACTCAGTTTTGATTCAGAATGATAATGACAATTGATTATATTTAGCCTAACCCCATTTCGACCGTATGTTTTACCTTCTTTGATGAGTTTTACGGTAACGAAGCGATTTCAAGAGGGATAGAAGAGTTGCATGGACCACCTGGGTGAAAGTGATTGAACCAGAATAGAACCCCAACTGCTCGAGCAGGGCCTCTATCTACTTCACAATTATGTAACTGTGAACAAAATACTTTCAGAACAAACCTTTCTTTGAATCAACGTCATGATCGACAAAGAATGGCGAAGAATCCTTGTGGGTGCTGAGACCAGATGATGTTGACGCAGAATGCCCTGAAGAGACACCCCACACTTTCTTATCCACTAAGACAGATGAATTCAAAGGAACAATCAAGAGAACTACCTCGGGACTCCATTTCATCATCTTCGTCAAAGTAATCGACAGCCTTCTTCACAGACGGCTGCGACGAACTTGACACCGTCACTGTCGGTAGTACTCCATTAGACATCTGATGACGTGGTGGATTGCCCAAAAGGGCTCCGATATCGTCATCCTCATCCATAGAGAAGTCACCATCATCTAACTGAAACTCAAATACTCACATGAGAGTCTTTCCCTCTTGAAAGATGATTTTTGGGTTGAGCTGGCAAGAGCAGGAGTGCAAAATCGGTATCACCAAAATAAAGGAATACGTCCAAAAAATTGAACAAATGGTAGCCCCATTTACCACTCAGTTTTTATTCGGCGACAATGAAAAAATTTGGAATCAATGAATATTTTTAAGAGTTCGTAGAAGATCCAGCACGAACCTGATTAGACTCTTCGTCGCCCATGATTTCCTCATAAATCGTGATCAGACACACTTTTGCATCACGTCCACGAAGTTGATTCCTGTAACCATTTTCATTCTGTTTGGTCTCTTTCGAAGAATCTCAGACCTCGTGAATCGATATAAGCTTGTTCATCCCTCCGTATCAAGAATGATGATTACGGCACATCATTTACTTTTTATCGGGGTCAAGTGTCTGAAAGAGGAGACAGCTTGTAGTTCGAGAGGGGAGCGTAGCATATTTTTCCTCATTCCAGACGATTTCAGGGGTCGTCGTTGTGATTAACTTTACTCCCTAGCCCTTCACGGATGAAAGCCACGCTCAAACATTTGTAGAGAAATTTTTCTGGAAATACAACTTCTTCTTCCAACAGCTGATATAACTTATTTGTTAAAAGTGTGTCTCTGAAAGGGTCGTCGGTCAACGATGAACTTGGACTTGAGTTTGACGAATTTTCCGCCCAAATACGACCACTGCAGAAGATTCCTCACCTCTTGCTTGACCTTGGATTGGACCGAGCAAACGGTGAGGAATCCTGTAGAGAATGAAGAACTACCGTGTAAAACGTATTGCACGTTTCTCTCAGAACTTATTAATCATCAACTATGCCCCATGCATAATGTCGATTACCAGATCAATAGAGGGTATGCAGTTTTACGCCGGCTGAAGCTTGAAAAACATAGGTAACCAAAAAAAGCTCACTTGGCCATTAAACCCATCCGATGAGCCGTCGGTCTTGTTCCAACCATGCCGACGGTGAGAATATTCACAAGCGAAAACAAATCCACGTCTGCGGCATGTTCGGCTCCTGCGGCTCTCAGAACTGAAAAGAGCGTAAGCTCATGAGTACATAGAGCGTAGAATTGAGAGATGAAATAGCGCGGAAATACCCTATACTTTATAAGAAACACAAAATATATCACAAATTCAGGGAGTTCTAGCTAATAATTTGATTGGAGGAGGTGAGTAAGATTTCTTGAGAACCATCTGGCAGGCACACTACTTATCCCGTGAAATGGAGCGGAATATTGCTTGAGAGAGACAGGTAATTGAGCAGTCTTATGCGTTATCGAAGGAGCTCAGAAAGCCGCTTTTGATTTGAGCTTCCAAAATAAAAAGCTTACGCCACGATTATTCCGTCTTTGATCGGACGTGACTCAGTGTTTCATCCTGAACAGGACCCTTTACAGCAACCCCTCTAACGGCTCATGAAATCACATGAAGATCGAGAGGAACGCGAGGTGTACGGTAATTGCTGGAAAAAATTGGTTTCCTTTTTCCTTCAGCTGGGTGCGAATTAGTATCCGCAAACTGCCTCATTGTTAGTAAAGCGTTCCTCCGACCCCATTTTCAGAGGAATTTTCACAGGTTAGTTCAAAACCCTCCCTTAAAAAAGTCTACTACAGTCCAATGACACTGACATCAAATCTAGAGCCCTTACCTATGGGTCAACGTTCGCTCGGGCATTGTGGTTTCCATATGGAATAAAAACGAATGTCAAATGGGTGCTGCAAAGAAAAAGGAGTTTCTCCGTTACCTACATGTATGTTACTTCTGCCTAACAAGGAAGGCCCATCAGGTCATGGTGAGCTTTTTCGAAACGGTTTTTTGCATTCTATAGGGTCACATACATGAAGCAAAAAACCGGTCTCAAATTCGGCTAAATGGCTTTGGGAGGTCTAAAAAATGAGTGACAAATGTTGCTTAGAAAGAAGCAATTTTGACCAGTTCGCTGCAATGTTTCCAGCTGCGGCGTGCAGTATATGCATATCAGAAGACTGTCTTCAAACCTACGCCAAAACCATTGCGAGCTGGTTCAAAATGTAGAATCTCCTATGGTAACTGCTAAATGAAGCAAAGAAAACTCATAGGGGATGCACAGGTCGGCCTTTCCACAGTGGTTGGATGGCCGAGTGGATAGTGGAATGGACTGGCGTAGCCACAGTGGAGGAGGCGACTGTAGTTCAACTCCTCTCGACGTCCACGTTTTTGCATTTTCTTAATTTTCTTTGCCTAGCGCTAAACTACTTGCGCATATGCAAAATGGGTGCAATTTTCGTTGCTGGTGCACCAAACTGACCCCGTTTACAAGTTTTCAGTGGCTACTTATTTGGACCCTTCAGCGTCCCTAGCACTCCTGCCAGGCGTTTCCGCGCGAAACTAGTGTGATATTCGTGCTCAGGAGACCCAACTAACCAGGATATTATCCAAATTGAGATTTTAACGCAAACTCGAAGCAATGGGATGGACATGGGCACACAGTCACTGCTCTACTTGCACAGACGAACCACTAGCAGCCTCGATTAAATTCAATGGAATATCAACGCAGAATCAACGCATTCCAAGTGAACTGCACCCAGCAACACTATGCGTTGGAAAAAAATAGCAGACATTCTCTTATATCGGCTACCGACCTCCTTTCGTTGTGTGTTCTTTATTATGGTAGTAGTAGTAGTACTATTGATCACCCAACTTCCGTGTTCGGGTCAAAACCACGATCAGGCTGAATACATGTTACCCAGGGTGATTCGACCCCCTGAGCATGAATATCACACGTGCTTCGCGAGGAAACCCCTAGTTTCCTTGTTATGGGCGTTGGCAGGTCCAAACAAATCATTCGCCTAATACGCAATAGTACTGAAGATAGCGGTTCCCTGGCAGGTTGACAATTGATTTTGCACACATGTTGCACGTGCGGTTACACATGCGCACAAATGGATGGAAAGTAGACGAATGCAAAAATTTGGCCTCAAGGGGGATCGAACCATTGATCATTTTCTGGGCCCGCCAAAACCATTTAGCCGATTTGGAGAGCGGTTTTTTGCTTCATGTATGTGACCCGATAAAATGCAAAAAAGCGTTTTGAGAAAGCTCACCATGACCATATGGGCCTTCCGTGTAAGGGCCGCCTGCAAAGTTTCGAAAAGTGAGAATCCGGCTCAGACACAGCTCCTCAAAGTGGTGAGTGAGGGGACGGGGCGCTAGAGTGAATGCCCGCCCGTCGTCCGCCATGGTCGGAGACGCATAGTGGGAACAGAAAGTTACGTAGCCAGTCCCACATTTGGCCTCAGACCGCGGAGGACGATGGGGCGGGCATTTACCATGAGACCCCGCCTTCTCGGCCACCACTTTGAGGAGCTGTGTCTTAGCTGGATCCTTACTTTCCTCGCTAAACTTCGCATGCGGCCCTTAATAGACAGATGCAACATAAGAGTATATATAAGCAACAGAAAACTTATTTTCCGTGCTCGATCCCTTGGAACTTGATAAGGTTTCTACATGAACATTTTGCTGAAATTTTTTTCTTCTATTCTTACATGTTGTCATGTAATAAAGTGATAAGTGATAAGTGATGAATCGGATCTGTACCTGTGAACAGCAACTTTTCCAAAGGTAAGAAGGTAAGAAGCGTAAGAAAGAAAACTTTTTGTGTTATTAAGCACTAAGGTCATGCTATTCAACTGGAAAAGGGAAATGTAGAGAAACTTCACGAACCAGCTCCCATGCAATAGACGGCAGCTGCGCCAGGATCGTCCTCGTTTTTTGACCATTCCGGAGGAACGAAACACGAGTCGACAGACGACTGCGGAACAGTTCTTATCTGAACAAAGTACAGAACTCATTAAAGTTGAGGGCAATTTGAATTGGAGAACTCAAATTGTAACATGTTGATGAAGACATAAAGTAGTAGATAGAAAGAGCCCATTATCCGAATTCAACGACCTGGCGAAAAGGCGAACGGCCACTAATCGATTCATATTCACCAGTAGTGTTCAAATGGCCGAGTCAAAAGGATCGATACATATCAAGTCTATTTTTTGCTTAATTTAGGCCACTGCCTGCTGTATGCTGCGATAGTCAACTCTAAACAATATCCTGCGATCAATTACATTGAGACGTGAGGCACACTCGCGGACGGGAATCGAACCGAAAGGCTGCTTTCATACTCTGCTGTGCCGGCGGCAGGGCGTGGCTGCGTCACCTGTGGGCCTCTGTGCAACTCTACGATGCCTTCTGTGAACTCAGCCACGCCTTGCGCCGGCACCGTAGATCATGAAGGTGCCCATATGGTCGTCGACCAAAGTACGAACTAAATAACCAGGATGATAGAACTCTTAGGGATGAGAGTTTTGCCTTTTCTACCCATCCATACCATCCCCAAGATTTCGGGAAGTATCAAAACATTGTTTATTTTATTTAATACCGAACCAAATCAAATATATTTATTATTTTCTCACGAAAATATCTCGGTTTCGTGCTTTTATCCACCAAACCCTTACTCCTTGTTTTTTACTAATTTTGTGGTGTTGCTATGCCAAGGAATGTGTTTATTATTCAATTCTTGTCGCAGAATTGAACTTCTCACGCAGAACTTATTAAATGCTGCAACGAATAAAAGTAGTTCGAGTGCTATCGCAATGAGGGGCGGCGGGGTTGGCATTCTACTATGAGCATTGTTTTTATCCGACCCAAGAAGGGGTAAGGTTCTCCTTCCACTGGGGGGCTTAGGCAAAAAGATACGCCTGAGCGTTGCAGATCGCCCCCTCGGAGGTTCCTCGAAGATGCTTAGATGTGCCCATTTTTTACAGGATGCCCCACCCCCCATTGTGACAGCATCGAGTTCGTTTGAGGAGCAATTTTCAATCAAAAAGCAAAAGCGCATTGAAGCACAGCCGAAAATGTCAGATAAAGTTGCAGTTGATCGCTCTATGGAGAACGCGAACTAAAGGAGACCCACTTCTACATTCCCTTTACTGGTGATGAAGACATTCTCGGTGTCGAAAACTGTTCCTCGTGGACACGGTGGCAGAGATTCTGCTGCAGCCGCAGCCAATGAGAGAAGTTCATGAGCTTCTAGACCAGAGCCTCGTACCTGTAAGAGTAGCTAGTTGGACTTGGATTTCACTACCATGAAATCCTCACAGAAGTTAATGAATCAGAGAATCGATGATTTATAAGAATTCATTGCAAGGATGGAAGGATGTTGAAGTCATTCTCCCAGAAAGCCAAAGAATTCAATTCTCTGATATGATTTTGCTCTCTAATTGACCCTAACACATCACACGAAGTATCGTTCCTTTTGAAGATGCCGGTAGTGGCAGTTTTGGCTCATGATAAGACCTACCGTAATGCTTGCTGTTCGTTAAGTTGTAGACATTTCTCACATGACACCTTACTAATACGTCGACTGTGAATTCAATGGATTTTTTTTTGAACGAGAACGCCTTTTTTCCTACCCTTCGTGTATTTTACAATTTCACTGCCTCACTTGATTGCTGGTGTTTACTGTTTCACTCATTTTACACCATCATGAATTAATGGAATGCACCCTACGAGGCAACAAATGACACCTACAGAGAGCAACTCGGAAGTGTGATGTGGCAGTTCAAAGAGATGCGCGGGAGATGCGAATACATAGCGCAACGTCGCGATTTCAGATCCGGGTTTCTCTACTGATTATCGCTTCCGTCTCGAATGTTCGTTTCATAACGTTCATTTTTCCCATCTTCCTCATTCCCCCGGCCCCTCACGGTTCCTTCAACGACGCAAGGATGGATGACTAAAAAATGTTTCACCGGTCAAGCGCGCTCTGCATCTCTGTGATGGTCTGATTTAGTAAACCTGATTGAACGGCGAGCGAAACGCACGGCAACAGCTGGTAAGTGCACATTGCACGATGATTTGGGCGAATAAATGGGCGTAATTAAGACCACATCATCAAAAGGGGGTCAGACATTACAAAAACAAAATAAATGAAAAGATTTTGAACTTTTAACAATCACTATTATACTCACCTCACATACTTCCGCTACACTAACTTTGACATCAGGAACTGAAGCGACCTTCATGTGAGCATAGAATCGAGTACTAGGAATAGGTTAGACCATTCACGTAATTACGATATGTTAGTAGGAGAGGATCTGAAATCGATAACGATCAATAAGGAAAAAACTGCTGAGAATATGGGACTCACGAAAGGAAAAGTGGAACACAATCGACTATAAAATGAAGAATCACATCAAAGTGTGGGGCCGTTATTCCCACGGGTGTCGATAATTCTGCCCTTATCAGACAGTTGGTGTTGTGGGTGAATGTGTGCGTGTGTGAAAGCAGCTCTTTGCCTTACTCACCATTACTACAGATAAAGCCAAAATGCCCACGCACACCACTTGTACAGTAATTGAGAAAATCCCGCAAAAATCCACAGAAACTGGACAACAATACGAAGGCAACACTGATGCCCGTGGTGGGAAATAGGAATGAGCATTCCTGAGATGCATCAAAAGGAAAAAGACAAATGAATCTTCATTATTTACTATCATTAGGGAAATTTATTGATAATGTGTGCCTACAGGGGGTGCCAAAAAAAGTAATTTTGCCCACGGCTCACATCTCCCAACTATACAGAACACAGGGAAACGAAAGAAATGAAAGTATTGGGACAAAATATTCCAGAAATGTTCCTCTAGAAGGATGAACAAGCTGAAACTCACTACTTTAATTTTCATAAAAATATGGAACCTTCAAGCGGCGCAGTCGGGCTTCAGAGCACCCACGGTATCAAGGTCCCCTCAAAACAATGGAGCCGTGATCCATGGTAGGACTTTTGTGGGAAGCCTCCTAGAGATTGGCCTCTCGGTTCATGAAAGTCACAGAGCCCCTGCTGCTTGGACAAGGCTGCTATGATCCGAAGTATCATTTTCATGCCCTAATCCACCTCGGAGGGGTTTCAGTGAAAAGGGCACGTTTTGGCTCTTGGAAATGAAGGGCGCTGGGAACCCGGAAAAAACGGGATCCCAAAGAACACCACCTAGTATGAATCCCTTCAAGTACCCAGAGTGAGCGGACCTCAGCAAGGTTGTGAACGAGGGCGACGAAGTTTCGGATTGCCTATGAGCTGACACATCTTGTTCACTCTTTCCTCGCTCCCGTTCCTGCTCGTGCAGAAGGCTGCCACGGAGTATAGTGATAGAGTGAGGTCTGCTCTTGAATCTGGGGATGTAAATACCTCAACAGAATTTGCTGTAGTTCGACTTAAACGGGGTGGAAATGGAGAGACAAAATTACTTTTTTTTGGCACCCCCTGTAGACGGTGCATTGGCAGGTGGGGCGCACTCCCACTGGCATAATGCGAAGATAAAATTCCGTATCTATGCGGCCAGACCGGGAAACTGTTCCCTTTCCTCCAGGGTAGGTGATTACCAGACTTGCCAGGGAGGATAGAAGCACTGACTTGCACATCCGCTGACCCACGGAATCATTGAATATGCCGAATCACATTCAAGTGCCATCACGATAGGCGTAAGGATAGGCGTAAGGGCAATCCCAGAAGAGGAGACTGATAAACGCCCAAAACTTTCATCTCCCTTATAATTACTATCAAATATTATATGAAATGAATGGATAGTATTAATAATAGAGTAAAAAACTATGCCTCATAAAGTTCGACGGAGAGTTGACTGATTGACGAACAGACAGACAGACAGACAGACAGACAGACAGACAGACAGACAGAGACAGACAGATAGACAGACCTAGACAAACAAACAAACAGACAGACTGACTGACATTCAGACAGACAAAAGGCAGACAGACAGGCAGACAGACAGACAGACAGACAGACAGACAGACAGACAGACAGACAGACAGACAGACAGACAGATAGACAGACCTAGACAAAAAAACAAACAGACAGACTGACTGACATTCAGACAGACAAAAGGCAGACAGACAGACAGACAGACAGACAAACAAACAAACAAACAAACAAACAAACAAACAAACAAACAAACAAACAAACAAACAAACAGACAGACAGACAGACAAAAGGCAGACAGACAGAGAGACAGCAGACAGACAGACAGACAGACAAACAGTAGATTGGCAATGACGCCAAAGTTCTGCTTTACGTACATGTAGCATGGATTCCGTCCGCAAAAATCCACAAAACCCGGATTGCTATGCAAAAATGAAGCTTTCTGCAGCCGCACTGCAGAAATGAGCCACTGTATGACATTATGATGTGAACTTTATGAAGTGTGCAATTTCCTGTCAAGAATTAATAAGTAACATAAAGTGACGAGCTATTTGATGAGAACTTCACTTTCATAAACGTACTTTCATTCGGAAACTGAATTTCAATATTCAAATAAAGAACTAACAGCTGACGAAATACTGTTCGCTAAGCAAATGGATGAAATTGTAAACGAACAGCGCGGACGGCTGTCAATAAGGGCGATCACACTGAGTAGACAATATACATGCTCATAAACTCTAATAACTAACAGTTAACAGATAAACATAATTTTTTAACAGCAATAATCATTGCTGTTGAAGAAACAGGATCATGCATGGTGTCAAGGAAATCGGCGCTAGAATACCTATATTGGCTGGAAAGTCTGACAACAAGGCACTCTCAGGTGTGGAGGACTCGCTTCATTGCGACCCCCTTCATAGAGACCAAATAAGACCCCCCCCCCTTTTCAAACCTCCACAATATTAGTAACTGTTGCCGGAGTGCATAGCTGTGATGTGTTTTATTGCTCTACAGAGGGTGCCAGAAAAAATGTAATTTTGTTCGCGGATCACTTCCACTAAGTATAAATACAAAACAGCGAGTAATGAAAGAGATAAAAGTATTGGGGCAAAATATTCCCGAAATTTTCTCATCTCAGCATAGCCTCGCCTCGACAACTACGACCCCTTACAGGACCCCTTACAGTGGGCAAAATATGACCTTCTCTCGATGATTCCTTAGCTAAAACTGTGGTTGGAACCAACAATCACTTCGCTTCATATATTGATCCTTACAAAACCTACACATGATGGAGTCATTGTGTGAGGGATTCATTTTGTTGTAGGACCCACACGAGCCCACAACTCGCCACAAAAATATTACGGGATATACATAGCCACTATCATTGTCCTTATTCGAATAAAAAAATCACATTACATTTGACACATTTGTGAAGCCGACACGAATTGAGCAAACAAGAGGTCACGGTCATCATTCAAGTGATAAAGAAAGTACGATTGTGATAGGAAGTCGATAATCGACCAGCACTCACAAGAAGCTAGTGGACATCAGAACAGAGCTATACATTCAAACAGGACATCGCCGAATCTAATTAACATCAATCAGTTGGGATGGGAACAAGGGGCATTCCAGCCTGTATCACCTATCACTGGTGTATCATCCTATCATCACTGATTATCTCTATAAGTGCTATAGCAGCGAGGGGAGTGCAACGTCTAACTTTATTGGTTAGGGGAGAGGGGGCGGCACTCTGCTATGCCGTATGACGCTATTTTTGCCTAATCTATTTTACCAATCTTAGCATGAAGGGGAAACCCCTCCCCCATCCACTGAGGCTTATTGTTAGGCATACACTTGAGTGTACAAACTAATGATTGTAAGATGGTATCAGATGAGACACGACAGCGCGAATTTATTTCCCCTTTGCAACGCTGATGTTTTACCGCTCACGGTCTGAGAGGGCAAATCGCAGGCTCACGCGAAAATGCGCACGATGACACGTGGCCCGCACGATCGAGCCAATGCCAGTTTAGCAAGGTCTAACCGCAACCCTACTGGTACATGGCTGTGGTAGGTGGTGAGTGAGCCGTATGGAGAGGGTGCAGACGAAAGCAGAAAAACAAATGCGATCAGGCGCGAATTTTAAATCTAGTTCGAGATGCCCATTAGCCGATGTGGCACACCCTATACTAGGTGATTAGCTTCATGCCTTCATTTTCACTCATCACAGATGTTCTATGAAAGCTCGAACTAGAGAATTTTGTACGGAAAAAATTAAGGGCGACAAGACGAATGGAATGGAATTAACCAATACGTACCACTAATTGGAGAGCATAATTGACAATAACTGAGACACATTTCTTGTTACCTTACAGATCCCTCATAATCAGTGGATGCAAAACCAAAAAGAAACAAAATTAATGAATATAAATGAGATAAGTTTCAGACGCAATCTGGCCTGTAAAACATAAAAGACCAGTCAAAGAGGCGAAAAGCTCTGATTTGAATACCGACTAACGATCTCAAGATTGCACACACTTCATCACGGTTAAAAATAACTACAGTTCTGAATGAAAGTAGAACGCACTGCGTATCTAGAAAAGAAACGTTCCACGCTGAATCTTTCATTGTTTATCTTAGTTACCAGCTGTATTGACCTTTATCTCATCATTCAATACGATTACGGGATCATTCCGATTTCAGTGCCCTTTGATTACACAAAAACAATACGCCAAAATTGAGCAAAAATGAAAAAAAAACTCATTGCCATAGCATCAAGAAGGATCAATACAAACTCCATAGCAACGGAGCACAAAAAAAAGACTGAAAAAAATTGAGAAAACTTAGTTTTTCATGGGAACGTATTAACATATTTGTTTTCAACATGTTATTGAAATTCCAACGCTAAATCAGAAATCACTCACAACGGGAACTTTGCTACATGGAATTACTGATTGTAACAGGGGATCTTGAAGGATTTCCCACGGCTACCCTGGAAACCGGCCAGCGCAATCAATGTGACTATAGGATGCCATGTGATTAGCAATGTGATGAAGACGTAATTAGCCGAATTTCAATGTCAAACAGGTCAAAGGGATGGAAGTCGGAAGAAATCACCTGCCGACACGAATCACATGGGATTAGCGAGCACTGGGAACGTAAAAACCTGGAGATTAATTCCTATGCCGAAGCATTCACAATAAGCTACTAGAAAGATAATGGCACAACGAAATATAAAGCGCACGGCGTAATCAATTCTTTTTCGGATGCGCCATGCATTACAATTCCATTCAAAACCATAGTGGCATGTGACTGTGATCCGACTATGCAATGCTCGCACAGACCAGATGAACTCAGTGTTTGTAACTTCTCAGCCGTACCCAGCACCACTGTTGGATTAGACAACCACTAATACGAAGTTTGATCCCCGGATAATATGAGTGATAGCGGAGCCAATTGTCTCTGCACCAGCATTTATCAATCTGCCTCGGTATAAGACGGTTACAACTTGACCGTTCACAGGTCCCTTCCCTTTATTACTGTGAATCGTTCAAATAGCGAAAGCGGCGCAGTGGCAAGTGGTGCGTCCCCCCCCCCTCTCCATTTGTTGGGTGGAAAGATCAAATCCCGCATTAATGCTCGCCCAGACCAAACAAATCTCCCATCCCTCCGCGGTAGGTGGCTTGGGTACCAGGTTCGTCTGGGAGGATAGAAGGATTGATTCGCACATAGGCTGACCCCGCAAGCCATTGTATGGGCGAAAACGCATCAACCTACCAGGTTCTAAATGGTACCAGCATGAGCAGCGTATCCCAACAAGGGTTAGCCAACGCCAGAAACTTTATCCTTCAGCCTACCATCATCGTTTAGATGCTCCAAGATAAAAAAAGGATAAAGTTTTTGGCGTTAATCAATCCCTTCTGTGGGATGCGCCGCACATTCTAGTTCCATTCAGAATCGTGATGGCTGGTGAATGTGATGTGGCCTATACAATGACTTGCGGTGGCCAGCCGATGTACAAGTCAGTGCTTTTATCCTCCCAGACTCTGGTACCAATTTACCGACCCCGGAGGGATGGAAGGCTTGGTTGGCCTGGGCGGGCGTTGATGCGGGATTTGGTCCCCGCACCATGAGAGTGGAGTGCGCGCCACCTGTCACTACACCACCGCCTTATGCTCCAAGAATTCATTGGAATTTGCGAATATCGATTAATTTCGGAGGATTCAGATGAAAGTACTGACGATTCAGTAATTCTAATGAAGCATCTCACTTTGAGATGGCATAATAGCAGAAGGTACTGTCTTTGAACTTTTATAGATCTGATTTTACGTACTGCAACCGGATAGCTGATAGATTGAATAGAACATCGGCCTTTTGGCAGAAATTACATGGACCAAGTTCGTAAAAATCGAATTTGTGATTCTATGATAACAGAGCGTGGCTATATTGAGCGATTGCTCAGTGAAAATACATTTGCTTCTTCTCATTGTTGATAAACAGTTACCACTGTGCTAGCTGCGAGCTCATCCTGCAATTCATTTACGGGTTGCCCAACTGGTCATGGGTTCTTTGATCAGAGAAATATTGTAAACGAAATTTCAGAAAAAAAATAGAAGGAAATTGAAACAGGGGGCTTGAACCAATCAAGCGTGCATAGAGGAATGTTAGATAGTGAGCGGAGTTGGCTATTTATCATACAGCGATTATCAGACTTGTGAAGCAATATCAATTGACGAAACAGGTCGAAAGAATGCTGGCGCATGCGCAGGCACAGCCAATGAAAGCCGCTGAATATCAACAACACCGGCTGGAAAATATCAAATTGATAACACATTTTGCTCACGACTAAGGATTGTATAGAAATCAAATTTCTGTGGCTTCAGCCATCATGATAATGGAGAGAAGATTGATGTTCAATCAGAATGATATCGCATCGATTGCATTATTTCCTTCAGCATCAAATGTAAAAAATGAGGTGTGTTTTTCAGCTATGTCACGGCAATGTTGCCAGTGTATGTCATGGCGATGTACCGTCCACGGTATCACATTTACAACGGGTAAATGATAGAAATAGAAGCGCAGTAAACGACTGCAATCGGGGCACAGAGCAACGAATCAGATCTAGTTGGGTCACAATTTGAAGGAATTTACTGTGAAATCGGCAAAGACCCTTACTGTAAAATCGGCAAAGACCCTTCCTAAGTGTTCAGTTTAACGAAATCGGCAAAACCTCGGACCCTGCTAAGGAGATCGATATTTTAGACGAAAATGGCTCACACTCTTAAAGTGGCACAACCGTCTTCGTTCACATTTGGGTTCAAAACTTCGTAGTTTGTGTAACATCGTCACCAGGTATACCCATGTTGTATACCTGAATTTCTACCCTAGCTCTCAACATGGGGTGGTATTTCTCCCAACGCACAACGACAAAAGAAAAGAAGCGTGTAATGCAGAAGACGGTCACACAGAAGAAAAATGAAATGACGAATCACATGAGAAATTGCGAAATAGCTATTGTGGCACTTTTCAGCCGATTTGTACGGTAAACGTCAACAGAATCTCTAAGCATAGACGAAAACGATAAACTAAAACAGGATACATGATGTGTTGAGGCATTTAAATGCTATTCGCCCAATAAATATTAATTTGCGAAGGCCAGTCGATACACAGTTTAGTGCTTTCTCCCCCACGACGAATCGGGCGAGTGGCGTTCAAGTGTTCCGACTAGTGTTCCAGAAGGTCAGGTCACCAGTGTTGTGGGATAATTCCTATAGAAACGACGAAATTAACATTCTTGCGAAAATAAAACATTGCATTATGGACTGTTAGAGTAACTAGCTTCCATCTTATCACAGATCCTGTCTGCTTTCAGTCAGAAATTGTATTCAGTGGAAAGTGCCCCAACTCTCAGGAATCGTCCACGGAAAGATGAGTTTTTCTGTTACCTATATATTTATGTATTTGCCTGATGTGGGCCGCATGCAAAGTTTCATGCGAAAAAATGCGAACAAGGCTAAGATAGAGCACCACAGATTCTCGGCCGGGTAGGCGGGGCCTTCAAGCATGTGCCCACACCGTCCGCCGCGGTCGGAGACGCATTGTAGGAACAAAAAGTTATGTAAGCAGTCCCACTCTTCGTTTCCTACCACGGCGGACGATGGGATGAGGCCTTTACTCGGAGACCCTGCCCACCTGGCCGAGAATTTGAGGGGCTGTATCTTAGCCAAATTCTCGCTTCTTTGAAACTTTGCATGCGGCCTTCATTAGGCAAATACAACACAAAGATATGGGTAACAAGGAAACTCAATTTCCGTAGACAATTCCTTTGATCATTTCAGTAATAAATTCAACTTTACTACGCTACGTAGCCAAAATCTTGAAATTAGTAGTAAATCAATCGTCTCGTGGAGTATGCTTACGTCATGGGTGTCCTGACCCCACACTAATCACCGGAACACTTGCAACACACCCCGACAAATCTGGCAATGATTCAGTGGCACCGAAGGGACGGAGGGCCCGGTTGGATGGGACGATGGAGCGACCACCGATTCAGGATTTGATCTGATTTACTTGTCACATTACCCCAACAGGGAGATAGTATCACTCATCAATAAATCGCTAAAAGAAGGAGACAGATTGATCAAAATCGACATTTACACGAAAAAACGTTTTTGGCGTGACAGTCATACTCGAGCCGGCAATCAGCCACACACGCCGACGAAGAGAGTATGGCGGTTGAGGTGGGGTTTTCTGTGCGGAAATTTAAATTCAAAAACCGGGTCTTCCCATGCATAACATGGGCATGTAAGTTGGTAATCATATTCAGCATTGGGTGGTGTCAAAGTCGCACCACTCGATCGAAACATGAAATATACATGAATCACGAGGAATACCCCGAGAAAAACTGTGAAGAATCAGTCAGAAACTGTTTCAAACACAATGGGAATTCGATGAAGACAATTGAAAGAAACAAAATCAAAAAATAGAGGAGCTCAGTGGGATAACTGCGTTAGGGATCAATATGCAGGAAGAGATATTGTGCAAGGTGGGAGCACCACGTGGGGTTCCCACACCGAAAAATTACTTTGGGAATATTGGCCTACAAACTCGTGAAAAACGTTCCGTGGAAATTGTACGCGCGTTAAGGTGAGGGCTGTTCCATGTGGTCAGTGGGTGATCACATTTTTCACGATGCATCAAAACACTTAAAGGCAGCATTAGGGGAATATCGGACGAAAAGTAAAAGAAGTAGTGAATGTGAAAGTTGAGATGCCTAGTAACAGGTCAGTGAAGAAACAACGGATGGAATTGGCCAAAAACCCGAGAAATAGAACCCCCTTCCCATCGTTGGTTCTAGGCGCGGACGACCTGTCCGTCAAGAAGCGGGCAGTCTGATCTAGTTTTCCATTGGCATGCTGCCAAGTAAACGTAAGGGAATGTTTCAAAATAGGATAGCATCTATTTTTTGGAGTGAGCTTCAAGCTACAACTGCGAAAGCGCGCCGCAAAACCTTCGATCCTGCCGCATCTCCTTGGCTGCTCCCACCCCAGTCAATCGGGATTTACGTCATCAGGAGGCGGGATCAAGAAATCAATGATCTGTTGCGCCGTTTCTACAGCTCGGAGGGGCGCTTTTTCACCGGGATTTCGCCACAAATAGCCTTCCTAGGCCCAGGACTACCATGTGAGTTACTTCTTGTAGGGATTTCTCCATTACCGCATTACCCCTAATGCTGTCTTTAAATATGAAACTATTGGAGCAAATCAGATCATAAGACACAAAAATTAAAGAAATTTCTACAAGCCGGTGAACGATACCCTTATTTTTGCAGTCATAAGAGATCCCAAAAATTGGGGCTCAAAAATAATTAGTTTTGAATACACAACATCCAATTTTGTGATATCATTTATTTTAAGCTGTTGGCACTACATTCAGCGCTTTTGGCGTTGTTCAATTGCATCACAGACATGCATCATTTTCTATTGGAAATAATAGCAAATGGAAAAGTAAAACTAGAAAAAGTGAGACTCTTTCCTCCCTCCCTATACCGATAGGCGTGACTTTGTCGATGGGCGGAACTTCGTAAAGGCTTATAGGGACTTACTTCGATACTTTGAGCTGCAGAATTGACGCAGGTTCACCTATAGCCGTGAAGAAGATGTGTTGTTATTGTAGAAACTTAGCAAAGGCCATTGTATATTTGAAGTTTAAGATTGAAATCCTCTGAAATTATTATTCATCATGTCATCATCACTTATTGTTAGATGATTCTACAGTCCGCCTGGAGTTCTGTCCCTACAGGTTCTTCCCTTCATTTAATGATAATAAACATCTATTTTTCGAGTCGCAATCCCGAGGCCGGCCGTGGCTTAACTTCTCAAAAGGTAATCTTCAGATTCCGGTTTTATCGTAATCGATTCAATAAAATCGTTTTGCGACCCATTTCTGTATTCAGCACATCTGTTCATGCGTAGGTGATCAATTTTGACGAACAAACGACTGTAGAATTCCGCAGCTCCATTCATGATTGAAATGTTTAACCACAAGATAACAAAAGCAATAGATGCAATAATCTGGTGATCAATGAAAATAAAACAGATGCCAAGGTGTAGTAGTGGAGAAAAATAAGGAGAAAATACCGAAAACTAGTAAGTTCGGCTCTTGCATCCATCCCATTTTAGGGGCAGACTAGTTTCAGCGTGACCGGTTACTGACTTATCGATCGAAGTCAAGCGGATCTGTGATGTGTGACAGCTGAGTGCAACACATGAGGGGTGGGGGCTTGAGAAACACCGATAACCAGGTGGTGAATAGCTGAGCAGGTATGTAATCTTTGCAGAATGCACCACATACAGTCCACCTCGACACTTAAATTGCCATCAACAACAGGATCGATGTGCCAATTCCTCTAGAAGTGTGGCTGGATGAAAAGGCTGTGGCATAATGAAGGAAAGATGGAGAATACGAAAGATACGAACAGGATGAGGAGAATCGTGAGAAGGCAACCAGTGATGTGGATAATGCGACTAGACCATTGAATAACGCCGCCAAAGGAGAAGCAAAAAGTAGGATAACAGTTTTTGAACGATTGATTAGATGCGCTGGCTTCACAGAGGAAGAATCGAAAACACTTTTCCATTGTCAATCAAGGCTGACCCTAAGCAGGACGCCATGGAAAGGTATGCGAGATGAATTCGAGATAAATATAATTTAAAGGCTCCGGAAGGGGAGCAAGGATAAGAGCGTATTCGGAAACACTATTTCCTGTAAACGACCACTCGAGCTCAAAAAAGATAACATGTAGCGAAAATCGCGTTGAAAAAATACGCCTTCACGGCGCCATTGGGATCCTAGCGTGCTTCACTTTGAGCAGCATGCTTCAGTGGCCGAGTTACCTGCTGGAGGTGGGCCGACGCCACTGTGATTTGATGTCGCGTAGAGATTTCATTTTTGATGGTACTAAACAAGTGAAAAACAAACAACAACAAATATGTGAAACAATGAAAGGGAGAATCAGCGAAACAGTAAGAATAAGTGCTGATGATAAATAATAATCCAATGAATTCATACCCGCCGAATTGGCAGGTGTCGCGTAGGGACGGCAATTGTCTTTTATAGGTCAAAATTGCCCCCTCCTGATCTTCAAGAAATGGATGGTAGCCGTTCCGCACAGTGAAATCGCCTTCAAGGGTTTTACTATCGGGACCCATTTTGATGGATTACTGGCTTTCTGTTTGCGACTGAACTCGCCAGATTTCAACATTTTTCATTTCACCCACCTAGGTCGCCTCCAGGAGCGAGAAACGCTCGGTATTAATCAACTGCTTTTGGATTAAGCCACGCACTCAGTTCTATCCATGATCGTAAAAGCATTTGGAGCGTTTTCGACTATGCAACACCCACAGAAGCCTACCAATGGTCGATATTTGCGGAGATTAACCAACCCACGCAGCTTCATGTTGTCATATTCCATACCGGTCTGGCACCAATTCAGTTATCCTAGAAAGCTACTGTAGACCATGGTACTGTTAGCGGGGGTCTCATCCTCCGTAGCGGCACTACCTACCATTTCTACTCAAGGTTGCTGTTTCCACGTGGGCGCCCGGTATACCCGTGTGTCGTGGTTGCGGCAAGTTCCTATGAGCCTTCCTTCATGTGACGAAGGGCTTTTAATTGAGGGCCCCGGTGGTGTAATCACTGGGGGTTGGGGGTTGTCTGCTAAAGCAAAAAAAAAACAACGGCAATCTCCTAGTTTGTTGGAGGATTCATTTTTCGAATGGCACAGCAATCGTCAACCGGCGCGCTGCTTCCTGCTCTGAGAAACCTTATACCTGAAGCTTTATTTGCTAGGTTGAATTTCTTCTTTCTTTCTTTTTTTCTTTTGTTCTTATTCTCTTTGTGGAGCACCCTTCTTTCAAATACTTCCTCCTTGGTCAAGGCATGCCATTTGATATGTGAATAAATAAATAAATAAATTTTCACAGCCACAGCCATTCCTAGCGGCCCTCCTTACTTCTTTTTTTCGTCTTGTCCTTCCCCCACTTCTGGGCCTACTTCGATACAAGCTCTGTTATCGACTTTCTCAATCGCTGACCCTTGATATTTGCTTTAGATCTCTTTGAAAGCGAATGGATGAAAGGATGCAAAAAGTGATAGGCTTAGGAGTGCGTGTAAATACAGGAACACCAAAGGATTTGCACGCTGAAGTCTCGGGGAAGAACTCGAGAAAAGGACAGGGAAACGCCGTGAAGCCTAAAGGATCATACTCAGCAAATACGACAGGGCTATAAGTTTGACGTCTTTGCGCCCGCACGATTCCAACACTACGCAACCCAAGCTCTACTCTGATTTACCGAGTTTGCAGGCCCATTTTTTTCGCCACCGCCAAGCCAAAAAATCACATTTGAAGAGCCCCATGTATTTCTCAGTGACCGTAGTAACGAACCATGACAACGGCTACACAACCAGTTCCGTCCAACTCATTCTCTACTTTCACTGGATCTTTCTTCCTATTTGTCCTAACACTTTCGGAAAACTTTCCGAAGCTGTCGTAACTGCCCATTAGAAATGATCATAGTCATGAAAACTGGATGGTGAATTAGAGCCATATAGAGGGCCCCAAGGAATCTGGTGAAAAGCTCATTCAAACAGCCACAAGTTCTACATGAACCGGTGCAAATTTTGCAAAATCACTGAACTTGCTCCTAATAAAGGAACTCCCCTATTGTCTAGGGTAAATCAAAGCGAATAGGAAACAAGAAGTGGAGAGAAATAAAAGAGCACAAATCAAAAGAGTAAATGCTTTAGGAGCTCTTTTAATCAAAAAAGAAATAGTATTGCCAGTAGTTATAGTAGCAGTGATACTTCTAGGGGTGGCCAAACAGGTAACATTGACACAAGTGCAAAAGCTAATAAAAAACGCTAAATCGTCCAAAATAAAAAATAATTCGGAAAAAAACGCAACAAAAAAATGGCGAAAGTAAAGATAATAGATTCCATTTAGCAGGTGTAATAGGGTCAGAATTCAGAAGCAGGAGCTCCGAAATGAGGTCTTTGTCGTGAAACGTGAAGCTGCGATTTTGTTCATCACTATTACAACCCCTCCTCTGAATCTCCCTCCAAAATACAACCCCTTTCTTTCCAAACCCATTAAGCTGCCAAAAGGAACAGATAGGAGCGATGGGGATTTGATAAAAAATGATACCATAACCAAATTATCGGAAGTATATACAAAACAAAAAATGCGAGGTGGACACCCCTTCTTCGCCAGACCGAATGCTACTTCCGGTTGATCTCCTAAGCACGTGCTTGACTCTGTGGGAGCAGTGAGTCATATCAAAGCCACACCCACGCTCTTCACCTACGCACGAACCTGGTTTCACAGCCAAGGAACTGTTTTCACCATAGCATTGAGTCCGGGTTCATCAGACGAGTGTCCACTGACCACCGATCGCAGGGGCCGATCGTTAGAATCACAATTAAATCACAAATCGATCGAAAAATCATAGAATGTGCGAATATTGGCCAGGCGGGACGATTTCTCATAAAAATCCGCACACCACTTGGCCAGATGTTCGTTGAAACATTGCCATTCATATACAAAATATTAAAAAAAAAACAGATGGAAATCAGCAATAAGGCAAACCAGACAAGCAGTAATAAAAATAGTGAATAAAAAATAAATAACGTCAACAAATCAGCAGAGCTGAAGAACCACGGAGCTGAAATGAGCCGCGAAGCATTCATGGAGTTCTCATACATAAATGTGCCCTAAAAGCACTTTAAATCGTAACTGCTGAGAATATTCAAATTATGTACGCCAATAAAAAGCTTCCGATTCACTAAAATCACATAAAAATTTGGAAAAAATGCCAGTAGGGTGATAGTTGACGTATGGCGTTGGGTGAATGATGGGCCCTATAGCCAGGTGTGGCAAGGTGGTTTGTGGGTGCCGTATCGATCGGCGACCCTGTAGACGAAGCGTTTTTCTGGCCACACACATACACACAGCATCGCACTGCTCGCACTGGACAAATACATACGCGGATTAACGGTCCTTAGACGGTCCACTGTTCTCATATTCTTCGTCTGCCTACAATTTCCTATGTGAGCAACCATTCTCATCGAGGTACTTCGCACAGCTTCCAAAATGGCCAATATTTTTCACACTTCACGTGCAACAATGCTTGAAGTGATTCCGAAAATTAATTTTTAATATGCTCAAAAAGAGGAATGAAAAGTTCAGCGTTTGTAAAAAAATATTTGGCGGGTGGAATAACAAGTGGCGCCTCAGATCAATTACAGTGAGAATGCTTCAGGTCAACCAGCGTGAGAAGGTGGAAGACCCAAGTTTTCACCGACGTCGAAGCTCCTTCCTTCCCCAGGCTTAGGCTGAAATTCATGTCCCTCCCTATATGAAAAGCATCTGTCTAATCTGCTGTAGTCGAAGCCTAGGGAGGGTAAAGAGCTTTGAAGTCGCCACAGCGGTTGACCCGGCGTCTCTACTGCACACATGGTCCACGGATCAAATACGGATGGTTTCCCGTCCAAATTAGCCAACCCTGGTCCTTTCGAGGTACCTAGGTGACCGTCTGGTAGGACAAAAATGATTGACCTGTGCAACGGATCGCCACTTAAAGGAATCGTCCACGGAAAATGAGTTTTTGTGTTACCCATGTATTTATGTTGTATTTGCCTAATGTTGGCCTCATACAAAATTTCACGCGAGAAAATGTGAATCTGGCTGAGATACAGCACCACAAAGTGCGGTCCCAGTGGGCGGGGCCTCCGTGTAAAAGCCTCGTACCGCGTCCGCCGTGGTCGGAGACGCATTGTAGGAACAGAAGGTTACGTAAACAGTCCTACTCTCTGTTCCCAACGGCGGCGGAAGACGGGACGAGGCTTTTACACGGAGGCCCCGCCCACTGGGACCGCACTTTGTGGTGCTGTATCTCAGCCAGATTTACATTTTTTCGCGTGAAATTTTGCATGAGGCCAACATTAGGCAAATACAACATAAACATATGGGTAACACAAAAACTCATTTTCCGTGGACGATTCCTTTAAACTGTGCTATATCTGTGCGATGAGCACGATCCTGAGTAAAAGTGAAATGCGGTTGAACTTCGATTTCTGAAGTCCAGGTAACATTGCAGTCGCACAAATTCTAAGATAAGCGTTAAAAAGGAGATCTTACAGTAGGCATCACTTTGTGCTATTCCATGGAATTCATGCCACTTATGACCGATTATAACGTGGTGGTAGTGTAGTTTACAGGCGGGGAACACTCCCACGATCATGGTACAGGGATCAGATCCCGCCCGCATCAACGCCCGCCCAGGTCGACCAAGCCCTCAACATCGGCTGGCCCCCGCAAGTTTTTATATGAGCCACATCGCATTTAGTGCCACCACGATTCCGAATGGATCTAGAATGCGCGGGCATCAAACAGAAGGGATCGATTGACGACAAAGAATTTATCGCAGCTTTACTTCTATGATCGATTATCAAAGAAGTTTTGACTTTAAGAATGAGAGTAAACGAGCTAAAGCTGACTTCCCAAGAACGTTGGTCTCCGAAATTGACACTCACGAGCTACTATTAACAGCCTTCTGAAGACGATAGATGCTACCAGAAACTGAATCCTAAATGCTTTCATGCCGGCTGAAGCGACTATGATGTCGTTAAGAGCAGTTCGTCAAGCAGGTAAGCTGCCACCCTTTTCCCACCACTCAGCTTTTTCAAAAGCTGTATGCGTGCCAAGCGGTAGGACAGATCACCGGGCTGCCATACCTATAGAAGAGAATGGACGAGGACTGTCACACCACTGATGTTTAACTCCCAATTTATCAGCAGTAATTCGCTCAGCGCTTCCACTGCCTTTAATTCCACACTTGGATGGAACCTTCACCTCCTTTTGCTTTCAATAAATTTCTGACCACTACCATAGGCTCCATCACCTTCTTCTCCACCAGTCAAGACGATTAATTTGTCACGGAAAGTCGTAGCTGAGAACCAGGATTATCTGCAGGCATTTATTGATCAATAAGCAAATGGTGCGTAATTGGTACCATCTGTAAGAATATCAGACGATTCCAATCTGGATGTGAAAGGTTAATGAAGCTAGCGAATAACGAATATTCGACTATGATAACGGATTCCGAGTTCTGAATGAGGCGAACGGGATGGGTGTGTAGACTTGTGTCGAATTTTCGCTTTGCGACGTCGCACTCGCGGCTCCATCAGCACAACCTTCCGCGGTCGGTTGGAACTGCGCTCAAGACACAAGGGTTTGGTACCATGGAGGCCTTTAGAAAAAGCTGTTTATCCCATCATTATCCGAAAATAACAACTTTTATGCTCTAAAAAGACAAAATAATAACAGAAAAGTAAAAGAAGCGATAGCATTACATGATATTAATCCTAGTCAAGCAATAATCAATTCAGGTGTAAAACGCTGAAGGGAGTGTTGCAATGTACGCAATCACGCAATCACACACGAAAAAATCCGTGGCGCCGCTCGCCGCACGTGGCCGCGCGAGTATTCGACATAAATTCGCACATCCGAACGGGATAGAAAGCGTAATTACAGAAGCAGTGGGTGAAGACAGATCTACAGGTTGGCCACATGAACTACGCTGGTACCTTTCTCTTCGCATTCACAAATATCCGTCTCTCTTATAAGGCCTACATAGGTCGATGGTGCTGATCCATTTTGCGAATACGTCACGAAACCTAATCCGGAGAAGATTCACTCCCTCAAGGTACCAACCAACCCACCTCACAGAGAAGTTGAGCTGGGATGGGATATCGAAAAAAATGAAGGGGTGAGTGGAAATCAAAAAAGGACATGTGAATGAAGAGAACTAGAAGCTACTTGAGTAAAGTACCTAATTGGTGCTTAACTCAGCGGTTAATTAATCCTCTTGTATCCATAAAATGGTAAAGAATGAAGTGGGATTCGACTGCCTATTCAACTAGCGTAATCTTAGGCATGCTAATCCCTCCTTCGTAATCGGCTATACAATCCCGAAGCGAACCCATCCAAACGATTTGACGGAATCTTGTTTGAAAAGGGAAATGGACGGCATTCCAGCTATACCACCGATTTCTTTTCATATCTCATTCACGGAATCTGTGCACTCCCTTCTTCTACGACTAAAATCGCTGCTTCATAAGAACACTAAAAACTGAAATCTTGCGTTAGCTCTCTTGAGTAAACTGAAGGAAACTACACAAAATGCGTCTGAATTCCCTATCAAGTTTATTGTCGTAGTTAACAACGTATATTATTTGTGTGCTGAATATAAAACAGCTTGTGAAATATATGGAATGTCATGTGGCCCATGCGCTCTTCTCTAGTCGGACTCTATCCACGCCCGTTTTTGTGCTGTCAGCACATTTTGGAAGAGTGATGCGAAATTCTCACGTTCTACTTAGAAGGAAATTTTAGACAGTAAAAAACCACAAATTCAGTATTACATACGACCGTAAGGAAGACTAATTAGGATCAGCAATCGATAATCTTGAAAAATCATTCAACAACAACAGCAGTGCACGGAGGCGTTGTGAGAATACGATTCAGAGTAGCCAAATCGGGCCCCATGTCAGAATTGCGCAAGTTAAAATACGGCGACAGCGTGTGCGTTCAAAGTATTCCGTAGCTGGTAGTCAAATTTAGAGTTGTAGTCGAGTGCGCGGCATATTCCTTAGGTCTACGTGACTGCTTTCTACCTAGCTACCAATTTTTGCCCAAACTATGACTGTGGCATCCTAGACCAATGTTTATATTCTAGAGATTGCGAGAAAATCAAAAATCAATATTTAGACTGAATTATGGAGCCAGAAAGATGGAACGCTTGACTGACCTTACGGACATTCGATGTTGTGGGCCGATTATTAGCAGCCAGACCCGTGGCATTTTTTCTTGAAAGAGAAATGGACGTTATATGGATAAGGGGTGCATTCTAGCCAATGCATCCACATCCCATGGTTCTCGAAGCACGCCGGTAAACACAGCCGTGGGAACAATCCATCGAAGTAAATGTGAGCTAGGAAATATGGCTGGCCATGACTCAACCTAGAAATGGGGGACTGGGGTGAGTAAACCATTTTTGTCCTTCTCCCCCTTTATCCACAAAAAAATAGAAAAAATAAAGCAAATTTGAAGATGAAGTGGATGCAATGGTTACGGCAATAAGGAGCAAAGCATCAGTTTTGAACAGAACTGATGAGCTGAATGAACTTATTTTAGGGTGATAATGTTAGACACAGCGCTGTGAGAAACATCAAAAAATCGCGACGTTCAAAAATCGAACGATCAAAAATCTCAAGAACATCAGTCGATGAGAGGAAGAACCTCTAGTGAATCTATAAGGATAGATAATTGACCTGCGAGCGGAGTCAGGCATGGATCGAAAAATTTTCAAGGGGGTCGTATTTGGGGAGGAATTTTGGGAGGAAGTTTGTCCTCAGCGACCTACCTGTTCACAGTGATTCCAAAAGTGTCAGGTGGGATGTTTTCTGGAAAAGGCGTCCTGCGATAATTGTACTCTGTACTAGGTGTATAGGTAAGAGAAGGAGGTCTTTAAAACAGAGCAGACTTGGGAAAGTCGTATTTCTCAAAAATTTTCCTCAATTTTGACCGTCCAGAAACAGATTTTAACGAATGTTAGAGGACGGACAGCAGGATGGTTGCAAGTGAAAGTTATGTAAATTAGAATCTTCCAGATGTACTTCCACAGCTGCGACATGAAAAACGAAAAAAGCTGTGAGAAGACACGATTCAAGCAGTTCTGATATGACAGGCCGTCGAAAACGAGACGAAACGGTGTCAGATGACGACCTCCGAGCCGGAATGGCCTTTTGGTGGAGGTCGATCGGAGGGATGATGAAGACGTATTCCTAAAAACTTAGTGAACTCATGCGAGGCATCATTGGTGGATCCAAATACGAAAAACGAGGAAAACATGCGCCGCTCCGCCCCTCAATTCAGGGAATAATCGAGGAAACGCCCTAAATAGTTATGTAGCTGCACAATGATCGCATCGATACTGCCGTATGATGATCACAACCACACACCACGTGCAACGACGACGAAAACGGAATCACAGCCGATTGGAATTCTCATTGACGATCGCGATCAATATCCGATCGATTTATTGATCGGTATAATGGTATCTGTAAAGGTGACCACGATGGTGCGTGAATACACAAATGACGACGAAATAAGGAGTGCGACTGATAGGCAACGGATCGTTGTGATGTCAAAGGAGAAATGTCTGTGTCTTGACGATCACCGTACTATTCCCGTGGCCCCGGCTGTTTGGTATTTGTACGCAGCGGCGAATTGTCCGCTCTTGACGTAGCGGGCAATGCGATGGTCGAACGTGCCCAGTCAAGCGGTCGTCAACATTGATTGAATGACGACTCAAAGCGGGAATTTTGAGGGGTTTTGAAAAAAAATTCCGGGCGAGTTTCATGTGCACAGCAGAAACCACGCTACAGATTATATGGAAGAAATAGGCCAGTTTCGCTTAACGCTTGAACGTTGTAGAATGCTCACTGTGCGTGATGCCATCAGATCATTCAGCCCTTAAGGACACCGGAAGGAGGGCAATTTTGGTTTACGGTGTGGGAGAACGGTGGCTTGTAATTGCCGCAATGCACACACGACACCTTGCCAGGACGTCGAAAATGAATTAACTAGGTTTTAGTTGTAATCACACTTTTTCCCTACGCTTACGCTTATTCTTCACTTAATTGTTTTACTTGTTTGTTGCTGTGTGTTACTTCGTTCATTTCACATCATCACGAATGAATGAAATACACTCTACGAGACAACAAATGACACCCCTACAGCGGACAACTCGGAAAGTCAGTGTGATGATGCGAATGTGATGCGAATACACGCCACACCGCCACACTTTCAAAGCCGGGGTTTCCCACCGATTATTGCTCTAACTTTGAATGTTCGTTACAAGATGATCATTTCTTTGCATCTTCAGCTTTCTTCGGACCCCTTGCGGTCTTTTAATCTCTATGCTGTCACGTAGTTGATGCCAGATCCGGAGGAAAAAAAAGACTGGCATTCCATCGCGTAGGAGTGGTCAACGTTCGTATGGTTCAAAACGCACTCAAAACCTTTATGGTTTCGATGAACGTCAACTTGGTGGCGCATCCCGAAGATGCACCGATAATCGTCAATTGCTTTATTCTTTCACATCTTTTAGATACTCGAAAAATAGGAAAATGTTGCCCTGTTTCGATTTTGCTGGACTGCGCCATGCACCCTACTTTTCCTCAAAATTACAGAGATCCCCCCCAAATTTTGAACTTTGTCAAATTATCTTTGAATTCATTTCAAGTTTTGCTGTCGGAAAAGGTCCCGCCTACGTTCGATCCAGAGGTAGATGAAGCACCAATACCACCCCATTTTGAGGAGTGAGTTCTCGTAAACGATGCTATTTAATCGTCTCCACGAACCCATATTAAGGACGACGCTCTTTTAGTTTCAACTGTGAAAGGAGACCTTGAAGAGCTAGCTGACTTTCGCGAGATAAGTTCTCTCCAGTTTACGACTTTATGGTTTCTATCGCGATCCCGTTTGACAGCAGTCGTCCACCACACGCACCGTTGCTGGGGTGATTTACGGCTATACTATCTGAATAGGTGATTCGCTCTAAATTGCACCTGACGAGGTCCAGCAGCTCATTTGAGTTTGTGCGCTGATTGAAAACACATGCGAGATAATTACATGGGGCCAGTGTTAGCACGAGGTATGAGTGAAATCGCACTAAAAATGATTGCATTGAGGGATAGGATGGACGCACTATTTCACTGCAGCGGGTGAAGTCCTTGACCTAGAAGCGACAGGAGCTTACCCCTAGAAAATGATTTAATAGCAATGAAGGTGGGTATTGGTAGTGTGTTGGATAAGCATGTTGCCAGCAGAACATACAGTGCGCGTTCGAGTCCGCACGAGGTGAATGCTTTGACCATAGCTGAACATACTTGCAGCTCCACTCAAACCTTTTTTTGTTATCTGGCATCATGAGCCCTCTCCCCCAACTCGTTCATATTTATATAATATTTTGAAGACAACGGGACTGGGCAACTTTGGCCTACCGTAACTCATTTATTTACATCATCATGAATGAATAAAATACCCCTACTAGACAACAAATGTCATCTCTTTTAGCGAGCGACTCGGAAAAGTGATTTTGAAGTTCAAAATAATGCGCGGGAAATGCGGTACATACAGTCCATTTCCCGACGGCTGGCAGGGCAAGGCTTACGGACTAGGATGAACGTCTCTCTCACCCCCCTCACACACTCCCACCTAAGTCTGAGGCCACGCCCTGCCAGCCTTCTGGAACTGGACTGCACCACAACTTCACACTTTCAAATCCGGGTCTTTGCCGATTAGCGCGTATAACCTCAAATGTTCGTTTCTAGATGATATTTCTTCCCATCTTCCTAACTCTCCTCACCTCTCCTTCAAAGGAACCGGGAGGGGGAGGAGTAAGGAGAAAGTGAGAACTGGGAATAAATGTTCTCTGAGACAAACCTTCCCTTTCAGAAGAGGTGATGCGCAGCAAAACTCGCATCGAAAAAACGCGGTTCGGAATCTTAATACGACCCCACGGCGTGTCCTTCTGCAGTTCATCAGCAGGGCGTATTGCCGTGGAGGGCGGGACATCGCTCGCGGCCAGCTGATTTAGCCTTTCCGCTCGTCTGCAGTCTGCCTCCGGCTGGAGACGCAGAGGTGCGCGAAGGAGAACGGGAGTTTCCGGGTTCCTCGGCCTTTCGCCGTTTTATTTCGTTCTTTCCCTACTGTTACACTGCTGATTACATTGTCGTTGGAAACGTTCAGGGATTTCAAAGGAACCATGGATTGCAATGTTCCTACCCCTATCCCGTGTACATAGTTTGTTGCACTTTTTCATCACGGGCGTATACAATAATTTACGCGAAAAATTAAAATGTGGTTGAGATATATCTCCACTGTCTGGTGCACACGGGTGACGTGGGTGAAACCGCGAGGCCTGGAGATGGAAAGGAAACTAATATCAGTGACCTTCAAAGAATGAAAGGCCATCACCGCTTTTTCCCATAGCACACGCTGCTTCGCCTACAAAACCCACGTGGACGACGATGTGTGAGGGGATGATGTCTACAGGATGTGAAGATCGATGGTTTGGAAATACATATGCTGATGGCTGTATGGTGCCTACTATAGCGCTGCAGTTCTGAATCTTTCGTGGTGGGGGTTCATTCTGCCGTTCCATGGGGAAAGGTGGCCCAAACAGATCATAGGAACCACGGACCAAGGCTAAATTGCTGACCGGCTTTACAAGGCGTGATAGATTTGACGGAACAGGACGTGATAGATCCGATGGAACAGTTCGATAAGTGAAACGAGTTTTCAGCTAATTGAAACGAGTCATTCAGAAGTTGGCAAACGGATGAACAGACAAAGAGTAAGGCTGCGTAGCCCCGTGCTACGCCATAGAGCATCTGCAATGGGGTCGTGAAGCCTTCCGGAGGTCGGAATCAGCTGACCCTATTTGGCCGCCACATTGGCCCTTTGTGTAGGATATGGTTATGCTCAGTATGGATAGGGGTGCTATCGCAATGGGGGATGGCATCTCACAAAAAGTTTCATCCCTGAGTAGCTCTAAGAATTTTTGTGGGGTCACTTTGTACATATAGGCGTATACTTTTGCCCAAGCCCTTCAGAGGAGGAAGGAGAGGCTTCTTTCCGCTCATTGGCTCAGGTAAATAGTGTCCAATAGTGGGATGCCCACCCCCTAATTGCGATAGCACCTAAAAGAACAGAAGCTAAAGGGCAGATACGGTAGGAAGTGAAAAACGCCCACAGTGACTTCTTAGACCTATCAAAAAAAAAAGACGCTGACACGATTCCGTAGAAATCTAGCCGCCCAGTTTAGTGCAAAGACCGTAAATTATTGTCGGCCTCCGTACGTCGCCGATGCGTATAATCGCGTTGTGAGATCAGCGGAACAGCGCGACGATACCGCGCACACACCCTTTTTTCAGGTGACCAGACGATTATCGGAATAAGTGAGTAGTCAAGGTAAAAAGTGTCCCCGGAAAACCATTTGGACAGGCGAACATTGAAAGAAGCAACATCGATGTAGTCTGGGACAAGTCAGGTTTGAACTGAAGCGTTACCAGAGCACATGAACAGGTTGCCCGAAGGCCAATGACATGAATTTCCATCAGTCGGAAAGCTATCCAGTTCAGTGGGTGAGCAAAACATGTTGCTGTATGATAATCGGCCTACAGCAGGAGATCAGCGAAAGAGGTGTCAGCCACGGCCGTCATAACTTGGTTTATATGCGGCAAATTGCCTAAACATCAGCTCAAATGGCAGCAGAACAAGCGTTCAATCGATTTATTGATTGATCAGATGAATTGTCAGGTTGTTTTCGGAGGATACCTCGCAGTGAATTTGGAACAACTTGGAATAAAAATGAGAATGTGGGAGATGAGCGAAGAAAACGAAAACTGAGTCATACCTGGTGGATGTCGGCAACCTTTTGATAGAAAGGTCGAATGCTGGCCTATTGACATTACAATCGGTTGTAATTCTGAGTCAATAAATCACTTGTCAACCCAGGAAACGAGCGCGGGTTACACCAGTCTCCCGATATGATGGACAAACAATAAATAAACATAATGTGAACATGATGGAACATAATGGGGAGCCTCAAGGGAATTGAAAGACCATCCCCTCCAGCCATTGATGAGCTTATTCCTTCGATTCCGTTTTAGAATAGTGGACGCATTTGATGGATATTTACCTAAGCAGTGACCTGATAATGCCAAAAATGCACCGGTGAGTGACTTTATCATCATGACCATAAATTTAGGAAGTCATAGAGGTACATCGTAATCCTATCAGCCGTTTGTCATTAGTGGAATCATGTGAGGTTTTTAGAAGCAGTAAATGCCCACTGTGTGGCTTACTATTGAGAATGCTTCGAAATATGCCGCCTATGGATGTCGCGCAGGAGGAGCCAATACGACGTCGCGAAGCATCACCGTTCGCGAAGCGAGACCGCATCGGCTCATCCTGTAATACACTCTATTGCCCATCATTTTTGTTTAATGGGATATTTTTTATTTGCTATCACTACATTGACTATTATTCAGTTCCATTTTGATTTTATTTGCAGGTGTGTTTAAAGGCACCGGGAGGGGTAATTCGGCAAATGGCTATGAAAGTAGAGGTGCTCAGCAATATCAGAGTAGAGAAAGAACGACATGAAAGAAGAATAGGAACCTCCCCCTTCCTTCTCGTCTTTCTGCATCACTAGTAGAGATAGAGCGCAGACAGCCAGAGGACGGATCAGCCGGCCGCGATCGTATTTCCGTCCCTCCCCATCACGGCGCGATTCGCCCGGCCGCAGGACCGCAGGACGACATGCCGTGATGCGGGGTCGTCAAAAGACCCTGAGCCGCGATTTTTCAATACGATTGTCGCCAAATATGACCTCTTCTGGAGTAAAAGGTTCGTTTTCAAAGAACATGTAACACCCAGATCTCAGTTTTCCCTTACCCCCACTGCTGCCTTTGAGATCAACTCACAACGCTGTGCTAACATTCTGACCGTAAAGAATCTTTTTTACTTCTTTTGACAGGCGCACTAGTGTGCATTAGCTATTAGATCTGCATAGAAGGAAAGTTTAGCAGGTCTGAGCCGGTCTGACGGACCGCGCTCGTAATCGTAGGCGCTAATCGGCAACTCTACGCGCTGTGCCATATCTACCCAGGCTGACCACACCCAATGTGCTAGGTTGACCACTGAACCTTGATCTCGTAAAGGTTTACAGCCACGGGTACCTTTTGAAGGGGACGGTGATGTAGAAAATGGAAAGTGATCATTGCTCGAAAACGCAGAATTACTGCCAGAATTAGTGTCCATGCTCCCTCTATGTATTCCTACAAACCTTATTGAAATTTTTCTATTTGTCATTGAAAATTGAGAAATAATCAAGGAAATATAAAAACAGGTTTATGCTGAATTGATCAGCTCATAAATTGAAATCAAATCAATAAAAGCACTGGAGTGCGAGTTCGAGTCAACTCAGCACCTTTGTATAAACAAAAATTGAATCAGGAAAATCAATGACAGAGATTATACATAGTAAATAAACTCAAGAATGAACAACATTGATATACAGTTACCAGAAACATCTTCAGGGATCGGCAGATCTTTCGCGTGGAAATAGCGGTTACCGTAATGAGGCTAAAAAAGCGGTGCATAGAGAGAGTAGGCTGAGATATTGCGATCGCCACCGATCAGTGGAGATGTCAAACGTTCCAAAATGAACTGTGATTTGTCTCAACTGTGGGCGATAGACAGTCACTGTGAGAGGTATCGACAGTGAAATGCGAGGAATTTGGAACATCAAACTGTCGAAATCGACGGCATGAAGAAAGAGAGACGAGCGGTGTTGAGATGGTGAATGAGAGACGAATGCGATGAAAGGTCAGGGTGGGGAAGTTTCATGATGTAAATACACTTCCCCTCCAAGCACAATGCACGGGTCAACGAAACGTGGCCGCCTTTTTTCACTCGGACAACCAACCATGCACTCGTCGTCGTACGAAAACCGGTCATTTCAGCTGAATGAAGTGAACTGTGTGCTATGAGGAGGAACGTGTACACGCAGACGTTTCCGCTTCATTTACTAGCCGGATTCAGCCGTGTTTCAGACCGTTCCCCTACATTTTGGATTCCCAACAGAACTGCAGTGACATGGGTCCGAAAAACCATTTTACCAGGATCTTGCAATAAAAGTGAATTTGGTGGATTTTTCTGAGCATCCAAGATTGTTACAATATTTATTTAGGCTAAATTTTCGGAAACGCCTTCTTCAGCACCTGTGAAGCTGAAACATATCGGTGAAAGAGAACGTTGATCACAATTTTTCAAATTATAGGAGGAAGTTAAGGATCTAATGAGTTCTCAGTGATATAGTGAAAAACCCACTGACCTTACAGAAAACTCTGAAGCTCAGCGAAAAATCTATCAGTTCTTCTGCAAAGCCGAAATTTACAAAAAGTCGCATATGAAGAGTGAATATCCTAATTCAGGACATTCGGAGTCGTATACGGCTACTGGAGACTTGCCATGTCTCGTGCAATAAATGCAAATGTGGCGTAAAGAGGTCTTTTGAAAACTTCGCTTTGCATACAATTCTAGGGGCATGGGGCTTTTGAATGGTGTGCTCCTATGGATGAAGTGACCCTTAGTAGGAAAGATTCGTAAAGAAGGCCGGTAACTTCACAAAAAGTCATAACATGTGGATTTTCCACCAAGAACTGTTGTCGGAGTTCTAAAGTGGAAACTAAAACAGCTATAATTTTCTGTTACTGAATTTCCTGTCGGAAAAAAAACGCAATTTCTTCTGATTTTGACATTGGGGTGGGGGGGGGGGGGGCTTTTACGATTTCCAAGAATTTTGGTGTCAGCAAAATCTTGCATGATGGCTGTACTTTTTGGATTATGAGATAGATACCTAACTTTGAGAGATAATTGTCTATATAGATACAGCGATCACGCCCTGCATGAGTCATCAGTGAGAGTCACAGAAGGTTGCAAAAGGCCTGAAAGCGGAGACACGACTGACATTCAGCCCAGCGAACATATTTTTCTAATCGAACCCTTCGAATCATCTAACGGAAGGACAGGTGATATAATGACACGCGACAGTCAGATAAACGACTTGCCGTATTGGACAGTACATCCTTGGGTAACTATCCAGGTTGCACCTTCTTTATGACGCTACTATATGTACGCCCACATCACGCTGATCCGGCTCGAACTCACGCTGGTCACGCCCACACGAGGTTCTTAATGGTCAGCTAAGCTGAACAGGCGTGGTTAGCGTGGAGTGGGTAGGGCCGTAATGGCACATCGCATCGTGACCATGCAGTAGGATGCAACATATACAGTTGTCCATGAATCTACAGTTTTAGTGAGGAAAACTGACTAATATGGTTAACGCAAAGTGTATCGCTGAAGTCCATCTGTAGCGAAATGAGCAACTATCATCATTCCCTTCTATCCTGACAAAATTTGATGGTTTCACTGTTCAATTAAGCACAAAACACATATGAATGGGCAGATATCAAATACACCGTTGGCAGTATGAACGACCCAATAATAATTTCCGAAGTATCCAGAAAAGAACAATAAATGAAAGGTAAGAGCAGTACCAGGAGCTTTTCATATATGTCACTTACTTCGAGTGAACTTACAGCAGTTTTCGAAGTACGAAAAGACTGAAAAGCTCAACTGATTTTTCAGCTGATACAAATGGTGAGTGGGTGAGTGAGGCGATTATGAGACATGAACGTATGCAAGGATTGACGTCGGCCGTTAAAATAGCGGCAGAGGGACGGCCGGCGACAAATCGTCCACGAAACATGCCGCTAACCGGTTAGTCGGTGCGCATCATTTCAACTCAATATACTCCACCCATGTGAATACCACCAGTAAGAACCACATTCACCATCACTGGCCCAGATCCGGTATCGTGGACACATACAGCACGAGTGGATAGAAGTAACTACTATATTACAGCTGAGTAGAGCGCTACAGCGCTACCGTCCAATGATACTTTTTGAGATGCGACTTCAATTCACAATCCTCGTGACACTTCTTTCAATGCCGACAGTGACTTGCGAAGGTCAACTAATGAACAAATTGGTGCACTTATCCATTCAGGAAGTCTGATAACAACCCAACTTTAAAGAGGGTGGGAGGCTTCGGAGTCTCGTATGGGGCTCTACTTCGAGGACCTTACGTGGCGATGTCATTGCCACTTCCACTTATGCCTCATAAAAAATACAACTGATAATGAAAAAACCAAAAAAATTCTGAAATTCTGTAGTCGCCAATATACATGAAATGAGTTTATGAATGACCTTCTCACTGTTCTTCTATGAGCACATCAAAGAAAAATTCTAGGCTTATCGAGGAGGAACTAGCTGTAAAGGGACGAGCCGAGAACACCCTAAAACAGCTTACTACCGATGAAACTATCAACAGTGCTATTAAGTGGTTTTGCGACGCGTTCAGGACAGATGTGATGTCGTGAGAGTTGACGCGCACTCCCACTATCATGGTGCCGTGATCAAATCCCGCATCAATGCCCGCCGAAGCCAGCCAAGCTTTCCACTTCTCCGGAGTACTAGGTGAATTGGAACCAAATTTGTCTGCGAGGATTAAAGCCTTGTACATCGGTGCCTCCCGGGTGGGGGTCGACTGGTCGAATTTTCGCTTCACGGCGTCGCACTCGCGGCGCCGTCAGTACGAGTCGTTTGGAATGCCGCTCGAGGCGCAATGGGCTGGTACTGTAAAGGACCCTTGAAGATTGCAACTATTTTTAGCATATGTTGTGATTTAGAATTTTCTAAGACTAAGAGCTCTTCATCGTCCTTCGAAGCTAATAGAGGCATAGCTATCACTGCTTCTATGTATTGTACTTGGGGTTGTTGTTGATTGTTGTTTTATCTTGATAGGTTTCGTCAACGGTTAGTGCTCCTGGAGAAACTTTTATGGATCACTTACTGCAGAATGAGAGAGTACAATACTATTTGGATTACGTTTAGTATTTCAGTTCTGGGAATACCCGCCCGCGCTACAAGTAGTGCAATCTTTGAAGGTCCCTTACGGTGCCAACCCATTGCGTCTTTAGAGTAATTCCAAATGACTCGCACTTGGTGCGCAGTTCGCCGCGGGCGGTCGCGCAAAAATTCGACCAATCGACCCCCACCCTGCCTCCGCAAGCCACTGTATCGTATTCATCTGCCACTGAAGTTGCACATTCTAAAACTGTTCTAGAGCGTGTGGCGCATCTTTATCAGGGAATGATCATGCCAAAAACTTTATCTAAACTATTCAATCTTTTTTATTAACGTTCGTTTAATATTATGTTGTCAACAGTGATAGCTATGCCTTTATTAGCTTCGAAGGACGATGAAAAGATCATATTGCGTCTTAGAAAATTCTAAATCACAACATATGCTAAAAATAGTTGCAATCTTCAAGGGTCCTTTATAGCACCAGCCCATTGCGCCTCAAGCGGAATTCCAAACGACTCGTACTGACGGCGCCGCCAGTGCGACGCCGTGACGCGAAAATTCGACCAGTCGACCCCCATCCGTGGGGGCAACCGATGTAAAAGGCTTTTATCCTCGCAGAAAAATTTGCTTCCAATTCACCTACTCCGGAGAGGTGGAAGGCTTGGCTGGCCTCGACGGTATTGATGCGGGATTTGATCACGGCACCATGATAGTGGTAGTGCCCGTCACCTCTCACGACATCACATCTGCTCTGAACGCGCTACAAAACCACTTAATAGCACTGTTGATTCGTTCGTTTAATATTATTATGTGATATTACGTTTAATATATTATGAGCTAGGTCATGACTTTGGCTACCTGGCGTAATTAACAGGAAAGGCACTGTTGGCAGGATTCATACGTACATATGTTGTTCAGAGTTGGGATTGAAGCTCACTCGTTCCTCGCTATCAACAGCCTTTTTCCGGTGTATTGAAGTGTGCCCCTTCCTAAGAAATGAAGGCGTATAGTGAACCTTCCAAAAGGACCAATCGTATTGACGCTGTCTCTTTCCTCGATAGATCGGATATAACAAATCGCAAGTCTGAGAAGTACAGAAAGGAAACATAGCCTAGGGATCATGTCATTTACTATAAGGTTGGTGCATAACTAGTGCGGCTTTTTATTGTTCCTTTTTCCATAGTGGAAATTGACATTTTGACGAGTAAAAAATGGAAGGCAGTCCCTGCTTGCGATGAAGAAACGCTCCCAACAACCACTTAAACACATTCTTGCTAAATTTTATTATTGTTTTTGCTAAATAAAATTGCTGAAAAGAGCCGCTTTAACTAAGAACTAACTTAATAGTTAGCCTCTTTGTTATCCTAACCATAGTCATTCATTAAGAGTATATGTGCATCAGCTGAATTTATGGTAAAAATCGTAGAAACTTATAAGTATTCTCAGGAATTAGAAAATGACCACCAGCAAGAAATTCTACAGCCTACCGTTTGATGTTGATCTGTAACGTCGACATGAGAACGCACCGAACAAGAAACAACAGAACAAAGCGTTCACTGATGAAACTCATTCATCTTGAAATGTCCGAAGCACAAGAGTCATTCCTATTGTGTAACATCAAACATTGAATGACATTTCTTCTACGTAGAAACAGATTTCATAATATCAAAAACGCCAATTAATTTGCATATATTAACATAGTGTACGCAAACCCGTCATTTGTACGGTGCGCCATTGATTGGGCACGCGTGATACAAAGCGACGTACGTATTCGTTATTAAATTTGTCGAGAGGTGCACCAAGGTGCGCCGAAAAAGGTCGTGATAGCAATGGTGTTGCACCAATGTGCTGTGTAGTGCAGTGGTGTGATAGGCAGTCGCACCATAGGTAATGGAAACGGTCATTGATGAAAACACAGTTGTACGCCTGAGTTTGCAGGCGAAGCGAGCCACTCAATCACTCATTATTATCAATATGTTCATTAGAAACCTTATTCTCCTTTTTCCATAGTCAGATCAACTATTTTTTAAGCACAATTATTCTGGAAGGGGGACTGTATATGCGTCAGTGAGAGATGGCAGAGTCAGGAATATGAGAGGGAGAAGTGGCACTGCATAGAAAAGGTGCAGAAGTTGAATACAAGCGACGGGTATAATATTTGGTAGGGAGGGGGCAGGGATGGTGGCGGTGGAAGGTGTGTAAAGGGTTCTAGCCAGTCCAACAGGTATAAATGCAGGATTTAAAGGACGATCGTATCGCTACCACTTTCCTAGACACGATACTCACTGTCGAGTCGCCAAGGTATTATAGACGCGAAAGTGTAACGCACATACACATACATACAGTAGTGCTGTAATTAAATATCAAAGTGTGCCACAGGCATGGAGGAATGAGGGTGATTGTCACTGCCTGCTTTCTGCTCCACCTCAGACAGTGTGAAACGATTACTTCCTCCATGCAGTTCAAGGGGGTATATACCGTTACGTCTAAGAATCACGTTGCAGCGTCGCACTAGTGGCGCCGTCAGTACGGCTCGCCGCAGTCGGCTGAAATTCCGCTCAGAATACATTGGGCTGGTACTGTGAAGTATCTGATTCAAAGATTGCAGGTTCTAACTTCAGAAGTTCGCTTATGTTGTTGTTGTTGCTGCTGTTTCGAAAGATAAAACTGCAAACTACTCGCACTCGCTGCGCTGCTCGCCCCAGGCCGCCGCGCCATTTTTAGACCTAACGTTTCACACCCAGCTCATGGGACACGCTATGTGGAAATGAACTTCGCGTTATAGAAAATTGCATTCACACATGTTGCCTACAAAAGCACCGTTTTCCTGCGCTTATTTCGCTCGAAGTTCAAAGACACCAAGCGGGGTAATTCTGGCGGATTGTGGAATAATCAAGTAATATGAAAGTCGAGGTGGAAATGTAATTGTAAGAATTGTAATTGTAAAGTAAGAACGAAGCAGAGCGGTAAAAAAAGAAACCTCAAATCTCCTTTCTCACTCCGCTTTCGTTCCTTCTTCACCACTGATCGGTGGGAATGGATGCAGATGAGTGAGGGGCTAATTCAGCCAGTCGCCCGCCCTCGCATTATTCGCCCAGCGGACGCGAGGCAGTGTTTGGGATTGCAATAAAGACGACGAGTAGCGCATTCCCAGTGAAAGTTTTGCCACAGATCCTTTGCACTGAACTGCAATATTCGTGCACAAGGTAGAGTAGCGCTCAAAAGTATTCGACCAAACACTTTCTGTTATAACTTTTTTTCTACTTGAGCAACTTTGACAAAATTTTAATATGCGGTGCCTGAACCTATTGTCAACATTTCCTTCCACTTGAGTGCCGCTTGACTCTTTTCATGGTTTTTTACAAGAATTCACTACAAAACCACCGGAGAAAAGAAAAAGGCTTGGTCGAGAAAAACGGCTTTCTTTACAAAAACAAAACGAGCAAGCCTCAGAGAACATTAATATTTTGTAGGAAGACCACGACTTTTTATGACAGCGGCACAGCGGGACGGCATAGGGATGGCACTCCAAAAACGAAAAATTGTATTTAACCACGTAACTTACACCGTTGAGCGCCAAAATTGTATATTTAGTATACAGTGTCTCCAAGTACAATATACTAAAATTTCTCTTAGATCGGTCCAGTCAAAAAAGTTACAAGTGAAAACCCAGGTGAAAAACCATTTGGCCGTACTTTTGAGCGCTACTGTATATGTTCTGGCAGTTCTCATTCCTCGTCACCCCTGGCGGTGCCTGAATTATCGATGGCTTCAGGATGAACTCACGACCGTGGAGAAGTTCAGATAGATTGAAGTGACCACAATTCAAGCGGAGCCACATCATCAGGTAATCCGACAGAAAGGGCGAAGCCTGACTAAGACAAATATTTCTTGGGAGCTATTTTTCACCTTTGTTGAAGTGCTAAATGATTGACATTTGTTACCATTGGTCCATGACCTTTTAATGCTGAACGATTTACGAGACAGATGTAAAACGAGCAGACAACAGAATGCAGAAAAAGGAGTTGATAACCGGGAGAGAAATCGTGTCGACTGATACGATAAAGAGAGGGGCAGTGTTAACCTTGAAATGCACTTGACTTGAAGGAATGTTGATGTGATTGAAGACCTTAATATGATCATTATCATAAATATCTGCTCTACAAAAAATTAGGGACTTTTTCCTCGACAGAAGATCCTTCAATAATTGCTTAGGCCCCTTTTCTCTGTAGAAAATCGATCAGAATAATCTCATTCGCTCAGACTTTTCCGGAAAATCAAAGCTATCAGCATGACGAAAGGAGTTAAAAAGAGTGTGCGGTGAAGATAGGTGGCTGCTAAACGTCAAATGACCCACTCGCATGACCCGTGAAATTGAATTTCATCAACCACCAATCGCACTATCCGTGCGAAGTAGGTTACTTGGCCAGCAAAAACTTGTCTTTGAGGATAAGAGTTCAGACTAAAGAAATGCATGACACAATATTTGCGCAAATCCCCATTTCAAACACATGCAAATGGGATATGATTGTGAATTATCCATAGTTTTCGACTTTTCTCCTGTCATTCCGCTGGTTCAGCGGGATTACTGAATACAGAGATGCTGAAACTAAGATCGGGCAGAGGTTGAGTGAATTTCGGCATCGGAAACCGAAAAGGCAAGTAGACAATCACATAATCCCTTAACTGCAATTGAGAGAAGTGCTTAGGGAAGCTTGAAAACAGTGGTTGTAAATATTTGGGTGGTCAGAAAGCCCAATAAGAGTCACAAGGGGGCAAAATTTGCTTGTAACATCTTATGGCGAGGTATTTTGCCATCTGCACGGCCGTTGCTAAGCTAGCATCGACCACCCTGGCTCGCTGGTAGTGTTCCGGATCTGCAATATGGGGTTCGTGGGTTTGCTCCACTCAGGTGCGGATTTCTATTGCATTTCGTGTTACTTTGTCAGGAGGTGCTTTTCTTTCATTTCTGAACGTTTCCTTGTACTGGTACCTGTAGCACCCATCATTTACTTTGCCACTTTATTTATAACTACTAACATTACCCACAAGGGAAGGATGTCAGGTTAAAGTTTATAAAAGGTAAAATTGAGATAACTCAAATTAAAGATACGTAGTTGACAGACTATTAAAAGTAGAGGATCACGTATATTCATAATAAGTAAATGAAGGAAATCGCAGCGCTAATTTGGGGGGGGGGCGCACTCCATTGAGCTTGACGTCCGGCGCTATTTTTGTCTAGGTTTTTAGCCTAAGCCTTAGTTTGGGAAGGTTTTCCTACTCTTAACGTAATGTTCTGGCAAAAATACACTCCAATACACAAATTGATGATTGTGGTACGGTTTCCAGTAAGGGACGGCAGCGCGACAATAAGCGCCTCCCAACCACAGTGGAACCGAAGCAACAATAACGACTAGTAAATGAATTAAAGGCACTGGGATGGGTAGGGAGAAAAAAGAAATGGGAAGAAATATTCGTTTCAAAGCGTATGTTCGGTAGCGAAACTCCGGCTGAAAAGCGCGACGTTGTAGTCTGTGTTCGTATTCCCCGCGCATCACTGCGAAAAGCACACATCACCTTCCCGAGTTGTTCGCCGTAAGGGATGACATTTGCTGTCTCGTAGAGTGTCAGATGATGTGAAACAAGAAATACAGGTAATAGCGATAAACAAGTGAAACAATGAAAGCAAGAATAAGCGAAAGAGTAAGATAAATGTGTTTATGACTAAAAAACCAATGAATTCACACTCGACGTAATGACATGGCATCGTATGTGCGTGGCGGCATCCGAACAAACCACAGTACCTCAGCCCAACATTACCGTAGGCCAATTTTGTCTTCTCCCGGTGTTTTTCTAATAATTGGAATTTTAGTGTGCGACTGTTCCAAAAAACCTGTTGATATGAATAATCAGCTCAATAGGGCTAGTTCTGAATAAATATAAATTTATATAACGACAGTTATTTAGTGAAGTTTTCAAATTTTTAGCTCACAGATGACAGCATACATTATCTTTACGTATGTACGCATACAGGTAGTGCCAAAATAGAGTAATTTTTTCTCCTCCACTTTCAACACTAGTCGAATTTCAGCAAACTCTAACGAGGTGTTTGCATCCTCATATTCAAATACAGACCTCACTATCACTAAACTCTGTAACAGCCTTCTGCACGAACAGAGTCGGAGCTTATTCCGAGTGGACATGATGTGTCACCTCAATACGGCAGAATCGGAGATTTCGTCACTTTCGTTCACAACCTTGCTGAGGTCCGTTCACTCTGGGTACCTTAGGGGATTCATATCAGGTGTTACCATTGAGTAATCCGTTTTTTTTTCAAGCTCCCAAAATCCTTCGTTTCCAAAGAACCAAAACGTGCCATTACCACTGAAACCCCTCCGGAGGCGGATCGGAGGCGTGAAGAATGACACTTCGGATCATAGCAGCCTTGTCCAAACAGCCGAGGCTCTGTGACTTCCACGAACCGAGGGACCAGTCCTCAGGAAGTTTCCACAAAGGCTACCACGGAACCTGGCTTCACTGTTTCACGCGGACTTTTATACCGTAGGTGCTCTAAAGCTCGACTGCGCCGACTGAAGACTCCGTATTTTGATGAAGGTGAAAGTAGTGAGTCTCAGATTGCTCCTGTTCGTGAAGGAACACTTCGGGAATATTCTGCCCCAATACTTATATCTCCTTCGTTTCCCTGTTTCGTATACTTGGCGGATGCGAGCCGTGAGCAAAATTACTTTTTTTGGCGCCCCCTGAATACGTGATCAACAGTTTGGAAAGAGCGCAATCACTTATTCCTATCCACTTTCATATTGCATTTTGATAACTACAGACGATCAGAGTTAGGATGGGTGCATTTTCGGAAAGTCACGTCATCCAATCTCAAGTACTCCTAAATACCCATGGAAACCGAAGGTGTGGCGTAAGCGCAGTCAGATGGTTAAAGAGATAAAGATGATTTGATGATTCAGACTACAGTGTTCATATAGCCAAGAAAATCAGAATTCATTCTACGCACCTGCAATGTGGCAAGCAGCAGATCTAACGAAACTGTACCTACACAATCGCCTAAAAAAACCAGAACAGCGGTACTACGCATGGCGCATCACCAGCGAGAATGTTCATTTACTTACTTACTTAGGATCACTTGCTAATAATGATTTGTTCGAATACCCTACGTGCCCATGGCGAGTTCTACACAGTTTCGAACGACGGCATGCATGTATGTATCGAGTACCCACACAATTACCCCAAATTTTCTCGAGCAAGGCTCAATGCATGGCTCACCAACAGTATTATTCATTGTGATCATAGTATTAACAATACGAAATTATTCGTCAGAGCCGAACTGAACCAATACCAATTCGGCGGAACTCTTCATATGCTATACATCTAAGGCGCCATGGCACACATAAAATTATATAGAAATATTGAATACGATATTAGAGCGAAATACGGTATTTACAGTAATCGATGTTAATTGAACGGAACAAACCGGGGCGGTGAAACGTTGAAATCTGTGCGCTGCCAAATTACACGCATCAAAAAGACTGAGATTAGAACGGTGAATTGTGCTAACTAAAAGTAGGCTGACAGCAGGAGGGTGGGGCTAGGAGACCAGGCACAGGAGTTGGGCGCCAAAAATTCGTCATCAGGAACGACATGGTGATGGGAGCGGACAGTCATTCTTCATCTCTAAAGACGTCAACGAAAGAGAAAGAAGGTGGTAGCGCCAGTTGAGATGAGGAGTGAAGAGGGAGGGGATGGTAAGAGAAGTACGAAGTCCGCGGAAAACATCAACAAGGCAAGATGACGGCTGAATGGCTCGAAAATCACACACGAATTGAGCAGTAGTATATGTGGCCAATGGCCATAATAATGGCCTATATAACGTTGGAACTATCATAATAACATACCGTAACCGTACGTATACAAACATACACAAAGAGCAGAGTCCTAGTGAAGAGAATTCTTCAATCAATAAAAAGCAATAGGGACGGAATTCAAGAATAGATGCGCTTTGGTGTCGGTCGGTGCCGAGGCGATGACACACACACACAGACCCAGTAGACGCTTCTTCAAACTAACGACGGCAACCATGAATATGGGGCCCGGGAGAACATGACCGCTGTACCACATCAGCACAAAAGAACAAAGGTGCACTAAAATTTGATGATCTCTTCCTTTTTATTTGCGCTGAACAGGCTGCCACGGGTAATAGAAGGAGCGTATCCGGGCGATTCCTTCTCAAGAGGTAGTCGAATAGCTGATGCCGGCGGTGGTGATATTGACGATGGTCGGGAAGTCCTGGAATCGAATAAATCGTAGAAGCCTTATGAAATTTGAAAGCAAGACAGTAAGAAAAAGAAATACTAACGGCATTTTTGGTTTGGGTGGTACTGGAGGCGGAGCTGCTCGGCCTGCTCCAACGCCGTTCAGATTATCGTAATTCATTGAGCGACCGTTCATCATTACAGGGATCTGAAAAGCGTCATTTAATAGCTTAGAAAGTAGGTTCTCATGGCGTTTACCGCCAGCAACAGAACAACGACCCTAATGTATCCACATCCCTTTCCTAACATAAATGCCAAATAAACTGCGTGTTAACACCGCGGCTATCCAGGAAAGGCATTCACTCCTACGATCGCCGAAACCAAGCTTCACTTTTATCGAGCCGGCGCTACTTCCTCATCATGCTCTGACTGTTTATCATCTGCACATGGTTCTGTTTTATGGGATATGTACCCTTATGTCAGGATTTCGCACGACGACGAGCGCCGTGCGACGCAGTGTGTGAGCTATGCGCGACGCGGTAGTTGGATCTTAGAGCGATTACACCCTAATGCTAGGGAAGCGCTACGCAGTTGACTTGTAATCGCTTGTAATCGACCAGCAACACGGCGCCTTTAGCTCGTCCGCATTGTTTCGCTTGCGACATGCCGCGGTGCGAAATACTGACATAAGAGTAAACACACTGTTCTGTGTAAGTCTCCTTTGGCGAAACCTTCTATGGCCAAATTAGCGACGAAAAAAGCAAATTATGGAGCTTCAGAATGAAACAGAAGCGGTTACAGTAGGCTCACCCAGCTTATCTAAGCTGTCACCGTTTACCGAAACCCTTATACAGGTGTAAAATTCGACATTCAACTATCGTTATATTCTGAAATGCTCCGGGCTAAGGCCCAGGAAGTCTATGGCGATTGAAGGTTTTCCTATTAGCATGTTACTTACGGGATTACACCTAGAATGGGGCGTAGGGCACCGTCATCGCTTCAGGACCCATCCCATACCATACGGGCGCGCATAGCTCGTACCATCGCGTTGCACGCCGTTGCAAAGCGAATTTTCTATTCTAATGGCATACAAGCTGACATTTAGTATCTATCGAAGTGGGTGATCCCCCTCCCGACTAAGCACTCCAGCACAGTAGTAAATAGTTACCGGCTAATTTATAGATTCCGTGCATCCCTATGGTTCACCCTCGTGCAGCAAGGTACAGTCTCGGCAGTTGCAGACTGAGCTATCTGTCGACAGAGAGGAAGAAATACGTGAATTATCCCGGGTGACTTTGATTTCATGACCGTGGCCGATCCGTACGCGAGCAGTGTGAAAAGCATCGATAGGAAAGCAGCATAATGAAAAATGCCCGTGAAACTAACATTTCGCGTCTTCGGAGGTCGTCCAGGTGGTGGCTTCTGATCGAACTTTGGTGGCAAACCTGGTGGATGACGATCCTGTAAATTCTTCCCTCAGAATGTTTCCACAATTTCTCCCGAAAAATCTCAAAACATCAGCACAGTCAGGAAAATATTTTTGGCAACGAAATCAGTGAGGAAATTAATGGCGCCGCTTATTAATGACTCCGCTATTCAGTCACCACAACACATCGCCAGGTATTCGTCAGACACAGTCACACCAACGATGCTGACGACATGGACAGCACATCGATATATTCATGTCTTTTGAATAATTTCCCTATTTTTGTTGTACATTGATTCACAAAAATAGAAATAGTATTTTTTGAAGCCGATTATTCCCTTGGGATGCGCCACGCATCCTAGCTCCGAGCAGAATAGTGGTGGCAGGTGTATACGATCTAGACCAGGTAAGGATTTGCAGGGCCCCATGTATAAATACGTACAAGCCGATGGTTCAATGCTCCCAGACGAATCTGGTACCGATTCATCTACCTCGGAGGAGTAGACGGCTTGGTTGGCCTAGGTGGGCAGGCAGTGCGCGGCACCTGTCACCACACTACATCCGCACCTCATATTCATCCATATAGCTAGAAAATCAATAAAATTCCTACCTCCTCTGCAGATGTGGTGGTTAGAAGTTTCGTCTCGATGAGATGAACTCGTTTTTGTGGTGAGTAACTCGTCACGTCCTCTGTAGTTTGAGTGGGCTCCACAGATGATTCACGTGTCTTCACATGCGGAGGTGTAACCGGCCGCGGGGGAACAGGCGACATTGAAGTCGCAGGCTTCTTCTCAATAACTGTGATCCGCTTCTGCAACAAACCCATTAGAAAAAAAATTTAGCAAATAAATTAATGAAGTTGCATAAGTTGTTCAATTGCATTAATACTTAGCGAATTGGCAGCAGTTACTGCTGTAAGCGGAGCAATACCGCCTGAACTCATGTCTGCCTGAGCATTGAGCCACAAGTTCACACAGTATAGATGCATAGTGAAAAAAATCAACCAGACGATTACCAGTTGATCCAAAGAAGGAGAGGAACGCGGTGATGGGGTGTTCGTGAGATCTCGACCACATTCGACGAGCAGTTTGTAGGCTTCTTGAGCTTCAGCCGTCCAGTCTGTTGGCATTTGTTTCGAGTGGCGAGCTGCCAAGTTTGCACTAAAAGAAGATAACTTTACAGCTACGGGGTAAAGCTAGAATATCTATTTAGTTGGAATGAGCCACGCTTCCGAGAACTCTAAGTCCTTCGTTTCATACATGGGATATGAACAAAGAGTATGATGGGGTGTTAATTTTACGCACGTGTATAGGCCCTCCCCGAATCTCGTTGGTTGAGTAGTACCTGGAATAAGCTCAGCTGTAGGTGACAACTGATCCCGTGCCCCATCCATACGGGATGCTCAAGACAGAATGGTAGATTTCCTCTCTTGTACGTAATTATACAATACTAAGGCACTGTACACTAAGGACGAAGAGAAGAAAGAGTAAAATCACTGACCTAAAAGATTTTTCGTCGTCCACTCGAGGACCATCCGGTAGAGGCTCTTTCCGACGGCCAACGCTCAGCTGCGACTGCGCTTTTTTATGCTCACGAGTCTGAAATCGGAGACCATCAGAACTTGCTGAGGGTCAAGTTCGTCTCATAAATAACTTTTGGAATTACGATTTTTGGGGATTTCCATTGCAGACCAATAAAAGTCAAAACAGAATGCCATAACACTTGTAAATATTTGTTAGAAAAGCACCTTACTCAGCTTATTCCGCTTACAGCAATACCCCGAAATTTCCATAAAGCCTTTCCGGCACTATCATCCCAAAGCTACCCTACTACCTCTCCAAGCGATGTTGTCAAAGAGGTGATTTTTAGAAAACTTTTCGATCTGGCTGCAAAATTCTGCTCAGGGGTAATTCGACCCTTAGAACACGAATATGACATTCGTTTGACGCGAATCTGCTTTGCGCCTGCGCCACAGACGCCGACGGATCCACTCATTTTGGCGCAGGCGCCAAGCGGTTTCGCCCGAAACGAATGCCTTATTCGTGTTCTACGGGTCGAAATACCCCCGGGTAGAAGCTTGCAGCCAAATCCAAAGGATTTCCAAAAATCACCTCTTCGACCGCATCGGCTGAAGAGGTAGTGGGGTAGCTCTGGGTAAATAGTGCCGCCTTTCCTTACTGTCAGAGAGATTTGGCATTATAGACAATCATGTAATCAAGTCATAGATTTTGTAAAATGACCTTTCTATGCTGTAACACTGATATAAACTGCGTACACAGCCTATCACATCACTAAACGACCAACTCGTCCACTATAAGGCGAGACAGTAGGTTCATAAAAATGAAGGATCGCGATGTCAGGGGCAGTGATAGCTGAATTCAACCATCGCTATCCCAGTCACCGCGAAATGGTCGAAAAATAATTCTTACTGAAACTTCGCCCAGGGGTCTATGGGGAGCTGATTACGAAAATGACATCTGTTTTCAAGATTGGCCCCAAGTTGGTGCATTTGCATAGTGTTGGTGCACGAACAGCTTTTTACCAATTTCGTTCCACATTGTCATCTAGGGATACATAATGCTGATCACGTATATGACATTGGTTTCAGTGCACGCGGCGATTGACTCAAGATTGCGCCAGTCATGTTCGTTTTTTCTGCGCTATCTAAGTAGCTGAAGAGCTCATCTTTCCGCTGTCGTGCCTCATCTTATACTGTCCGACAGTCATTGACTTGCACATTCAAGCGCACATTTTCGCCTAAGCCTCGAAAGAGAGGGAAAGGTTCGTTTCCTTCTTAGAGGCTGGGCAAAACCTACGGGGAACAGGGTGGTGAAGCTAAACGACGCTAGGACCTCGAAAGAATGTTCGGGATCATCACTCTAAGAAAACTCTGCTAGGCTAAGTTACAGCGAAAATTATTTCTCTGGCAAACTGCCGATATCTGAGGTAGTGATCCTTGAATAGTGCCCTGAGCTCTATTAAATTCTTCCATTATTTTAATCCTGTTTTACAGCAATAAAGTTGCTGTCAGTTTCCGTTTCAATGACTTTACGCACCTCTTTCTCATGCCATCGTTGCAATTCTTCAGCCGTCATTAATCGAATCGAGTTCGGCGATGGTGTTGACGATGATGACGCACTAAAATCCACATTTCATTCAGCATAGCAATTCCATCACATACCAAACCAGTAATCGATTACAACATATGAGAAAGAAAACTCTGAATTTCATATTTCAGAGCCAGATATGCAAAGATTTAGCGCATTCACTGGCAGAGACTACAAAGTTTCTTCCAGAACGGGCCAACCTTTAGCTGAGGGAGCCTTAAGGGTCAAATGCATGTAGCACTCGATCTCCTGGCGAAAGGAAGGATTCCCAAACGGTTGTCAACGAAAAAAAAGTGCGTGAGGAGAGGTGGGGCACCGAGCATTGTGGGGACGATCGCAAGCCACATGAAATTTTAGAAACAACTGTGAACAGTAACAAAAAATTAGGAGCTCACCTGCCGGTAGGTCTCGGTGGCGGAAGCTCTTTCCCGTTGTCTGTGATCAGGGGTCGTGTATCATCGACAAGATCATTGAGTGAAGAGAGTGAAAAATCGGTAAGATCCCTCTCTAAATGCTCTACCTCATCACACAGGATCGTATCCGCCGTGGCGGGTCCCGTATAAGCAGCGCTCGTGTTGGTTACGTCACGACTAAAATAAGTAATTATGTGAAAATGATTTAATAATCTCTTGAAACCTTGACTCCAAGTTCAAACTCACGCAGGACTTCTCGCATAGACGGCAGAGATCGGTTTAACAAATGGCGAGCTGATCGGAGGCCGATGGCGATGGGCTTCGTTGTTTCGAGAAGCACCACTGCTGTTCAACGACGCTAGCTCGGTGAACTCCTCTTGCATACTGCGATTCATCGAATTTGCAGCTGATTCCTGAAACCACCATAAGATTGTCGAAGATGGCCTTTCGTAGAGCTTTCTATAGTTCAACTTTCTAATCAACTTAGTTTTCCTACTTTGATCACATGAAGCAGGCCTCCCACTTCCTTGGAGAGAATGGCCAGTAGTAACTAGAATTATATGCGAAGGCAGAACTTTGTCTCATACATTGTGCGAGTAAAATTAGCTGAAGCTGCGCGGGCAACTATGTCAGAACCGAAGTTAAATACGTGGCGCATTCCAAAAAGCTTACCCAATCCTGGCAGAATAAGCTGCCATCCTGGTTTCAATGGAATGGGCGAACAGGGAAGCGAAGTTTCAAATGGCTACCTGTAGACGGAGGGCGATCAAAAAAAAAAGAAAGTGAAAGACGGGGCATCTACTGAGGTGAGGTATAAAAGGGAAACGACAACCGCAGAGTAATAATAGTATGGAAATGGAAACGAGCTCAGAGACATAGAATGAAACAGAAAGGTTTTACAGAGGGCAAAAATGGTAAAATGTAAACAAGAAGAGTCAGTGAGAATGGAGCCAAAGGCAGGAGGTTACGAAAAATATTGAAAATAGGTCAGACGCAAAGCGAGTTTTCAAATAGAAGAACAAAAAATAAGTGTTCATAAATAATATTTCTATAAAGAAATTTACAGTTACTATCATTCTATGGTTAGCTGTTAAATTCGAACTTGTTATGGACAATTTTGGGGAGTTTTTAGTGCAAAAACGCAGTAATATTGGAAGACTAATCCTACATTAACGTCAAAAGTGGATTTTTGGTCCAACTGTGATATAAGTCTGCAAATTCAAACGATCGATAACAGGAGACGAGCCAGGACTTTGCTCACCTCAAATCAAGGAAGTCCTGCGCGTAAAGTATAAGCAATCTCACAAATACACAAATATGTACGTCGTAAAACAACCGCATCAGCGCCGTAAAAATGTCAGTGAAGCGGCTAGATTTTCTGAACGGCTTATGTTCAGATAGCAGGGTGTTGATATGCGGAAACGTCGAGAATGGTCACGAGGGCTGGTCGGAACTCCTTGGTGACTACGCGCCAATGGCTATACAAATAACGCGTATAAAAAGGACACGTCATTCAATTCAGTGATCAATGGTTTGAAATAATCCTCGAAATGGACGAAAACAAGCAAAAAGTAGCCCTCCCGTCTGCGCCATGCAGTCCGCCTTCATCCGTATTGCAGATATCCTTCAATGTTTAATAAACTTACGCTATGTGAGCTATGCATGTATGTTCACACTGAAGGGGTGAGTATTGAGAGCTCTTGAGTGACACCAAAATAAAAGTAAGAAGTCTAATCAGACTATCTGGAGAAATTCCCGGTGAAAACAGCGCTTTGAGCTTTGAAGAAGGCATCTATTTCCGAAAACTGCCACTTATTATAACGTGGCGCGCCCCTTTTGTTGACATGGTCCGCCCCTTTCGAAATCAACGTTGGGATGGGGGTCTTTTCTCTTGGGATTTTGGACGCTTCGTTCGTTTTCCGTCCATTTGGCATCACGAACATCTCTTTATTCATATCCTGTAATCTTCTCATATTCGGCACCAAATATCCCTACCTCTCCCTTTAATTCTAACTCAACCACATAAACTTAAACGCGTCATGAGGAGCATCCTGCAGGTTGGTCCGTTAGATATGAACTTCGTCTTTCTATCATTGCTGAACTATTCAGCACGTCTACTTTATAGTCACCAACCAATATGCAAATTCGACCTCAGCGGATATTAGATCCCACGTCTTGCCTGAGGTAATTAGTAAACCAGGACTACCTGACTACTTCTTTTGCCAAGATTCCAACAAGAAATTCATATTTCCGGTCTCCACAAAATCATCCGCACACCATAACTCTCAATCGATACAAGTGAGTAACAATGACATGCGCAGTCGAATAACAGACCGTTAGAGGCGGAGCACTTGGCGAAACTGACGGCCGCAGTTGAGGCGATGCTTGAGACGATGTGGACGGAGGCGGCTGTGATGGAGCTCGTGAGACCGGCGGCGAAACCATTTCTCGAAATGCTACAGAGTCCTGAACACAACAACACAAACTTCTCTTCAATTAGAGCAATTAATAGTAGAAATCCCAGTCAGAAAGTAGGCCATGCCTATATGTAGTGCAGAAAAGAGTATTCGTTAATCGTCCTAGTATTGTGGGAACAAAGGCCGGCGAAGCGGAGCTGCCCGTGGGGGTGGGGCCACGGGCGCTCTGGGAGCAAGGTAACGGCGATGCTCAGAGACGCAGGGTGGAAAGCAAATCAACATTGGGCGCAAAACTTTGAACTCCATTTTTCCCGCCGACAGCTGCTCAAATGTTGGTCGCAGGGAATTCAAACAAGTCGCTTCCATTTTTCGATTTCTACTTCAGAATGGAGGTAATTCGCGGTTTGTTTCGTGTTTCTGTTTATGTAGTGTATCTAGTAGAGTGATTTCAAGAGGAATTAGAATCATGGAATTCCCGTGGACGATTTTTTTTAAAGGAGTGCATTGTGGAAGATTTGGAAGCGGTCATTCACGAGGAGGGTGGGGGGAGGAGGGAGGGGGGAGGGGGGGTGCACGGCGGGCATGGCCTGAAACGTTAGTGGTGGAAGGCAGTTAATGGGAGCATTTTTGACACGCCTCTGGCGTGCACTGGGGAGGGATGCACGGTCTCCAACGCTCTAGCAGTAATGGCTGGCAATCTTAAGCGCGTTGGCTAGTGAGTGAGTAACGGGTGCCTTGTCGAGCAAGCAGCCGCAGCTCGTCAAGCTTTGATGGAACGCACTCGAAACGCGTAATGTACCACCAGCTCTATTCTCTGCATTTGTCCATCGGCTTCCGATTTGTTTCGTAGCATAATTATAATTAGGGAAATAAACAGCACTCGAGGACCACGTAAGGACCATGGTTTTAAAAGACACCGGGAGGGGTAAATTTGGGAAATTGGGGTATTATGAAGGTAGAGGTGCTCAGCAATATAAGAGTAGAGAAAGAAGGGCATAAACTGCGGAAAAACCGAGGAGTAGGAACCCGAAAATCCCCCTTCCCTCTTGCGTTCCTCTGCGTCACTAGCCGGGGTGGACTGAAAACAGGCCAGAAGCTGAATCAGCCGGCCGCAATCGTTTTCCCGCCCCTCTCCGGCGACTCGCCCGGCCGCAGGACGACATGTCGTGCTGCGAAGTCGTCATGAGACTCCAAGCCGCGTTTTTTCAATGCGATTTTCGCCACATATGACCTCTTCTGAAGTAGATGGTTCGTTTTCATAACGCATGTATTCCCAGATCTCAGTTACCCCCACCCCTACTGGTGCCTTTGATAGAGCCGCAACTACAAACCACTAGATTACCATCTTGTTGTCCAACTACCGCCTGCAGGCCATTAGTTCATGCAAAAATCATTCTTGAAAAAAAATCCCAATTGCTGTAGATATAGGATTAAGTACACTCACGCACGGCAAAGCAGAAAACAATGAATCATCCAAACAGAAAAAAACGGAAGAAGTTCAAACTTAGTTGTAAAATAGTATTGAGCAATAAAACATGTTTCGAAGGTAAGTTAATTTTCGCATCACGCCGAAACGAAAAACGGGGCTTCTGATCGAAAAATACAGGTGACTTCACAAAGACAGTGAAGAGTTCCTGAGTGTTACGGCAGGTAGATCAACCCAACGTAGAAGACAATTAAACAACAGAATGGACGTGGGAATAGAGGTTGAAAAAAGATTAAACCGGAAAAAATGGGATAATGGGGTTCAACAGATAAAATCACCTTGTTTGGTACTATAACGTCTCGTAGTGACATCGTCTCACGCAGAGTGATACCTTCACGAGCTCCTGTGCTTCGTAGAAGAACAGGCGATGAAACCTAGTAGCAGAACTTAATTGCATAATAACTAACTAATACTAATATTATAAAAAAGCACTTAGTGAAAACAGACGTCTTCTCCGTATCCCTCATAGAGATATGGAAAAACAAAAAAAAATCACTCCCATGCGCGCGGTTGCAACGCGTTTTCATGGAATATTGGCAGTTGTGACCAGCAATTCTATCCAATTTCAAAATAATCTATTCCATATATATAGCATTTCTTTGGCAAAATTAGCTGCTTCATGTCACTTCAGTGGTATCTTGCAAAGGCTCCAAAGAAACGCGTCGCTGTCGCGTGCGCGTATGGATCAGCGAACGTTTCTTTTGTCCCCTACTTTTGACTGGAAGGATATCATCGTGAAATTATATAATTTCAGACCTAAGGAAACTATGCAGTCAAGCAGTGAGTAATTAAAGTTGAACGACACTGACGCCGAAGATTCGATGGACCTTTAGCAATGCCTTATCAGATCCTCTACGTCTCCATCGTTCTATCCCTACTTTTCTAATACAGACATGCGACAGCTGCAAGATTATACATGGTACAGGGCTTTATTCATGTTACCTTACCCCATCACACCTACAGTAGTCCTTGCCATCGATCTTTTGTGCACTGTGCGCGCGGTCCAAACCCTAGGCGTATCTAGAGAGCCAATCGCTCATTATACGCCACGCGGACACTCAGAAAGCCGGCGTGTAGCAACAAAATCTGAATCTAATAAGATGCACAAGAGTTACTGTAACTGAAGGTGTGGTTCTGTACCGTGTATGATCATGCATGTCACTTCTGGCAAAAACTACCATTTACTAAGAAAAGCTCCACAGCACAATTTTACATTAGGAACGTAACTGGCTTTTGGAACAAAGCATAACCTAAATAGTAATAAAATAAAATCTAATTAGAACAAAAGACCATCCTGAAAGACTTTTCGAAAGGCGGCTGGATTTTCTTTTATTGTTTTCAAAGGAAGAGGAACCATGTCGAATTTGACGACCTTGTGCACACCCACCCCCTACTTCCCCTCTTAACCCAAAAAAAAAAAGATTAAGATGGGCACTATATGATCTGCTATGCCTCTGAGCTCGTACTTCGCGTTTTGTAACAGATTCGATAAGCTGAAGTCACACGGAACTGGAATAATCACCGTATATCACAGCGATTATATTAGGTTGTCCCAAAAGTCTTGTAGTATTTTTCAAAAAAAAGATAACTCTTGTTTACTTCGAGACAGGTCTAGGCGATTCAGGAAAATGGTAGAACGTCCTCTAAGCTTTCTAGTAAAATATATGTTGACCCACCAGATTCCGTGGAGAGAGCTACAGTGCCCGTAGTCGATACCCACCCAACATGCGGTGTCATCTACTATGAGTGGTCTTGCGGCACCAAAGCGAGGGAAGCTGGCTACTCCATCAACGCTGCATTGGGCAAGGGATGTGTGAGCTACGAGACCGTGCGCCGCTGGCTCATCAGCTTCAGCAACGCGAGATTGACATGGAAGGCAAGCCACGCACAGGACGCCCACACGCATTCGACGACGAGACGCTGCTCTCCCCATTCGCGCCGATCCTGAAACCAACACGCGCGAGCCAGCGGAGTGGAATGGACAAGCACCCTAACCGTAAATCGTCGCCTCCACGAGCCCGGGTATCGGAAGGTACTGTCGCGATGGACCTCATGCCCTGACGGATGCTCACGAAAGTGCCTGTGTGAGCATCTGTCAATCGCTGCTGCTTCGCCCGCACCGCAACGACTTTCTCGTCTATCTGGCTACGGTCGATGACAGCTGGGACATGTACGATACCAACGCATCCCGCACCTTTTGGCTGCTACGTGGCGCCGAGCAGCCAACGCAGCTCATGTCCGACCACTATCCGAAGAAGATTTTACTCTGCTGCTCCTGGACGCGGAAGGAATGCTTTCCCAAGAGGTGCTGGCACAAGGCGAGACAGTACCCGCTTCCGTATACACACAACAGCTTCAGCAGATCGCTGTCGCTATTCGAGAAAAGCGCCTGAAAAGGTCCGCGGTCACCCTCCTTCATGACAACGCCCATCCATACGTCACGAAGTGTACACAGGCCAAGCTACAGGAGCCCGGCTGGGATTTGCTGCCCCACCCGCCATACTCGCCAGACATTGCCCCTTCTGACTAGCACCTTACCCATCCTCTTGAATCTTTCCTGGCCAAGAGAAGAATCGCTGATTATGACATGCATGCAAAGGCGATCGCTGACTTCTTCGACTCTCAGAACCCAGAGTTCTGGGAGGAGGGGATCAGCGATTTACCTATGAGGGGGCAGAGTGTTGTCGATAACAATGGTGAATACGTTGTTGCCTGATTGCTGTTTGTTGGAAGGAAAAATAATGAAAAGTGATGATCAAAAAAATGCTACAAGGTCTGAGGTTCGGAAAAATATGCGAACAGGATCTGTGACCTGTCCAACACTTTTGGGACAACCTAATATTTGTGAATATGGCAGGTATGTACATATGTATACATAAAGGTCAGTTCATAAATTTCGGGGAACAATCATTGCCGAAAGTGCGCAATCTGGCCGTCGAGACCGGTCTGAGGTTCGGAAAAATATGCGAACAGGATCTGTGACCTGTCCAACACCTATGACTCAACGAGTTATGGCCTGAAAACGGCCTACCTACCTGTGACAAAGAAGGTGACAAATGCGACTGGGCCGATGTTCCGTTCGTGTGCACAGACGATGGAGACACTGCGGGCGGCACTAGTTCTTTCTTGTCCAGCTGAAAGAAAAAGACCGTCAGGAAGGGGGAGAGGGGCCAAAATTGGTGCCCTCAGTGTCTGGTAAGCTGAGCGACAGAGGAAGACATAAAACGGTAAAGATGCAAAAAATAAGAAATAGTGACGCCGTGCCTACAGGGAATAATGAGCACTACAAATCAAGAGCTATCATCCTAAGCAGGATGCGCATTGTTACGAAAGGAAATTCTGGTCAATGTGGGTTTGGGGTGGGGTGGGGAGGAGGAGATGCAGCATGTTTCTGATATTGTGCACTAACGCACTACCCACACCTGAAAACACACAAGAGACTTACAACGACTTCTTTTCCAAAGCATAATGACATTGAGGGTTTCCTGATGTGGAAAGGGGAGAAGTGAATTCTTGAATACGAGGGCCATGCTCGTGCGCATAGCGCCGGCTGGCAAAATGCCGGCGCGTCCCCGAGGAGCCAAATTTTGCCTCTGGGAGCAGCAGCCCATTGTGTCCCAGAGGAGCTTCTCCCGCGGGGGAATGCGTCCCGGTGTAGTCTTTGGGCGGCGAACGCGGCGAGGCTACCTATACTGGAGCGAGGGTGCGCCGGCTGGCACGCATGCCGGCATGTCCCCGAGGAGCCCGAACGGCTCCCTTGGCATTGCGTGTCCCAAAGGAGCCGTTCGGCCCCGCGGATGCGGGCCGAACGCGTCCCTCTCGCACCCGGGAGAAGTGAATTCTTGAATAATAATGAGTCTAGCCCTGAACCCACATGGACCCGGAAATCTGAACGCAGCATGCCAGCTCGCACTCATCGCGTCGCACGCCGCGTTGCGGTTTTCTGTCTTGCCTCCCCAACATTAGGACCTGAGATGGAGAAAGCAGCAAGAAGCAAAAATGATAACAGCAATGCAGGTAGGATCAAATGCCACTCATTATGAGATAGCCGCTAAAGGGAAGGGGTGGTGAGCGAGAATGGTGAAAATGGAGGAGATGGGGAAGGTCAACTCGAACAAAAATGAAGTGGAAATTGTATTTTAATTTTCGATTCGTTTCCAGGTATTCGGGAGATCCACCCACACACATCCTCCCGCACAGAAAAAGTAAATCAACCCTACTGCCACTAGCTCGAAAAGTAAGTTTTGAAAAGGGTGTTGTATGGAAATCAGGTTACCTAGTAGGAAGTCTTATCGCATTCTCTTTAATAGGCAGTCGTATTCCAATACGCGCCATTCTCTGAATTCTAATGAGCAGTTCTACAGGCTACTTCACTCAAAGAGCTATCCCTTTCCAGCCAACGAATTTGTTTTCTCATCAGTCAAACTATCCCTGAGACGACAAAAGGACGGAGGACATTTTTGATAACCGCTGTTTATCGCCGCATCGCGAGCTGCGGCGATAAACAGCAGTTATCAAAAATCAAAAATATCAAAAACGAAGGACAGAGTTTTTGAACGTGATCATTCCCTTGTTCAGATGCGCCGCGCATTCCAGTTCCACTCAGAGTCGCGATAGCAGTTGAATACGTTTAACCCAAACATGGTATGTGAGGATCAGCCGATGTACAAGTCAGTGCTTTGAACCTTCAAGGCAAGTCTGATACCAATTCAGTGACCCCAGAGAGATGGAAGGCTAGGTTGGTCCAAACGGGCATCCGGGGATTGATCCCCTACTATGAAGATGAGAGTGCGCACCTCCTGTCGCGGCATCACCTTTTTCCCAGAATACATAAGGCAGAAGTATTCCTACCTGTAATAAACCGAACGCAGTGCCGTCGATACCAACGTGACAGGTATGCCGAACTTCTCCGACCGGTTCTGAGATCAACGCTTTCCGCTTCTCTCGCTCCCGTTCTTTATCCTACAAAAAAAGTGACATTTCTTCAATATACAAGGTTTCCGGGCAGAAATCCTGCTACGATTCATTGACTGCGCCCTTTTCTATGAGGGTTTTCAAGCGAATAAAATCTACTACAATGCACGTTTTTTCATTCACAGAGTAACCTAACGGGTGTCTGGTTTTGACGCGTGCGGTCGCGATGCGTTTAATCTGTTTTTTGGATGTGAATCTGCCACAGTCAGTCACATACCCTGAAGCCGTATAAGCTATCACAACGTCCACCCGATTTCAATCCACTGAAACTAGCTATCGTAGTATGGTCGTATTAGCTTACAATGTTTAAAGGAATCGTCCACGGGAAATGAGTTTTTGTGTTACCCATATATTTATGTTGTATTTGCCTAATGTTGGCCTCATGCAAAATTTCACGTGAAAAAATGTGAATCTGGCTGAGAGACAGCACCACAAAGTGCGGTCCAGGTGGGCGGGGCCTCCGTGTAAAAGCCTCGTCCCGTCGTCCGCCGCCGTTGGGAACGGAGAGTGGGACTGTTTACGTTACCTTCTGTTCCTACAATGCGTCTCCGACCATGGCGGACGACGGGACGAGGCTTCTACACGGAGGCCCCGCCCACCTGGACCGCACTTTGTGGTGCTGTATCTCAGCCAGATTCACATTTTTTCGCGTGAAATTTTGCATGAGGCTAACATTAGGCAAATACAACATAAACATATGGGTAACACAAAACTCATTTCCCGTGGACGATTCCTTTAGAGACACAGGAAGGGGTGAATTTGGCAAAGAAATTTGAAAGCAGGGGTGCTGAACTGCAAAACAGTAGAGAAAGAACGAAATAAAACGGCAAAAAAGTCGAGAAATAAGAGCGCGAAAACATCATCTCCCTTTCGCGCCTCTCTACATCACTAGCCGATGGATTAGATTGCAGACGGGCGAACGCCTGATTCAGCCGCTCGCGAACGTTGTCCCGCCCTCGTCGGCAACTATCCTGGCGGATAAACGGGTACAACTCGCAGTGCTAAGAGGTGGTGATAAGACCAAACCGTGCTTTTTTTATGTAAGCTTCGTTACACATCACCTCCTCTGAAGTGGAACATGTTTTCAGAGAACACGTTCTCCCAGTTCTTACAAGGGAGGTCTTTCAGGTCATGACGCGCTTTCGGAAAACGGTTTTTTCCATTATATGGGGGTATCTACATGAAACATATAACTGACTTCCATTTTTGCTGCGCGGCCCTACAAATGCCAAAAAAGGAGTAAAGAAAATTTTTTCAAAAAAGCGATTTCAACCCACTTATAGAAACGCATCCTCCTTGCAACTTTGATCATGTGCAGACCCAATGGTGTTCTTCTATTTCACATCCAGAACAAAGTCAAATACGGAAAAAATGAAATCTTGTTTACACCACGTACTAAAAGTGCGTAGCAGTCTCATAACGGTTCCCCGAAGTATGGAACCTGCGGCGACTGGGTGGCCTACTGGATACGGCGATGGACTCTCAAACCGATGAAGTGCTGGGCTAGTGGTTCGGATCCCGGCGTTGGAGGCGTTTTGCATTTTTTTTGCATTCACTTTTTCGTCTTCAAATATGTCTGTTTATGCCAAATGACTACGATTTTCATTGACAGCATACCAAAATGACCCTATTTACGAATTGTCAATGAATTTGGTGATGTGACCTTTTTAGACACGAAAGGGCCCGTAGCGTTCGAAATTCGCGCTCTCGCACAAAATGAGTGTCATATTCGTGTTCAGTGGGTCAAACTACCCTTGGGCACACATTTCTAGCCAATTCCAAATTTTGACCCTAACTTCGAAAAAGATGTTTGGTCATGGGTACATGATGCGCTTTGTACTTGTAGAAGTGAGTAACTCACAAAATCGATGAAAATCCATGGAATATGCACAGCATGGATGCCTATTATTTCAGCTATCAAGCACCAAGCAAGAGGAATAGTCAGAATTTCATGACAAGTGGTATCGCCGTCTTCTTCATCGAATGTGCAGTCGATGGTATACCAATATCCAGCTCAAATTTTCGAATTTGCGTCAAAATCTCGATTGGGCTGGAAACTTACCCCCAAGAGTAGTTCGACCTCCTGAACACGAATATGAAATCCGTTTCGCACAAAAACGCCTCGTTCGTGCGCTATGAGCGCTGAAAGGCCAGAAAGTCGGGCTGTCAAAGTTGGTGAAAACGGGCAATAGAGGGCAGTTCGGAGTTCTGAATGTGATTACTGCACTTATTCTACATATTCGAATGTTTACGAGCCCAAAAACTGAAAATCTAAATTTTGCAAAAATTTGTCCTCGGTGGGGATCGAACCATCAACCCCGTTTTTGGCATTTGTAGGGCCGCGAAGCAATAATGAACATCAGTTATATGATTCTTGTACGTACCCCTATACATGCAAAAAACAGCTTTCAAAAAGCGCGTCATGAGTTGGAAGACCTTCCCGTTTAGTTCCCCCTTACCTCTCACTGTACCTTCAAGTATCTATCAATCCGAAACACCATAAAATTTCTGCGTGATAGAACCTGACTGTGGTGCATGAGGAGCCATTGCAGCGTGCACTCAGCGGTAACCGACTCAGATTTCTCAGCGTAATAACGTAGAATGATACTTGTGCCCCATCTCAAAAATAACTCCTCCTGCATAGCACGGCGTGTTTCTCTGACAGTGGGTCTAGTTATCCTTTATGTGCAGAAAAATCAGGTTGGCAGACATCTTAACTTCGAGCTATGACTAGCACGTCTGCTTTATTACCCAATATGAGCCCATTGGAGGTTTGGTATAACCCTATTGGTTTGTTGGATGCATATTTAACAATTAGGTTATTATTGCTACTAACCCATGTTCAAGGGCCATTTTGATGATATTGAACGCCTCGAAATGAATGGGAGAAATTAGGCTACCGTCAGACCTCACGATTTTGCGGTTTACGATTCTAGGAATTTTGCAGCGTTGTACTTTCGCACGCGATACTACCACCTTGAGAATGGGCAGTGCCACCACTTCGCGTGCGGAGCCGCGACACCACAAAGTCACAAAAGTTCAAAATTGCAAACGCGAAGGGTGAGGGCGGTCTTCCGCGTAAAGCTGAAGTTCTGAAAGTTTAACATCAGACTGTCACCTAGATTTCAAACTTATATAGAGCGCATGAAACGATAATTTTATTGATTTGGTTTTCAAACACCGTTACTTCAAACAGTGGCCGACAGGTCTCTAACCTTTTTCGTTGCTTTTTTCTCGTCTTTCTCTTTCTTATCGATGCTCTTCGCTACGCATCCACTAGAAATCACCTCCACAGTAGATGGGTTTTCAGCTCCTAAAAAGTCCCTATTTATCCAGTACCAGTGAATTCGGATGTTTCATAAATGAACTAATGCAACGAAAAATGAGTCCACCCACCCAGATGAGCCACCGTATCGGTTGGTCTGAATAGACCAGTTCGTCCGTTCCGAAGAGATCCCAGCCAGTAGTATCCGTCCGGATAGCTGGATGGGCTGAAAACAATGACCATCTCACTAATTTATGTGACCTATCAATCAATCAGTAAATCATTACGTTCGATCAATAACCACAATGAGATCGTCTTTCCGAAACTGCAAGTGATCACTGGCTGAGTCTCTACAATCACAAACAGCCCTCACCGTTTGTGGTAACCTGAACAGGTGTGTTTTAAGAGGAAATGCAATTGGCAATTGCATAAAGAATAAATGGAGAAAGTTTCAAACTGATAATCAACTCCTTCTTGGGATGCGCCGGGCATTTCCTTCCCATTCAGTATCGCGGTGGCAGATGAATGCGATTTGGCCTATAGAATGACCTGCGGGTGCCAGCCGATGTACAAGCCAGTGTTTTTATCCTCCCAGACGAGTCCCTACCAACTCACCAACCCCTAAAGAATGGAAGGTATGATCGGTCTGGTTGGTCGTTGATACGGAATGATTCGCGGGGACAGCTGATGTACAAATCAGCGATTTTGTTTTCCCAGACGGTTCCGGTACCTACCCTGGGCGAGCATTAGTTAGGGATTTGATCCTCGCAGAAGGAAAGTGGGAGTGCGCCACCAGTCCCTACACCTCCGCTCCTTGCAATTGTATATTTAGGACAAAAGGATGGAATGGTGGAGCATCTGGTTTTCATGAACTACATTGCGAGTTGCGCCATGCACCACACATCCACTGAGAAACGTGATAACATCTGAATGCGTTTTGCTCCTTAAAATAAATTACAGAGGCTTGACGATAAGTGAACCAATTTTTCGTTCCCATTCCCATTTCAGAAACTTCAGAGCGATGTAAGACTTTGGAGGCTTGAGCGGGCATTAATCCGGAATTTAATCCTCAGATCATGGGAGAGCACCGGCGCCACTTGTCATAACAGGCCATTGCCTCAACTTATGAAACCCGTTATAAAATCAACCATAAAAGTAGTACCAGTATAGAGTAAACTAGACGGAGGATTTAAGAGGTACTTGGTCCTGGAATGAAGAGGAAGCAAGTTTGGATTGAAAAACAACCTAACCACTAGAGAACGGAGTGACGCTGAACGGGGCTCGGTTTTTCTGGGAACCAAATATAGACGCAAAGCAAACAGGTCGCACGGCAGGGCGAATATTGCGTAACATGGAGCCCAACCCAACAATTCAACAAATGGGCGGGGCGGAAATGTATCGCTCCTTTACTGGGTCCCTTCTCTTCAACAGCGATATTCGGGAGAATGGAAGTATTCCATCAAAAGTCTAATGTATCACCAACTGAGCTAACATGGCGTCGCATAGCCATGATGATGAAAGTTGGCTGGCGCTGGGTAGCGAGGGACTTAGTTTGACTCAAGTTGTTTAACATGAGAGAGTGAGATCGCAGAGTTGACATGCTCTGTGGGTTGAGATAAAAGGCTAGCCTGTACAGGAATCCGAGTCATCGTTCCTTAGCTCGTAATAGGTTAAAGATGGGATGGACTACGTTGCGGCGAAAAATCGTGGTGCAGGGGTACACACCTGTAGTCGGGTTCAAACACCGCATCCGTCCACCACCTCCCTTCCCGGGTGTGTACCCTCATGTGTGGATTTAGCACCGCGGCATATCGTAAGCGAAGCAATGCGGACGAGCTCAAGGCGCCATTTCGGTGGGTCCCGAAGCGATTACAAGTCAACTGCTTTTCGCGCCCCTAGAATTACCGTGTGATCGTTCTAAGACCCAACTACCGCGATGCGCATAGCTCGCACACACTGCGTCGCACGCCGCTAGTCGTCGTGCAAAATCCTGACATAAGGGTACACACACTCCCTCCCCTTATGAAGGTTTGCAGTGGGACTCTTTCCCTAAAGCTCAACTTACTACGGTTTCCCAAGCATCTCGAACTCGATATCGACTTGGAGATACGACCACGATCTCCACCTCCTCGAAGCGATCACCCAATCTTTGTAGAATGTCTAGAAAAAACACCTGTCCGAAGTATTTGTGGAGACCAATGGTTCCTTCTCAGAACGGGATCCTCACAAAGTCAAGCAAACCTTCACCCACTTAACCAATTGGGCTGCTAGTGAATCAGTGGAAGGCAAAATAGATAGAATAGTGTTTACCATCAGATGACTCCATAGGGGGTTGCGTACACACTGAGCGGATTCGGTGTTCAAAACGGGAATCAAATGCATGGCGCATCTCCGAAGATCGGATCAATGCCTTCTATCGATTTTTTGAGATCAAATCACGACGATACCACTGCTATCAGAATCTTATCACCATAAAAGACAAAACCACAAAAGTTGAGAATAGAGAAACGGCGAATGGCAGTTCTGTACCACGTGTGGATAGGTCGTAGACGACCGGAAACAGCGGTCGGAGGAATGAGACAATGTGCACTGAGGCGAGGATTGTAATTAGCAATGGCCCACCGCGTAGCGTGGGAAACGGTGAATAACGCGTGCCGCCGGAAGTTATCACAACGCCCACCCGATCCGAACCATTGACCTTGCTAAGCGAGGAACAAGACTTGTCGGCTCGAAGGAAGGTCGCCACCTCATAAATTTTTATTATTCATTAATTCCAGGCTAGCAGCCATCAAAGCTGATCGACTAAGGAACTTTCACCTTCATCTCCGAAGATCGGATCAATGCCTTCTATCGATTTTTTGAGATCAAATCACGACGATACCACTGCTATCAGAATCTTATCACCATAAAAGACAAAACCACAAAAGTTGAGAATAGAGAAACGGCGAATGGCAGTTCTGTACCACGTGTGGATAGGTCGTAGACGACCGGAAACAGCGGTCGGAGGAATGAGACAATGTGCACTGAGGCGAGGATTGTAATTAGCAATGGCCCACCGCGTAGCGTGGGAAACGGTGAATAACGCGTGCCGCCGGAAGGGGTCGCTGGTTATTGGTACGACCACGCCTTTTTAGCAGCTAATTACAGTTGCTTCGCACATGAGGAGCGAGGTGACCGCAATTAGCGGCAAGAACTCGCGGGTCATCATGTTACCCATATTGATCCATAAACTGTGTAAAGCAAATTAGACAAGCAATACAAATGAATGGGACAATTTTCATGAAAAAGCTTCACAAGTCCACAAACTTTTATATATAAATATGGATTAAATATAATATATAAATATGATAACCTTAAACTTTCCACGAAAAGGTGAAATATTGGTGATGGCAATGAACTCTGACTTCCGGTGGAACTTCTAAATGCACATTTACATTAAAAACAAAACATTACATAGGAAATGGCAGGATTTTCTTGATTATATGGAGGCCACCTGGATGAGCGGTCCATTCAAGGATATTTGGTGTAAATGGAGAGTCGAAGACTTGAGAACCACGAATTTGGAGGAAGCCTTTCACAGGTATACGAGCAGCTGGTCACTAGTTTCCAAAAATTTCCATAAAAATTAAGAATTAAGGCGATTAGGAGTGTTGGCAGGATTCGACCACCCACCGCTAAGTCTTTTGATAGATGTTTTGAAAAAGCTGAATTATGAGGCCCGAGCTGCTCTTACACGTCTGAAGGATGCAAGTTTTCAAAAACTAGAATTTGATTTTGCCTTCCGATGTTTTCTCATGACTTTCGTTCTAGGATCCAGAAAATGCTAGAGTGTTACGAAAGGATGTCTTGGAGAGGAGGGAAAAAATCTCGGAGGAAATGGCGAGGTAAGCCTATAGTTCGAAAACTCCTTTCACGTACTCATAGGATTTTTTGCAGATTCAACGAACTTTACCAGGAGGGGAGACCAACACGCGCTCAAATAGAAAGATACTGCAGGCGCATGTCCAGATTCGTGACTAATAAAGCTGTATGAGTCTCATATGTTCATATTAGATTTATGTTAATTTTTGTGTTGTGACTCTCGTTAATAAATAATAAATACCGCATAATACCGTTAATCTGTATTTCAATTGATGAACCTTTACTCGATTAATGGATCAATATGGGTAACGTGATGACCCGCGAGTTCTCGCCGCTAATTGCGGTCACCTCGCACCTCATGTGCGAAGCGACTGCGGTCACCTCGCACCTCATGTGCGAAGCAACTGCGAAGGAGGCGTGGTCGTACCAATAACCCCCTTCCCCGCCGGAAGTTATCACAACGCCCACCCGATCCGAACCATTGACCTTGCTAAGCGAGGAACAAGACTTGTCGGCTCGAAGGAAGGTCGCCACCTCATAAATTTTTATTATTCATTAATTCCAGGCTAGCAGCCATCAAAGCTGATCGACTAAGGAACTTTCACCTTGACCCTCGACAGGGACTATTTTAGCGCTCAGCTGTGCTACATCTCTCTCATAGAAATCCGGTACTATGTATTCACGCAAGAATTGGTTACTTGCAAGCAGCAGTGCAGGGCTTGACACTTCTGCACAGACCAATAAGTTGATCTTCTTTAGCATCACCTCGTTTTCCTGTCAGCGCAGAAAAGGAAAACGCTGAGTATAATAAACTGGCAGACCCCTACAAGACATAACATGTGCTAGGTGCATTTGACTGTACTACGGATCAGAGTCATGTAGATCTGTGATGCGTAGCGGTAATACGCAGCACTTGGCGCTCAATTGCAGCATACCATCCCAAAAGAAAATCGAATCCAAGACACATGCAACAGTCTATGATTGACGCACTGAATGAAAAAAATGAATAAAGAAAAGTAGAAAACTGTAACAGAATGAAATACGGAGAACACAGCTCTGAATAACTCCCCACCTTTCCGGAAATTGTGTCATAATCTGGGCAAAGGTTGGTCGTTTGATAGCGGCGTAATTCCAGCACTCTTCCATCAACGCATACATATCCTCCGGACAAGCGGTCGGTCGATCCAGATGCTTTCGTTGCTGATCAATCAAATTCAGAATCTACAAACAGGGTTTCATCATGATACCAGCATATCTGGTACATATATAATCACATGAAATTTGTATAGATGTGATTATTCGAGATGTGCAGTTTGAAGTGCCCAAATATAGAGTTCACGCGGAAAGAAAGCTATTCAAATCGGGATCCTTAGCAAGGGGCAGATCCAGAATCATTTTGGGAAAGACCGCAGTTGAACACCGAGACAACTGGCAAAACATGGTATTTTTAACCTGCGATATGTTCAGTTACTGTGATTTCGTATCATTACTAATTTATACGCATTTCATCTTATGCTAGAATCGCTGATGAATTTTTGCTAACGAATAAGTATTTCCATACTAATCCATTAGCAAAATCTAAACCTATTACGGTCCTCCCGCGTTTACCACAATTCATTCGACCTTGAATCTCTTCTTTGGTGTGATACATCATAGTGGGTTTTGAGCACTCATTCTCAGTGAAGCTTCACGTTGAGTTCGTGCCCAATCTGTACAGAGCGCGATTCATCTTGATATCGACTCATTAAATGGGCAAAAACCGAAAAGTTTAAGGATTTAAGGACTCGAACCTCAGCGCCAGTCTTCCCGTTCCAAGGCATTTCACCATATGAGAACATTTCCCACAGAGTCACGCCAAACGACCATACATCCGATGCCGAGGTAAACTAAAATTTGAAGGTTTAAGCCGACAAAGATTTCGAATTTACGATATCATTTTGCGCAGATAGCGCCATGCGTGAGATTTTAATTGTGAAGTTACTGAACCAACTGATCTACACCAAATTTCTTGTTATAAGAAAAAAAGCTTAAAAAATATGGAAGACAATAGAAATCGGGCCACCTTGAGAAAATTGATACATTCAGGTGCGCACCAGGCAATCGGCAACTTCAGCGATGTGGAGAATTCACTGCGATAGTAATCTTCACCGACACCAAGCGATCGTGACAGTCCAAAATCGGAGATTTTCACCTTAATTACCACATTACTAGTACTTCGCTAGTGTTTGCTAGAAGTGGACGATGACATATGGTGAGGCATTTTTATTGAGAAATCTGAATGAGGTCAATGTCATTAAAAGGGAGATGGAGTGGCAATTTCCTTAAACGACAGTGTGCATAAGTGCTTGACAGGAAAGCAGTGAAATTTGAATGTGCCCTTGCTAGAACAATGGGCATTTCTTGTCCTTTCACACCACCTTGGTTTCAACATACCCATCCTGTTGAGATCCAAATGGGCAAGATTTGGCACACATTTTAATCCCGAAGCCAAACATGAGGTCATGGCGACACCTTCCTCCCATGAAACTGTAGCGAAACGAGTTGCCAAGCAATTTCTGAAAAGTGATGGAAACCTGCCACAATGCAGCCTTCCAGCACTTTTTATTATGGACATAGAATGGCCCCAATAACGAGAAGCTAAGCGGATTTTTGTCAATTAATTCGATCAAAGCTCCGCATCATCAAGTGAAATTGATGCCACGAGCAAAACAAAAGGAAAAAATGAAGAACGAGCTTCTCGTTCACAGCCGCTAGGGAGAAGGATGGAAAGATGCCCTTCCTGGAGTCCTTCAAACTTATTTTATTAATTTTATGTATTTATTACACGAGCAAACTCGCGTGGATGCCAATTACAATAAGCCTAGACAATCTTTATATTCTTTAGTTTAATCTCGACTGGCTCAATGAACTTCTCCGGCACCGACGAAACTCCCTCGCTGAGAGAGCTCCTCCTTACCGTGGTCCTCATCGTTACTATCTGGGCAGCACTACAATGAGTTATGAGAATTCAGGTTCAAGCGGAGGGTACTTTAGTTTCTACTGATTCAATCTCATGGATTACCGATTTCGTTACTCTTAGTTTTTTACTCAACCACTGCTCTTTTTGTGGCCCCGTGAAATGGTGGCCGATTAAGGATACAATATGTACTTGGTCCGAACAATCTTAATTCTCAGATGCTCCATTTATTCTCACTCACCAAACCCTTTGTCTAGCTCATGCAGCTGCAGCAGAATAAAATTTCCATAAACGATACCGCTTGAAAATGAAACACGTAAGAAAAATCACATGGAAAGCCATGAAACTGAATGCACCAGCAAATGGTAGTAAGGTGACAAAAAACACAAAACAATAAAAACTGCGTTATAATTCGGATATCGCCGAGAAAAGGATTTTCCGCCGAAAGACCCAGAAAGAGAGAAAAACAGCACCAATCGCATAACAAACCTTTTTAGGGCTGAACACAAGCACATTCCTGGCCGCTAAATCACGATGAATCAAACGATTCGATTCAAGATAAGCCATGCCCTAAAATTAAAATATGAAAGAAAAAAGGAAAAGAAAGGAAAGGAGGATGAGAACAAAAAAAATTCAAAAATCTTCCGAGAGAGCAGAAACCTTTGCAATTTGTTCCGCATAGTCACAGAGTACGTGTATTGGAAAGGAATCACGAAGTGCTGGTTTGTGAAGACATTCCAAGAGTGATCCACAGGTAGCCAATTCGGAGACCTAAGCACATCATTGATAGGTATTTATATTAATTAAAATTCCCGCACAGTGAGGGGGGGGGGGGAATTTCGGAGCAAGGTAATATTTTGCTTCAAGAGATATAAGCTAACCTTCTAAATAATCCTTTCCCTAACTCTTCTAGAAGGATAGTAGGAATACAGCCGGTAGCCACCTTGAAAACCTTTGAAACCGCGAAACATTGAGATCCTTCCAACCCACTACGAAAACACCCTTTCTTATTATTAGCATCATAATTGTTATTAAAGAGCAACAAAGACTTAACAAAAAATAATCAGAATTCCCAAAAATCCGGACAGGGGACAGGTTTGAACAAAACACAGCGTAAAGCTTGAGAATCTAAGATTACTGTCTAGCTCTTGCTCATTCTGCTTTCGAAATTTCTCTCCGAACAAACCTTTGGGCCCCGCTACCGCGTCACGGGCCAAAAACAACAAAAAATCTCTAAAAGGAATACAAATGTGTGTGCAAAGAAAACTCCACGAGCTTTTCATGAATGACATGGTTGTCATATCCAAAATCTCAAATCCATCCCATATTTGGACCCATTTTTCAAAGCAATCCTCAATTTGCTCAATGAAAAGTGATGATTGAATAATTGATATTTGTTCACAAACCATCATCACTTTCTTCATGTCCAACACAACACCATATAATCGTACCACATGCTCGTGATGCATTCGTGTCATAATTGCAGCTTCCTAAAAAACCTCATTTAAAACAGCAAAACTATCAAAATTTCAAAAAAAAAAACGTAATCGCAACCCGAATCATCGGTCTTCATCCTGAGAATGGCTAAATTTTTTGACGAATTCAAAGAAATTTGAAATTGTCTCACTTGGAGAAATGCTGTCGAGCTAGTCATCAACTTATCAGGAGCGACACATTTTACAGCAACCTGTAAATAAGGGATGAATCACACTTTAAAAAAAGGAGCCATTCAACGCTCATCAATATCACAGGGATGATTCCTGCATGAAATTCATTTTTTTGGAAAAGTGTTACCTTCATCTGAAACTTTACCCTTTCCGATGGTCTTCCTATATACCCTTTTTTTAACGAACTTGCTTTTATTCTATTGTTAACAATTCAGATATATGTACTTGATGGATAAATAAGTTCGTATTTCATCGCATCAAGCAAAATTGAAGCCCTTCAAGGTACTCTTTGGAAAGATCCCATGAAGTAGTGACGGACCGAAGGGGAAGCTCGATCCTAAGGAACACGAATGTGGGGTAAGCATCGGAAAACTGCTCCACTACGATAAGGCTCAGATTCGTCATTGTGCATATACAGTAGCGCTCAAAATCTCCGGCCAAAACTTTTTTGTCACAACTTTTTTTCTACCTCACCAAATTTCACAAAATTTTAATATGTGGTGCCTGAACCTATTGCCAACATTTTCTTCTACTTGAGTGCCGCTTGCACTTTTCGTGGTTTTTTACGAGAATTTACTACAAGGCCACTCAAAAAAAGAAAAAAGGCTTGGTCGAGAAAAACGGCTTTCTTTATAAAAACAAAACGAGCGAGCCTCAAAGAACAAATATTTTGTAGAGAGACCACGACTTTTGATGACAGCGGCACAGCGGGACGGCATAGGGATGGCACTCCAAAAGTGAAAAAAATGCATTTAACCAAGTAAATTACACCGTTGAGCGCAAAATAGAATAGTATATTTATTATACAGTGTCTCCAAGTACAACATACTATTTCTCTTAGATCGGTCCAGTCGCAAAAAAGTTACAAGTGAAAAACCCAAGTGAAAAACCATTTGGCCGAAGACTTTTGAGCGCTACTGTATATCCTACCAGCTAGAACAGGAGGGTTAGAGGCAACGATATGACTCAACGTTCAATGATGACAACCCTTTTAAGGAATCGTCCACGGAAAATGAGATTTTGTTACCCATGTATCGCATGCAAAGCCTCACGCGAGAATATGAATCCGGCTAAGATACAGCACCAATAAGTCTCGGCCAAGTGGGTGGGGCCTCCGAGCAAGTGCCCGCCCCTGTTGTCCGCTGCGGTCGGAGACGCATTGTCAGAACAGAAAGTTGAGTGAACAGTCCCACTTTCCGTTCCCAACCGCGGCGGACGACGGGACGGGGCTTTTGTAGGAGGCCCCGCCCACCCGACCAAGAATTTGGGGCGCTGTATCTTTGCAGAACTCTCACTTCTTCGCGTGAACTTTGCATGCGGCCCTTATTAGACAAATACAACATAACCATAAGGGCAACAAAAACTTGAGTCTTCCGTGAACGATTCCTTTAAGCCCAAGTTTCTAATAATCGAACTAGTCGATACCTTCCTGGAGCAGTAGACCACAGACAACAAACAAGTGCACACTTTTCGCGCTACAGTGGCGGGGACACCAGCTTAAGTCACGTTACGTCACGCCCACTCCAGCTACTTATTGGTCAATCGAGCAAAAGGGCGTGGTTAGCACGGGCGTGGCTTGACACGAAAAGGGTACAACTTGAAAGTTACTCAATGACATATTACCCCAAGAGAACCAGTTGATTGATCTGATAATCGTCAGGTGGTCTTTAAGAGGGAGGAGAGAAGGAGATATGGTGAGTGGCCCCGTCCCATGAAGGTAGAGGCATTTCAAGGAAACATCGAGGAACTGAGGCTGTGTTACCTGCATAGACTCAGCTCCGTTCGGCCCGCCCTTCCATGACGCCTGCCATACAGAACCAAATTCGCCGTGACCCAACTCTTTACAAAGTGTGATTCTGAAAAAGAGATGATTTTAAATTATCCATAGCAGCCATGTGAGGAAGAAGGCTATCCTTATCGTATCTGAGTTGTTGTAGAGTAAATATGGGCATTGCTATGATAATGAAACTGAGAAAACGCACTTTTCAGGCGGTATTACATGCTGATCGGTGTCATCATCGGGAACTGCCTGTACTTCTCGTCGATCAGCACTATCTGATCGTCCAAAAACCTTTTTCAATTTGCCGACAAATCCACTCGGATATAGCCGGGTGTACTCTTTTCGAAGACGTTTCTGCTCCGGTCGGCTCATTCCTGTAAAGGATTTTGTAGAGTTATTCGGAATTTCGGATTGTTTTGAATTTAGTTTACTTTATACAGATCAATAGGTACTATGTATTATACAAAGCACACCATAAGGTCACTGAAGTCAGCTTCAGGGTAAGCGAAACATTTCTGATTTCTTCGAAGAACTGAAGTAGATTCTCAGCAGTTCAAGAAATAAAGTGCTTACTATACAAAGAGACGGAATAAGCACGTCCACGACTCAATAAATAAAACAAGACAAAAAAGTACAATACGAAGTATTTGGAATTAAAGAGCCCTTTGTTGGATTCGTCGCGCACACCACTCCGTTTGGTGCAGTGTGAGGTGGCGTGCACGCCGACTCGCACGATGCGGTGATCAAAACCCACATCAAAGTCCGCCGAAGCCGACAGAGCCTTCCATCCCTCCGGGGTAAAAGCACTGACTTGTTCTGGCTGGTTCCCGTAAGTCATTGGATATAATGGCATCTATGTGCCATCACGATTTTGAATGAATTTGAAACGCATCCCGCAGAAGGTATTGGGAGCGCGAACCTCCCAGACAACTTTACCTCAGCACACCATATACAGGACAGTGATGACATTTGAATGCGGCGACTTCACTACCATGACAGCATGTTACGCCATGAGTAAAACTGACAAGGGCATGGATAAGTGCAGTGAACTATTTTTCCAATACGATCATGGCATGATTGAGCGTTAAACATCAAACCATAAATAAGAGTGAAAAAAGCTCATTGTGATATTTTGATTTCCTATAAAGTGCCACATACTACTGCGGATGATGAGCGAAAGAAAAATAACGTAAATGTTAAAAGTGCAGAGGTGCCAAACCACATTCGATAATACATAAAATATGTGCGAAGGCTATAGAGCCTTCTAAATGGGAAATCGAAACAGTGTCATAGCGTTTTTCTGGCCTGACAGCTCTGTTCAAACAACGCTCCGTCAGAAAACGTCCCTGCTAACGGACACCAATCGGGATCGTAAAACAACAGCACACGACCCCGTATGGCAGCACCAGCTCATTTCGCGCATTTTCAGCCGCTACGATTTATTTTTTACTTCATCTATTGCACTATTTATTGGCCTAAGCCAGCTCGTAATTTTTGGGTTTTGATTCCCCTCCGTAAGATTGTGACGCTTTGCATTCAATGCAAATTCGCGACGTCGCATCGGCTCCTCCTGCACCATAGCCAACAGAGGCCGAACTACCTGAACATCCGCCTACAAAAAACATTGACGAGGGGATGCCAAACGACGTTAGAAGACACTAGGTGATGGTCAGCGGCAGTATACAACAATGAAATGGAAAACCAACTGGGAAAAAGGACGAGTGCGACTGACATGACGTGGTTTGCTATTTTCGGCTACGTACAAACTCACAAAATGAACCATTCAACACAAAAGCGACAAAACTTGTCCGCCCGCAATTTCCGCTAACAAAAGATGACATTATGCGTTATTCGAAACAAGAATACAACGAGAGCCAATGAGCGATGTGAACAAGAAGATGAAAAATTGCACAAAGCTCGGCAGGGAGCGACATCTAACGTCAGCGCAGCAACATCCGAATCAAGTGGTACTGGGCAGCCCAATCGAGCGACAAGCGACATTCGGTGATAGAAACTTTAAAGGAAGTGGTAGGGGGAATTCGTACCGTATTTACAAAGAATGTTTATAATAGTCTAGAAGCCCAGAAGTAAGAAAGTGCAAAAAATGGGATAAAACGGCCGAAAAAACCAGAAAGATAAGACTTTTTCCGTACCGCTGTTCGTAGTCCTCCTTTCCTCTACTACAATAAGTCTAGATCCGTAGCCTCCACTTGGATGACTTAATTTAGGTAATCTCATTACCCACATTACCTCTACCACAATTTTTGAGTGTAAACTGGCACATGCATTTCTATAGTCAGCCTTTCAAACAACGCACATCAACATGCGGCTTCAAGGGAAACAATGGAGGGTGATTTAGAAAGCATCAAAATGTAAACAGCCACAACAGATTCAGAAATCAACATCTAGTACTATACTCAGTGACAGGCAGTGATAGTCAGTAATAACCAAAGGAATTCAGAGATAGTTAGCGATTGGAAACGATAAAGTACACAAAATAAAGCAATACCAAAGAGTAGTACCAGCGAACGACAGTAAGCGAAAATAAACTACGACTGCGCTAGAAGTGAGTGCCAGCAATATCTATCTATTACAGCGCGAAATACGATGCAATAATGAATATCATGGACTATAAAAGACATTAAATGTGGACATTATGCTGAGCGTCAGCGTCTCAATAATCTATGAAGAAACTTCCTGGAGACACTCGTGGAACCATTTCTAATTTCTAAATGGTAAATGGCTATAGATCATATAGATAAGCTAGTGCATTCAAAAACTACTGGAGCAGAAACTAAGAGAAAAAGAAAAAATTAAGGAAGAATGAAAAGTCAAAAGGCAAAAAGCAATGCCTACGTACCCAGAAAATCGTTATAGAGACCACTACAAAAACGGTTTTCACAAAAATGAAACAGTTAACGGAGGACACCACACGACGGCACGCGACCATAGAAGCGCTTCAGCGACATTTCAGAAAAAAGGCATCTTTGTGTTCTTGATCTATCTTTGAGCCATTCTACTTCGGAGCAGAAAAAAACAAGGAAATCAAAAAAAATAACAAACAAGCAACAAGGAGAAACAACAAACATCTGTTGACCTCACACGGACAACAGACGAGAGTGGGTGACCATAGCATTATCCAGACTAGACATGATTACAAGCGGCACTCGTTATGAACAGCAGGCAACCACCTATCACCTAGCGACTCCACGCGACAATAGGCGACAGCGAGCAAGAAGCGACAAACTGCGACAACTAGCGATACTTCAAAGCATACGCGAAACTACTACGAGCGCCAAAGTATGAATGTTATTTCAAAGGGCTCATTTGGAATTAGTAGTGCAAGTGTAATGATGCAATGGTAATATCAAATAACGAATGAATAAATAAACAAGTAGATAAGACAATCAAATAAATAAATAAGTAAAATAAACAAAATGGTTGCTAGACTCCTTGAGTGAGGCAAAGTCTCTTCAAGAAACACGTATTGTAGACACGAGCACGAGCATACTGATTGACGAAACTCTTGGAAATCGTTAAGTGTGCCGAAATTACTACCATACGATGACCTGTTTTCATTTTCATTGATTTTCAGCGGATTTCATAACACCTTCTGCTTCGTCGTTGTTTTACCTATGGACGACGGTGTAAAGAGCCTTATGAAACCTATGAAAGCTCTGATTAATTACCACATTCTTACATAGCTAAGATTACCAACCTACAATTACAAACGTAGTAGCATTGTGCAGTGGGCGAGGACTGTCCAGAGGCCTGATTTTCCTTTGGGAAGAGGGAGGGAGTTCAATGCAAGGCTTACGACTGGTCCTCATTAGAAACGAAACAAAAACCAGATTACCAATTAAAATTTGAGTTTAAAAAGCTTGTCGCTGTGATCGAAATTCTAAGGGAGGATCAGCTAGCTAACCAGTCATGGGAGGAGAAGTCCGATTGCCTGACAGACCGTTCTGTTACGTTCTATAGCTCCCTGGCTGCTCTATCAGCTAACAAGAAGGTCCTTAAAATCACAAGCGACAATATTTGGCGATTTTTCTTGGAACTGTCCGAATGGGTTATGGGTTACACAATATCAAAAAACAACAAAAAAGGCGACAAAATATTTATTGACTTACCTATACCGCTCAAATCCTGCTCTTCGACGTATTGCAAATCACCGGCGTGTCGCAGTTTCAGCACATCCCGCAGTTTATTTTCGTATCTGAACATGTTTTAATCATCGCTGATACAAAAACCACCAAGCGTCGTCTGTAAAACCTAACGACAGATGTGCGCAAACCCTTTTTCTTCTCATTGCGAACGTTACATAAAATGCATTTACGGATAGTTATCGCTTCAGTAATTTATGTTACAAACAACAGCGTAATAAGACAACAACAAAAGGATAGTCGTCGAACTAATGTCAGTCGTCCCACTAGAAACACAAGGAGATGATCATTGAAAAATGACGAGGTCTAGAACTCATCTCAGAGAAACTTTGCAACCACACAAGTCCGCCTACAAGGATCACGTCAAAGCCCACTTTCAAAAAAAGACGGTTCATAACTGATTCTTTCCCAATCAGTCTCTTGCACAAATTGACCTGAAACGAGGAAAGGGCCAGAATACGTGAATCACCCTGGTCTTTTCGGGAAACCAGGCAGGCAGGGTCAAGCTTGGCGTCGAGGAAAATTATTAATAAACACGACCCCTCCAGAAAGGGATCTCCGGTCCTACACCTTCCCAAAATTTCATCAAAAATACGACCCTCTGACCTGTCCTGTCCCCCCCCCTCCCTTCCTCCGATCGACGCCTGTTAAACTGTCGTCGCAGGGCTGTCCTGCGCCCATCCTAGAACAGTCTCTTCCCCTTCCCCCTCTCTCCCACGAAACAAAGTTCGTCAAACGATAATCATACCATATTGCCACCTCCACCACTGCACCACGGCGCCATTTAATACAAAGTACGATCATCAACTAACGGTTTTTTTCTCAGAAACCACCTTATTACCCATCGGTTCAAAATTCCCATCGAAAGGGGCGGGACGGTCAACGCGGAATCCTCGATCCCTCCACCTTCTATCCCAAAATACGAACCCCCCCCCCCCCCACCCCATCGAATCTTCCTCGACGAGGATTGACCCTGAGCGCAGGTTAACGTCCATTCCGACAAGGGGTCATACCTTGGGTTAGAAAGTGGGGCGACATTTTTCAAATTTTCCTCAACAAATGCATGAAACTCACGCGCACCTTAGGAGGACCAATACAGCAAGAGGAATCGGACCGGTTGGTCGATCTCCAATAAAGCCTGTCGATCGATAATTACACTTTGAGTTAGGTAGTAGAGATATGACTATCGACTGATGATACGATTTTTTTGGGAAAGGGGCTAGAGTATATTACGAAAAGCCAGCTCGAGCCGACAGCTTCAGATAGGACTTCTGATTCTATCGCAGGGGGAGGGAAGTCGCTGGGCAAGAGGAGGAGAAAAAATATGTATTTTTCATGGAAATATCATGGGGTCGCACATGGACTCCTTTATTTGGGGAATGGGTCGCATCTTTCGAGAGTTCTATTTGAGCTCGACCCTGGTCGAAACTTACATCTTTACGAACTCGAAGCGATACAGAAACACGTGTTCTCAAGATAACTCCACAGAAATAAAAATTGATGGAATCTCAAAGGAGGTAGGTAATTGAAGCATGTATGGACTTATAAAGTATGTGTCATGTATCCGAGTTCACTCGTTGTCGCCAAGGTACGAAAGCGAATAGAACACACGCAAAGAGTCGCAAAAACAATCTTCATTCACCCCCGTAAGCCCTCATCCGGCCGTATAGCACAAAAACAATTTTGATGTGAAGCGGATTCAATATTGATGACGAAAACGTTAAAGGTATGCAAGCAAGTAGCCCGAAAAGCATCTAAGTGTAATCGTTGAAACCAGTAAGGAAGGAGAAGAACATCCGGCTTAGCGCCTATCAACGCGAAGCTGGCAAGATGAAAACATGGTCGTTAGTGAGCTACGAAGAGCAATATGGCTCATGATGCGTGGTTAAGAGAAGCCATGGAACGCCTACGCAACGTTGGGGAGAATCATGAGCCAAGTACATCACCTGAGCCCAATTGGATAATATCGGGTGGTAAAATACGTTGGTTCGGTTTTATGTTCTTTTTACAACATTCACTTTTTTGACGAAGTGCAAATATGTATGCACTCGATGAAGTTTTTCTGCTTCATAAAACTCTGTTATCTTTTTTCGCATCATTTAGCTGTTGAACAATTTGGAGGTTCAACATCGAATACCCTGGAAGAAAAAAAACTGCATTTGCGGCACCAGCGCTTCTTTTCTTATCATCCAGGTCCAAAAAGCTACCCTTCTCCACTTTGTGTCGAGTCTTTGAAAAAGGATAAATGGATGAAGTTTTTAGTGTCAATTCCTTCTATGGGAGTGCGCCACGCATTATAGCTCCATTCAGAATCGTGGTGCACGTGAATGCGATTTGGCCTATACAATGAAACGCGAGGGCCAGCCAATGTACAAGTCAGTGCTTTTATCCTCCCAGACGAGTCCCTACCATCTCACCTACCCCTAAGGAATGGAAGGCTTGGTTAGCATGGATAGGCATTGATACGGGACTTCATCCGCGAGTGCGCGCCACCAGTCACTACATCATCTCCGCCTGTGTAGAGCCATATGAAAGGAATAATACACTATTGATCAATTATCGTTACAATTGAGGATTTCGGTCGAATAAAACTGTTTGATATAACCTAGTTTATAAGCGAAGAAGAGCAGGTGCCGAAAAAGTAGATTTTCGCTTCCTGGTTATTCCACTTATAAGCCTTGAAAATATTAAACAAAGTGTCGAAAAACACGTGACGAGGTCTTGTAGGGATGAAAATACCTCATCGGGAACATATATACATTTCGTCAGAAAACAGAAGGATCGCTGCGAAACAGGCATAAATACCGAACCAACGTATTTATATAGCCCAATAATACCTAGCTAGTTTAAGGTAATGAGTGTGGCTTGACGATCATTAGGGTGCAGTGTAGCTCTAGCGAATAAATATGCTATAGACACAGTCAATATACTATAGTACACTATAATGAATATATACTCGTGCGGACAATTAAGTACACTTCGTAGAAAACTAAAAGAAAAAAATTTTCAAAGAAGGAAATAAGAAAAGGAAAGAACCTATTGTAAAACCTAGGGATATTGCCCATTGCATTTAATGGGAAGGATGTTTAGCACACCGGTAACCCACAGTTACTACACTCACAGTACAGTGCGAGCATTAGAATATCCTCACCCTCAACAGTGACAATCAAGCGATGTTAGCACTCACTCAAATCACATGATATCAACTGAGGAACATGTGACAGGTAGTTACCAGGCACCGTTGTTTACCGGGGCAGCATATGAAGAGAAGTTATCTAATACAGGACTTTCAGGCCATGAGTGGGGAAGGCAATGGGAATGAAAGGTTGTGAGGGAATATTAAGGACTGTGGGCGGAGTGGTGTAGTGAAAGGTGGCGCGCACCCCACTCTCATAGTGCCGGGACCAAATCCCGCATCAACGCTCGCTCAGGCCAACCAAGCCTTCCATCCCGCCGGGGTCGGCGAATTGGTACCAGTCTCGTCTGGGGGATAAAAGCACTGACTTGTACATCGGTTGGCCACCGCAAGTCATTGTATAGGCCACATCACATTCACCTGCCATCACGATTCTGAATGGAACTAGAATGTGCGGCGCATCCCAGAAAGGGATTGATCAACGCCGAAAACTTCATCCTTTGAAACTTCATTGGGAGCTGTGGTGATGGTCAAATCCCTGAGCGTTCCAGCTGTGAGTCTAATTACAATATGATTTATGGGATATTGGTGAGCCTTAAAAACCATGTGACGGGGAATACTGAATTATCAATCAGCGTTGATGTGATAGACGCAACCTCTAGAAGATCAGGATGTCAACGTCAACTCCAGAGAAAGTTCACTGGAATTACTTCTGAATCGGTAGCTGTCAATCGCAAATGACCCCATTCCCAAACATGCGATACCCGTTGAGCATGGGTCATGCTGTAGTAGTTACTCAACAGTGACATATGAGGCACAATTTATCATTACAGACTCTGACAATATGCCATGATCAGGGTGGAAAGGATGGAACTTCCTCGCTCCGCTCGCCTTTAGAAGTTTCGTCATGTACTCATGCACTCGACTAACAGCGAGACAAGTAGAAATATTGATCTGGTATTGAACTTGCGCTGTATTGTGCATGAAATGGGGTCATGGCGAGTGTTTCCTTTCAGATGATTCTTGTGCTAATCATCTGATACCAAAATAATGTGAAGTTCGATTGGACAAAGAAAGATTTCAAATCAAGCACGATGTAAAGCGGTACAGATCAGGGCACTAGAATTAGTTCTCAGCACTACGCAAGCTACTTCATCGCCTTCGTAAAGGAATTTCTGCACCTCTGTCTGCGAGCTTCCTGCGAGCGAAGGGCGTGCGTCGTGTGTTCCGGCCACTGACCCAATTCGAGTGTCCTTACCTACATCCGGTAAATATAATGCAATACCTCTAGGAGCTACGCACATTCGTTACAGCTCCCTGTGGTTCAAGATAATAGGTGGGAGCCGTGGAAGGAAGAAATGAAAGAGATGAGCAATGTAAAAAAAGACGAAAAAAAGGACCACCTCCACCCCACCCCCACTGTTGATAAAAATCGTGACCATGTTATTACATAATGCGGCCATGTCGACGTAAGCAATATCGATACATGAACTGTGATTTATCTATTTTTGTTGGCATTTTGTACTTCTTATTATCAGCTTCGTCATTAGAATTATGGTATATTGCACCACACTACTAGTAGAACAATATTAGCGGGTTAATAATATACACACACATATAAAAAACAAATTACCAGACAATCAAGCCAAAAGAACATAGCAGTGGGGGTGGGGGGAAATACGCCAAAAAATCGCGTGGCCGCCCGCGGCGAGCGGCGCGGCGGGTGTGAGTGCCAGTAGCAGTGGTGGCGGCCTTCAAGCGAGACAGTTTGGCAAAGGTGGAGGAGGCAGGGTGGCGTGGCTGGAGGAGGCAGTGTGGCATGGATGGAGTGCAGAAGTGACGCAGCCACGCTCTGCTGGGCTCCCAAGAGCAAAATCGATTCGCAAGTCGTACTGGTGGCGCCGCGAGTGCGACGCCGCTGACGCAGTTTTTTGGCGTATTTCCCCCCACCCCTAGTAGAACAATATTAGCGGGTTAATAATATACACACACATATAAAAAACAAATTACCAGACAATCAAGCCAAAAGAACATAGCAGTGGTGACTCACTGTGCATGAAAAATTTAGCGACGAAAAACGGGTTCGATGGCTTTTTCAGCTTTTCAAATGATTTTTTCCTGTTTTTATCACATGCATCATGGCACATCCATGGATAAACAAATAAATATTGAGAAAATAATGATATTAGCAGTCTAGTCGTTTTCATCATTTATAGTACACTAGACTTGAACTACTTGACCATTATCGTAGTCGCACATGGGCAATTGAATAAATAGCGTTAATGGCTGAAATAAACAAAGCAGAAGGCAAAAAATTGCAACGAAAAAGGATAAGTGAAAAAAAGAACTTGGATCAGCGCAATGATAGTATCAGTTTACGACCAATGGTGACTCAGGCCTATATGACTCAGAGTCCTATGGAAACCTGAACCCTCATAAAAGGCCTTACAACACTTTCTCTCATGAAGGGCCCCAACGCTGGTAACTAGTTACTCTACTACTACTGCTCCAGTTACCCGCTGTGTTCATGGTCTACGAATAATTTGACGGTGAACAGTGAACATAAGCAAGACGGAGGTCACCAGGATTTATTTGAGCAAGGATAATAACGCATTCTCTATGTGAGGACAGTGAAGGGAGCAGAGGCGAAGGGGTTAAATAGCGGAAATATCAGAACTATCACGTGATAATTCCGTATGGAATGGATGGAAGTACGTGCAAAAGTTGGTAAGCAAGTACCGGGATTGTTTGTGAGAACGCAAACATCAACATAAATTGAATACGGCCCAATAGGCAATTCATTGCATAGCATAAAGTTTTTAAGGAGCTTATTAATTCTTTACAAGAAATATCGATTGGCTCAATAAATTCATCACTCGTCCAAGGGTACGTCAAAGATAATATGGTCCGTTCAAGCGCCAAACTGACGTCGTTGCTGTATCAAAAAAATGCACTGTCTACGGCTTCCCAGATTGTTTTGCATGGTTTCAAGGCAGTTTTCGAATAAATCTGTAGAGCTTAAGCGATTCGGCAGCCCATTGAGCTGGGTCGAAAGACTCTCATGGCTGTCTCAGCACTCCGATTCATCACTCCATGCATTAATCCTCTACGGATTATCCTCGGTCAATGGCACAACGATTACTCTTTGCTCCTTCTGACGAGATTACTCACTGAGACTGAGATCGCAACCCAAACAACTTATCGCCATCGTAAGATTTCCTTCACAAATCTTAGGCGAGGTGATTTCATCAAAACTATTGGTTTTTAGGAACTTTGAGGCTCATCTTCAAGACTTATTGGTAGGGAAGCGTTCAGAAGTTCGTCGAGGAAGTGTAGCAAGAACTTCTGTGCGGTGCACTGTTATTTACATATTAACAAAACGTTTAGATTTTTGGAACAGGCTTGGCTGATTACTTTGCTGAGCTTGAGCCTCTACTCGAATATGAGTTACATACACTCACTTATTGTTAAATTGAACCCACCCATCATTTTGCCCTCCCCTCACTCCCAATGCAATCATTCAATTTATCTCAACCCTAATTTCATTTTTGAGGAGGATTCGGCTTGGTGATGTTGATACCATCACCCTGCTGAAAGCCTGAGTTCAGTCAGCTAATTATTTGAATCCGCTGCCAATGATTTCCGATATTCGAGGGGGAGTCGCTTTAGAAGGCAGAAAGAAATCGAATCCAAGGCAGAAGATGAACATCCAGTGCCACAAAAAGCCGCTCGCATTTGCACATTTCGTTACCCATGCCAACGAGGGTTGGGTAGGCCGCGCAGCTAACGATATCGGACAGAAAAAAATGTCCTGGTAGACGAAACAGTCTCAAAATTACCAATGGGATGCGACGAATATGCACATAATTCTTGGTAAAGTCAGATTGAATAGAAACAGAATACGTATCGCAAACTCGTGGTCCAGCAAAGGTGGACATTAGCTTCCCAATGAACCAAAGTGGATTCCGCAGTTGGCACAGTCACGATCTACTCTACAATTCCAGGAAAAAAAAATCAAAGTTTCCCCAGTTTTCAGTGATCTGGAGGTGGGTTTTTTACCGCACGATATCATACATCATCGCAGGCCCCGTTGAATAATCAAGGTGAAAATGGAAATGGGAAATGATTGAGAAAAATAAAAAAAAGACAAAGCTGTATCGTCATTCTTGAACATCGTCATCAGAGATACCACAAAACTTATGAGTTAATGAATGAATCAATAAACGACGAATGAATAAAAAATAAATGAATACAAAAAGTAACTCATGAGTAAAACTGCAGAATAAAATGGTAAGCTTCCACGAGTGGCTATGTACGTATGTAGGTTTGACCACTGGGATAGCGTAAATTTCTGGACAGCGTGGTCGCTGTGGGTTAAACCTCCGAATCTCGGTAGAGCACGCTATCTCTTCTTCCCAATGATGAGACGATGAAAAGGTCGGCGTGGCAGGTCTATCAAAGAAGCGTAAACTCGACTTATCAGAAATTCGTCGACTTCAATCATTTGAAGCTTCAAGCAAAGAGTACCGCTTAGAAATCAGCCACTCACCTTATCACAAAGTTGGGAGCAGTGCAAGTAAAAAGACCTATCTAATATGCGAGGCTTATTCGGCGCTGAACATGAAGAAAAAGCATATAGTCATAAAAACACAATAACGTGGTTTGCTGACTACTTAGTAATATTTGATCACAACTATAAAGTAGCATTACGACGATGTATGGCGGTGAACTCACTTCGGCTTCTCCCATAATTAGCGCACACACTACTCTGCCACAACAACGGAAACGCCATTCAGGGTGTCACTAGTGCAAATGCGAGAAGATAAAAAGTCACGCGGACACGCTGAATGAAATCTATGAAACGAATTCTAGCCATGCAAGCAAACACTGCCATAGAATTCAAAATTCGAAATTCCAGTGGCCGGGAGTAAATTTGAATGAAAAACGGCTACAAAACTTTCAGATACGAGACTGTCGATCCCAAAATGAGGTTGGAATAGAATTACCCAATTTAATTAGAAACGTCCAAGTTAGCACCCAGATACCAGGTTTGAGGGAAGCGAATTATCATAGATATCGACTGCATCGGTCCGTGCCGCCTCTGAAAGGTTTGACAAGCGATTGATGAAGAGGTGAAACGAATCACCACTTAGTTTTTGTCCAAGTTCAGTGTTTTTCATTTTGAAACTATAGTGCCGCTTACACTCTCCCTGCTCTTTCAATGCAGCCTCGCATAGGCAAAGATGTCACTGTCTCCGATGGAATACGGTCTCTTACAGGGGATTCGTCGACTGTCGCTCCCAGATGGTACCACTCTTAGAAAGAGACGGAGCTGGAGCTGTGCTGTGCACATCTTCATGCCGATCGATCCAAGTCCAGATTTATTAGTAACCCTGTCGGATTTTACACAACCAAGGTTGACTGACTGGTAATAAATTGTCTGGGAATCATAAACACTGATCACATGGGCCTCTGCCCGCATGTTGTTCTACAAGCATTCACATGTTATCAATTCGAAATTGAATGCATGTTGCATCCCGAAAAAAGAATAAACAATGCCAAATTTTTTCAACTACTCGAACAGTTTTAGAGCCATTACTAGCTAAAAAAATTCTTATAATTTCAATAATTTTCTGCTTCATTAATTAATTAAATTCGATAATGTTCTGCTCTGAATGCAATGCTCAAAATCACGATCTTAATATAAGGTACGTATAGCAGGACACCGTTGTAGCAAATGTCAGATGAAAATCAATAAAAATGAGCAAAAAAATGGATCACAAAAATATAAACGGAAAACGAAAAAAAACTGGAAGAATCCGCGATATCGCCCATTCTCATTACGAGTAACGATGACGCGGCATAAACAAATAGGGCGATCAAACTATGCACACATAACAGAGTAAATATTTTTCAAGTTGGTTCCTCATCGAGGAGATTGCTTATGAAGATGACCTCCCACCGCCCTTACTAGTAAATGTAAATTCCTTACCTCATAAGATCCGCAGCTGCCAATAGCCGTGCCAGCGAAACGTCGCCGCCGATGTTTTGTCCCTGAATGAAAGTTGATTCTGAAAGGTATACAAAGCCAAAAACCCAGGATTTGACCTCGTAAGTAGCCTCAGAGTATGTGCGTTAGGATCCGAATGCTCGTTATGGGTAAATCAACGCTGTCGATAAGCCCGTAGGCGTGCACACCATTTTTTCCTTCCTGACGCTACACCACCTATGTGGGCGAGGGGTCGTGCATAAATTCGTGAAAGGAACGAGTTGCAAGTATCATTTAGCCTTCCTGTAGCTATCGCCCATGAACAAAGTACTCTTGAGTTAGAGATAAAAGCTAAGCTACTGCATAATAAACTAACGAAGCCGAACCCATCCTAGTAGATCAGCGCTATAGGCTCGCGGTGCACAAAGCGTTCCACCTCTTCACAAAGAAGAGTGAAAGGGGCACTGGCGCGTGATGGCACAAATGCAGGGACACTGAAGCAACCACACTGTCATCAGCTGACTTTCTAACTGTCCGTTATCGTTGTGTCATAAGTCTGGAATGACAAGGAAACTCGGGGTGGCCATTTCGGAGATCAGCTGGTCAATCCGTGTACACATCCAATCCACATCAATCAAAGATCAATCATATCACCAATACGGACTAAACCCTTCCGCTCCTCCCTCACCCCCTCGATGTTGCTTTTTTAGAAAAAAGTCAAATGAAATTCGTTCAGTGTGATAAAAGGTCAGCTGCTTTGTGTAAAAGTAGGAGTTCGCAACATTCGCTTCGTTTCGTAAAAACAGGAAGGGCCGAGCAGTGCGATAGTAAAAAATCGAAGCATGGTCGAAAAGCTGCGGATGTGGAGAGACTCATTCCCCACATTTCCCTGTGTGGACGAGTTTTCCCGCACAACCACTGTGTGTTGAATAGAGCTATGTGAATCTGTGATGTGTGATGATCATCTGTAGCACCTGCTGAGCTCTCTTGTGAGACGACATAATTAATTGAAATGGATGCGACATAATTAATTGAAATGGATGCAGGGATCCATATACATCCACCTGGACCCATCTTCGCAGTAATCATATTTCTCCTACCTGTGCATTCAACTCACCTCTTGCTTTCACTAGTGAGAAAAAAAAACCTCATCACAAATAATCCTGCACTGGAATTTTTAAGGAATCGTACACGAAAAATGAGTTTCTTTGTTTACCACATAGTTATGTAGTATTATATTTGCTCAATAAGGACAGCATGCAAAGCTTCACGCGAAAAAAAAAGTAGAATACGACTGAGGTACAGTTTCAAAGTGGCTGAGGGGGCAAAGCCTCCGAATAAATAGCCGTCATGTCGTTCACCGCGGTCAGAGACGAAGAGTGGAACTGTTCACGTAAAATTCTTTCCCAATATACGTCTCCGACCGCGACGACGACAGCGCGGGCATTCAGTCTAAGGCCACGCCTCCTCGGCCACCACTTTGAGAACCTTTATCTCAGAGGATTCTCACTTTTCCTCGTGAAACATTGCATGCGACCCCTAGCGTGCAAACAGAGCATAATTGGATGGGTTACAGAAAACTCATTTTTGCGTGCACCATTCCTTTGAATATGACCCTCCCGACCTATGTAGCTTCAACAGTGAAAATTGTTCCCCTTCCCATTCAAAAATTCAATGGTTTACAGTTCTTCGACCCGAACCTGCCAAGCATGACGGTGGTAAATGGGGCCTGCTATGCGACCTGATTTCAGATCTTTACACCAACCATAAGGATAACGCTGTTCTGCTTGGTTCTTTTTATTGGGATCATAGAATTAAAAAACTTCTGTTCAACGTACATGTGATCCATCATTGCTCGGCAATCTGTCATCATTAGCCGAAGACATCGTTCCTATCTTGTCGCTCTCCTTTCACATCAACTTCGTCGGCTGTTGCATGGACGAGGCGAGCTATCTGGATAGAGAACTAGCCTTCATGGCGTAATAAGATAGCATCGTGGTAACCAACGAGCAAATAGGAACGCAAACGGAACATGAGGTAGACTTCTCGGCGCTAACAGCAATACAATGCAGTGCAATACAAGTCAATGCAAATAGTAGAGTATGGTAGCTTCAAAATAAAAAGTTCTACTTCAGAGTAATCATGGAACGGGAGAGGACACTGTTCTCAGCTTCGAGACGCAAAGAAATCCTCGAGGATTAAAGAAAACAAGAAAACTGAAACAAAAAATGGAAGAGGAAAACCCTCATTCACTACAAACCGTTGTTTCTAAGAATTTTCTCTATTCCCGAGTTTGTTTTATAACTTGATCAACTTTTGAGAATGAAAGTGGATGTGCTTATTCTTAGAAGTGCAGTAGTGAAGAAAATGAGATTGCAGGCCAGATACCCGATAGTTGGGAGCCGTACTCTCCCAGCTATATGTGATTGGACGGTTTCGGCGTCTTGCACCCTACAGCAATGGTCAGAAACCGAGTGGAACTGCGTTGTGAGGCGGTCATACGCGTCGTACGACGCGCTCGCATGTACGACGACTACGACCACAGGGGACATGCAGGTCTGCAGAGGCCTTGTTAGGGATAATGCCCTCTCTCTAAGGGAACGGGTCTCTGTCATTTACCATCTTCTTATATCTTAGTTTTTCTTGACATAGGAGATACTCCACCTTTCATAACGTGTATTAGGGGGTAAGGCCGGTTTTCGCAGCTTTACCTCAGAGGGATTACAGCGAGGCTCAGATTGCATGATTTCCTACGGAATAATCACCATTGGATGCCTCATACTTTTGACAATGTGGTGCTTGTATTCTTCATTCTGATAAAAGTTTCATGACTTACATTGCGCAAAATCGCAAAAAGTCTACTCCAAACCATCGCTTGCTGACCATGCTCCTGTTGGAGGAGCAATTGAGATGTTGAGAAAAAAGGGGTTCAATTAGCCGTAGATGACGAATATTGGTAACGAGCGAAGGCTCGGCCTGCAACTCATTCAATTTCCCATAGACGATCTGTGAAAAATTTGGGCGCGCGGCACCCATTTCTTGAGTTCTGGCAAGTCGGAGCCATCCGAGAATGTCGATCACATCTATAATGAAGATTTAACACTCTCAGATTTCTCCTGCAGATATGGACACTCATCGCTTTCCGCCGATTTAATTTGAGCGCTTTGATCAGAATTCGAGCAACCCATTCCCTTTTCTGCACCTCTAGAACCGGTGACAAACTATTCCATTCAATGCTTTACTTTCTCTCCTTGCAGTTCACACATGGGTTTCTCGTTCTTTCATAGCTGCTCGACCAAACTAGAACTCGTAAGTCGAGTAATTCAAACAAGGTTCTTTTTCCTGTGCTTTGAAAACTCTCCAACACAGATACTTTATGCAATTATAGGTAAACTATATATTTAGGAAGGGTAATGTTTCCTCCATCTGAGGAGCACAATGGGTGAGTTGGACCGGATTGACGCTCTTTGAAATTCGGGTCAATCTTGTAAACATGCTAAACCAGCCAGAACCTCCCTTACAACCTCACAGTACTTTAGTTTGTTGCTTTCAAAAAGAACAATTGAAGCTAAATATTTGCCTGTGTGAGTGATGACCTAATGGTGAAAGTCGCAGAGTGAAGACCGAGTGGTTCGTCTCTAGCAAAGAGTGGACAAAATTTTCAAGTTCAAGCACAAATGAAGCTTAAATGAAGAGTGAGCACAGCAAATGTCGTCCATGTGCACTGGCACTGGTAGCGCGCAGAAGTTTTGAGCACACTGTGCGTAGTGTGTTCTTGAAAAGATGAGGCGGCTGCAACTGGAATGACGGTTCGTCCCCAGAGGAATTTTGGAAAGCTATCTCAAAGGTGTGGCCCCAAGATAGGCTTATCGTTACGCATCTACGCCAGCGAACGACCACATTTTCTGAGAAGATTGGGTACACCATCGCTCTCTTGACAGCAATATTGAAAATATCCATTCAAATTATGTGTATTCCACCACAAAACAATTAAAAGCTACCTCCATATTGCGATCGATTATTTCGATTCCGTCCATGCCTGCACCCATCTTAGGTCTGGGTGGGTAGATAGGTACAAGGCATGAAGCCCTTGAAAACTAAACACTCAACAATGAAAGAGCAAAGCCTCTCAACTGTCTGATCCACATACTTTAATACACTCAACATATCAAAGAAGATAACCAATGAAAACATTCTGAAAAGAAGGTCCACAGTGAAAACATAGGGGTCGTATGGGAAGCCCGAAGTATGTGAGCCAGAATAGTACAGAATGGAAACTCAAACGAAAGTAAATGAAGAGAATTACTAATGAAGTGGATCTTGAATAGTTGCGCATAACTTTGCATAGAACTGTGCTCGGTTAGATACATTTTCAGGATATTTACGTCGCTTCCACTCATGGGTACAAAGCATGAATTTCTTCGAAAACATAAGGAAAGCTTGCACGCGCTTCACTTTCACTTAGCGGCTCCTGAGAGTTTTGAATCTCATTTTGTCTATAACGATGACCTGTAAGGACCAGCCACTCAAATATTTATGTATATTTATTTACTTAATCTACAATTGTCAGTATGGAAAACAGGTAAGCAGACGGTTACCTTCAACTGAGGATCTATGGGAGTAGGGGAGTGGAGACTTCCCTAAAGATGTTACTAGCCCAACACTGATCGGTTGGAGGCTGTGGTAATCAAGATGCGCTCCCATGGTCCTGGCATGCGCGATAAACGATGCGAGCGAACGCGATGATAAAAAAAGCACTAAATCATACAAAAAACTCTGAGAGAATGTTGGGAAGTAAGCATTCCATCTATATGATATGACCCAGAAATCTGCATCAAAAGCTATGAACTTGCCGGTCCAGTTCACATGTAATGTATAAATTAGCCAAGTACTGGAACAAACCATGCAGTTCCTTAGAAAACAGCAGAAGCATTAACATGGTCGCTTGTTCAAAAAGAAAAGAAATGGGCAAAACCCAACAAACAGGGTGCGATTACTCCGCTGATCTTTTTCGCAACTAGTGGCAACAATGGGTATCGATCGGAGCCAAACAGATCAGTGATGTGTTGCAGAGATGCGTAGTTTGAAAACGCGCTCATTTGGGGAGAGGGAGGAGCAGCCTGCATGTGAGCAGTTCTGTGCAGCTATAGAGCACTTGTAAATTGCTCAAAGCGCGGCTTCAACCGGAACTGTGCCACACCCACTTTTTTGCATTACCAGCGCTTATATGTGTAGTGTCAAATTTCACTCACCCAGTAATATGCTGCGAAACTATTGTTATTTTGTTGGTAGTGTGATAATGAAGTAAAATAGACAGATACCCGAGAGATGGGACACGCAACCTCTCACGTAATCTATGCTATGACGAAATTCGCGGCCTCACAGTACTGAGTATCGATCGAAGACAAGTGGATCTGCGATGCGTAGCGGGCATACGTTTCGCTGCCTCAGTTTATTCGGACGACATTTTCAAGAGTCAATTCATTAGGTCAAGAGACGACTTTGAAGGCAGACTCCAGTTGCTCTAATGGGAAGAAAACTGGTGAAGTGGTCAGCTGAACCAAATCCTGATGGAAACCCGCCATGGGCAATCAGTTCGAAGCTTTGAAGAGTCGAAAGATCCAATGAACTCGAAAAGTAAATTGAAAGCAAAGAAGAGCACATTAGTAACCATGACGACTCTAGGCACCTACAGCCTCTAAATTACTGACAAACGCCACTGAATCGGCAAAGTGAAACTCATCAGTGACGTTTGGGCAAAAAAGAGCTAAAATAATATATGTAGAGTCAATCAAGGCTAAGAAATCCTCAAGAAGATCGAGTCTTCATCTGAAAGAAGGGGTGGGATCGTATTTGGTTGGAAAACGCTCCGCGTAGCCTTCAAGATTTCTTATGAACCTACCTGGTTTCAGTGATTTCTGAGACGATCCGAGTCTTATAGAGAATTAGGTTTTTCGTAGGGGAGGGATATTTCTCGGAATTTTTCCTCATTCTGACGCTTGACCCTGAATTTATGCCTTCAAGTAGTCAGTAGTCGCTATGGAGTGATCTATGATGAAAGCGATGAACTCCTTTCCCTACACACTTAACGCACAACCAGCCTACCTAACCTCCCCCCCCCCCTCCACTCTCCCGTCTCCCCCACATCTCGCACTTTACATATGACGGCACATTTTGGGTATTTTTGCGCGAACGATGAGGAAACGATGGGAACGTCACATCACAAGGCCATCAACACTATCGTCATGCCATCCAACACACGTAACGACTACGGGCGAAATCCGTCGTTAAATTAGCTCGCATGAGGTGTGCAGGTTGTGATGAGACTCGCGCCCGCCAGCCGGACAACCAGTCACCAAGTCAGACGGCCAGTCAGTTAGCGAGCGAGCTAGCTAGCCCATTGCTTCTATCGTAATTCCCATCTGATGAATAATGCACTAGCTGAGAGGATGACGCTGACGCCACTGGAAAGATAGACAAAGAAAGCACACAAAGTCGGTCAAGTGAAGCTCCAAAAGGCAGAATAGGAAAGGAAAAGGGCGCAATTTTAAACTAGTTTGAGAAGAATCTATTAGAAGTACAGAGTAAGAACAATGAAGAAGGATCCATTAGTCATTCGAAAAGTGAAAGTTCTGGATGCAAAGCAGCATTTTTGACAGAAAGTCGACCAAACTCATCATTTTTCCTGCCCTGCTTTTTTCGAGGACATCAATTATAACGATGTCGAGGAAAATTCGACAACAAATCTGGGATACGCCATGCATTACACCATTAGCGGAAACGCTTAATCGGTTGGAAGTATGTGACAACCTATTACATTTGAGCCTTGCGGTTACCAAAATATTTGTTTCCATACACATCATTACCAAAGCCGATCGCCTGCCAGAATAAAAGCTACGAAACTGGGGGAAGGGGCACATAATCACATTACGTACCGCTAACGGTTTCCTTCCTATTCGACAGCTTTAAATTTTTTGTGTACAGGGAGGGGGGTGTAATATTGCCGTCGGCCAAAAAGATAAAAGTGGGATGAACTATTCATAACATACTGCCCCTCCTAAGAAACATACCGTCGAAGATTTAGTTTTCGGAGTAAGTTCAGGAATCGGAAGTTTAGGAAAATCCGTGGAATTTGCAAGAATCTGATTTCTGATAAAATCACTCTAATAGGCACAGTATATAAACATGAAAAGAATCAAGAAATCTCCTCTATTCTAAAATAGAGATCGAAAAACTGGAAAAAGATTAACTCCTCTAAAGCTCTGAGCAATAGTCGGCAGGATAAGCGCGATTTCGCTTTCGCTCCTATGTAGATTTTCTTCTCACTCTGCGTCCCTGACAACTTGACCGTCACTTCTCTGCTCTTGAAGATCTCCAGCAACTCCGCCTCCTCAGATGCCCCAACTCCGTCGGAAGCCACATTGAAGATTTGTATCACACTCTAACTCTTATTTTTCGCGTGAAACTTTGCATATGGCCCTAGTAAGCAAGTGTGAGTAAAGTGGCAACAGAGGAACTCAAATTTCCTTGACGAAACCTTTGATCTAGGCCACCCTAGGGAGGAAAATTTCCGATAGCTATAGCTTGAAGCATAAAGGAAGGAGTGGCAGATAGAACAACGAAAAACAAAATGAGATGAATCGAGAAGACGCAGCGACGTGCATGGTAAGTGACGCATGGGAATACAGAAACAAACAAGCAAATACAGAAACAAATATAGAAAGAAAGAAATAAAGAAACATCACGAATTAAGAAGAATACAGACAGAACAAGGATATAAAGAGAAATCACGCATCTGGAAGTGATGCTCCAAAAAACAGTTTGAGAGACTCCTGAAGAGCCAAAGGTGAGCCGTTTGGAGAAGAGGGCATCTTTAGTTTCTTCACAATCAACGTAGAGTTGTATCATGAGCGGTGTGCTGATGCGTCAGTGATTGCCGTGGTGAGAACAGCGCGAATTCAATAGCAAACGATTTTTTTTGGCGCTATGTCGCGGTTTTGTCCCCATATTAGCAGAACACTTGAAAAACCAAATAGAGACGATCGGCGCAGCGGGAATCAATCAAACTGGAATCATCATCTTGAGGTCTGGCAAAGACATTGCTATTCAGATAAAACGAGGACCATAAAACGACATAGACTGACAAAGAGGAAACTTGCAGAAGGATCAATTGGAGCGAATTTAAACGTGTCGGTATTAAATTGGATTACTCCTCTTATTCCCCATCTTCGTTCCTCTTCTTCGGTTCCATGAAGTCTCAGACAAATGGAGCTGGGAAAGGGTCAAGAAGGAAGAAAGGTCGATATTGGAAAGGTTGTTACTCTCAGATCATCATCTTACTGTCGCTCATTTAGATTGGACCATCCTCTTCACCCAATAAATTTCAATCAGCAAAACTCCACGGTGGCTAACATTTCTAACTTACTTCTGAATTAGCGGAGCTTCTCAGTAGCAATTACCCATCTTACCATAAGTCTGATAAATTTACCATGAAAGTGCAAGAAGATAAAAGTCTCTCTTTCAGGGAGAATCTTATAGGTATGAATGGCCGATAATTCACGAAGAAGCAGTGTTGGAGGCCCATAGGTAGAAATATTGCGCAAAAACTTGAGGGTGATGTGGCTTATCGATAAAGCGGGCCGCTCCCATTAACATGGTCTGAGGATCGAATTTCGCATCGATATCCACCCATGCCAACCGAACTTCTCTACGGCGTCGGTTTGGTTATATCAGCTGGCCCGGTCAATCACTACATGGTCCAGGTCGCATTCAAATGCCGCTTTACTTCTAAACGAAAGTGAAATGCGTAGCGCACCCATAAAAGAGATCTTTAATTCCTAAATTCGGATACAATAGTGGGAACGTCAGAAGTGCAAGGGTAAAGCACTCGAGATGCGCCAAGCACTCCATTACCACCAGAGATCACATATGTATCATGCCAAAACATACGTAATCAGCAAGTGACAAATGGGATTAATTCGAGACGGGAGCCAATCACTCACATGTCCTCGCTCTCACCATCCCCGAAAAACTAAACTAGCCTGTGAGAGTGTCAGAAAAAAAGTGGAATGTTAACTGGATTAGAGGCGATTCAATTTGCGGACAGCATGCGTTAAAACAGAGCTCCTCAAGCTTCCACATTACACTCACAAAAAAAAGCAGGAACCTTCAGAAAATATGGCACAGACAGAAAATTTCTGAGCTAAGACTGTGAAAAAAATGGAACTGTCACATGAAGATAACGACCGAGAAACAGCTGAATGATTGTGCTGACTCATGCAAGATCTTCAATAAAATCGCAAAAAAAAAGGGAGCTTTGTCCTAGAGTACGCTTTAGTCATAGAGTAAATGTCAGCCGATCTCAAACAAATAATCAGAGCGTCACGAAAACGCAAAACAAAACCCTAAACAAACATATTAACACGAGGGCACGGGCCACATTGCACATGTCCGCAGACGCTTGACGGTGACGTCGTCGCTATTTGGGTGTGGGAAAAAAGCGACAGCTCTGCTATGTAAACCAGTGTCATGTGCTATTTCTCATAGCCTCCGAACAGGCTCATCAAGAAGGGCGGACTAAAAGCAACATATGTAACCAGCAACTGCACTGCAAAATAGGGGCATATAAAACGCAACGAGTATAAGACTTGAAGGAAAACATCAAACAGTTCCTTTCTGGGAACGCGCATTTAACCTTTATTCAGCATTCTGGTGACACTCTAATGCTGCAACTTGACCCATAGGGTGGGTGTGCGACAGGACACTCGCACTGGATCAGGTCACGTGAAGATGAGACGTGACCACGCCAGTGCGCGCGGCCAGTTCACTACAGAAGCAGCAGAGCACTCGTTGCGCTCGATAAAAACAGCAGGGCAGTTGTCGCGATCGATGACCCAGTTCAAGTTTCCTGAGCAAAAATTGCTCCATGGGTTCTCCGAGAAATCGCTCTTACAATCGTATGCTGGCACTCTCCCATTAGGGCAATGAGTGACCGGATTGGGCTCGGGCACGTGCTCAAATTCACTTTTGATTCCTTCCCTTGATCTGAATGTTTCAACAGATGAAAAATACATGCAGACACGGACAACCAGCAGAGCAATTCTCCAAACAGCTTTTTCCCGGCACCTCAATTTCCCATGTGTTGAATTACCACTGGTTTTCGAGGGGGAGGAAGACGATGAACATGAAGGTTGCTCGAAGCTGATTGCAGCACTGCACACAAAGGCTAGCCATGGCGCCATTGATCGGGAACTCTTTTTGTAAGCCCACTGAGACCGCAAAAAACGCATTGCGATGTGTGCACGGACTATAAGAAGCCCATAAAACATGGCATGTCTGATATAAGACAGAACAGAAGAATACCAAGATTAGGTCATTGATCTAGTGCGGATATTCGGCGCTCGACTGAGAGGCAAATATAGAGATAGCACGGGCGATAATAAGCACTGACCATCAAGTATAAGGAACCGAGTGGAAGAATCCCAATTCAGCGCCGACATACAGGCAAGGAGCTGTTTCGATAAAGGTCTCCTGCCAGCTACAGAAAGTGTGCTTGTAGTGACAAGACATTTCCGATCGCTTAATAATCTGGAATTTGTACCAAAACTATTCCTCAGACCATTTGTGCAAGCCACGAGCATAACCGATCCCAAGGTTGTTCGGTGAAAAATGGTAAACAATCAAAAAGAAAGTGACCTCAGCATGTCGAGAAAAAGTACATTTTACTCAACTCGACTAATTTCACGGATCGATTCAGATATTTGCCGGTCCAGACAAATTAGGCACTTCACCCAAGTCTTCAAGACAATGATAGAGAGGGTAATGAAATTTCCTATAAGGAGTCTAAATGAAAATATAGGTCCTGGAAGACTGTGTATAGCAAAATTTCCGACGAAAATGAGCGCCCCGCGTTTTATAAAAACCGTCTTCTTCAAAAGCAGCCACATGTTTCAGCAGTGCCCCCTCCCCCCTCATTCCGTTGAAAGCCGCCTCCTTTCTGAGTCAACGGTAGGAAGGCCATCTTATATCTCGGATTTTGAATGTTCCAATCCATTTTTCTTCACTTTCGTGCTATTATATAAGCACCTGAAGTTTCTTATTCGATGACCCCACCTTTCACATTAACTGCTCATGTAACTATTCTGTCGCCAATTACCTAGTAGAATAGATTTACCATTCTGGATGGAATTAAATGCATGGTAAAACTCAAAGATAGCAGCCATTGCTGAACAATTCATCCACTTCTCTGTTTAATGAACTTAATGAACTTTCAACCACATATCGCAGGTTCTCAATGGTTATTACTTTATCCTATAGAGCATGGGTAGTTTTGGAAGCTAATCCAGACGTTGTTCAATACTATCGATTTCGATTCACAATTCCCCTGCTCGTATGAGGGCGGGTACGTTGTGATCAGCGGTTTTCACAGTGTTCACATAATTTCGTCTGTACACAAAGACGATCAAAGTTGGTCGACATTGATGACGAAATGGCTGTAATTACATCAAGCAACCACTGACGCGGAACAGCCCCGACAACGATGACAATGGCGGTAAAGAAGTGAATGTATGACAGAGATATACCACGAGGAGACGAAATTTTGTAAATCCAGTTCCAAAGCGCGCAACTTGGCAACATCAAAAAGCAAAAGTATTTGGAATGTGTAAAAAAAACAAGGCAATTAAAAGCAGAAACATTGCTTCTTCGAAAACTGAATGAGAATTTCACATAGTTAGTCACAAAATGTCGATGGAGGACACGGGAGATTCATTACTTTACATACCAAACAAATTCGGACCTACTGATCTCGAAAGCTGCGAAAACAGCGATTCTAAAAGCCCTCAACTGGTGGCAGTGATGCTTCGCTTGTGATGAGTACCTACAGACGATAGATAATATAATAGTTATTAGCTCATAATACTACGATCAAGCCACCGCTCCTCCTGTGATCAAGTGAGACCTATTGACGTTTATGTTACTTCGTGATAGTGACAAATGATACTTCGTGATGATGACCCTTTAGCGCAACAAATAATCTAATATGCACTATAACTAACATTTCAAGTAGGATATGGGGGACTCATGCCTTTGACGTTCATAGCAGAACCGTAATTGAATCAGGGCAAAAAGTATTTTCATTTAGATGAAAACAAGTCCTAAATTAAAAAACGACTAATAACTAGGCACTGCAGCTTAACAGTGAAGTTCATAAGAAACAATATGGCATACTGCCTAGGAATTTCAGCAGGATGCGAATGCATGGCGTACACTAAAAAAAACTTTGGAAGCTTTCACTCACTGATAAGAATTCAGGATAATATTTACTAGATACCACCACAACATACAGGATAAAGTATGGAAGATGAGGAATGATGCATTCGGCACTGATTGGTTCCTTTTCGGATGCGGTAAACCTAGTTTTATTCGAAATCGAGAAAACACTAGATTTGACCTGATGCCAATGACCGCCCATTGACTTTCGAGGGTTAGGCGAGACCCAAGTTCCTCCCGCTTCTGCGACACCATGTAAAGCAGTAAGAATCCATCTTTTAGAAGAGAAAGCGAATGTGTAATGAATTCAAAGAATGCCGATCGATTCCCAGAACCCCTCGCACGATCGTAAACTAGTTGGGCAGGGATTACACCACTCATTGTCAGCGGACCAAACACGTTTTTAGGAAGCACTTTGGAGCTCTGTTGAAAGCATTCACGAGCAAAGCTTAGTTTGGTAGATTCCAGAGCATTCGGCAGGGGCAGAGGCAGAAAAAGAAAGAGGGCACAGTGTTCAATAATATTATATTATTCTTGGTTCAACAGAGCTTCCATCGCTGAAAGATGGAAAATATCAGAGGGGCCTGGGCTCTAACGGTTCATCGAATCTCGACCGGTGCTCAATAGCGATTTCTAGCAAGTGTTGCCAAATGTCAGGGTCCATGATTAATCAAACAAATGATAGCATCAAGTGTCCCAGAATGACGTATTATGAGTGCCAGGGAACAGCCTAGCACGAGCTATGAAACTGCTGCACTTGACAGCAACAACAGCCATGCTTAGAGAAGATGACGTGATCACAAATATGAACAGGCTTGTCAGATCACATAAGATGCCAAGATCACTTAAAAGAAACTAGAAGGAGCTCACTGATGGCGAAAGAGTTCTCCCTCATCACGAAATGCCCAATCGATCAAGTTTTATTCAGCACGTTTAACCGCAGACTATCAAAAAGAAATCTGATCGATAACACCTAAGCAATCAATCAGTATGGAAGCAAAAGGCTTACTGACTGTCTGGTGGAAGGATTCTCCACAGAAAGTATAACGAGGATTCTGCGACGCCCAGCGAAAAACAAGAGTTGATGAGGGCAGTAATGGGTCGCTGTGGATCTCAGATGGATGCTGCCATAGCCGCTATCGCTACCACCAAAACGCTCTCTCCTTCTCTGCTCTGCCACGCAAAAGAATGAAGATTAATTACTCAGATATGGCTGCTGGATACGCAATGGGAAAAGAAGGGAGGGGGAGGGGGGTCAGGTAAAATGGCATCTTGGAAATAGGTGCATGAGTCAGACAAAATACAAAAAATTAAGTGGGGTGAGACTCCAACAGTCAAGAACCGAGGTCATCACAAAAGGTTGGGAATTCAAAGACCTAAGTCTCAGTGAACCAAGCAAAACCCGCTGCGGCCTTTTAGATCCTATCAAATTGCCTCGGAACTGACAATTCGACTCTCAGGAAACGGCTGCTTGGTAACCTGATAGCATTCAAAGGCTTGAATGCCGATGGGCTTTGAGCCTCCTCGCGTAAGCCCAAAACTTTACTTTTCCATGGACTTAAAATGCACGGCTCAAAAATAAATTTCACAAAGGAGTGTGAATACTTAAAAACTCTATCAGAATAAAAAATAATGAATAAAGGAGCCACACAGGGCTGGGCGGCCCCTTTTATATATTCAGTGAATAAACCAAATTTATACGGTGTTTATACCGTATAAAAACCAGCACCGCTGACCCAACTACTGCAGTAAACGCTCGAAGAAATGATAGATATGAGTCATTTTTCTTATTCTACCACATTTTCATTACTTATCAATCCAAAAAAATTTGGAGATAACTAGTTTTCAGTGGTGGCATAGCAACAACGAAAACTAATACATGCTAATTGGATATCACTTCATTAATCCAGTCTAAGAAAAAGGGGCTCCCCAGAGCCTCCTAGTCTCCTTCTGTGAGTTCTGTAAGCATTTGTAACAGCATGAACGACAAACAACATAACCGCCTAAGATTTATAGCTTTTTCCGATGATATAGCTAAGTAATAGTCCACCGTTCTTTTTTCAAGCGCTGCCATTTCTAAGTATCCAAGTTCGACTTTCCATAACCTTCCATACGTTAGCCGAATAAAATTAATTAACATCTCGGTTACGGTTTCAAGAAGAATCACATATAAAAGCTACCATTTCTTTTCACAGGCCAGGGCATAACTCCAGAGTGGGCGGGGCTTGTCACGTCAGACAAACCATTTTGGACTTTGAGGGTAGTTTTAGTGGTTAGGCGAATGCATATGGACTCCTTTAAAAGGACGGACAAATTTTTTGAATTACTGGTCTATATGAAACATCGAGCTCCAAGTTCTGATAGCGCGGAGGATCACTGATCGTCCAAATTTTTACTGGTTTTGCTTCGCAACCCTTAATTTTCGCATTCTTTCACGTAAAAGTTTGAAATTGATCAAAAGAGTCGATAAAAGGTGTCAGTTGTACATGAGGCGTTCCTTTGCACATCTGACCTTGACAGTAACCAATCAAGAAGATAACAGAAGTGATGAACGTGTTCTGCAAGGCGGAGTTGGAAACGTTTGATGCAACGCGCAACGAAACACCGTCCAGCTAGACTAAGGGAAACTGGATAATGCTATTTTTCCGCTTCGTGCTACAGATTGGGGAAATTCGATCACCACTGCCCTTTTCGGGCTAGTTCCACGATAAATCCGGCCTGACAGAAAAAGAGGACGAAAAACGTGGAAATTGGCTTGTATGGGTGATGAGCAGGTGTTTCAAGAGGTCAGGTCAGCATTGAGTGGCGGACAATCCACTACGAGGACCACGAAATTAACATTCTCTTCAGAGCATTGAAACTTCTAAAAATTTAGCCCAAAAGCTCTAGAAAGTTTCCACAAAACTGATTGCAAAGATTGGTTACAAAAGGATTTTGAGCTACGCAGGCGCTTTCGGCGCCTAGCCCCTTTATCAAGCCGAGAATGGTACAAATTAGACCTCATTGTGAGACTCTGAGAGCAGCTCAGGTGTATTTGTACTGTACCGACCTGCTGCTGCCGTCCGGGATCACTGTCCTTACCGCTTCAATGGGAATCACTGGTAATGGGGCAGAATAAGTTGGCCCTACCCTTAAACAGTTACGTACCTAAAATCTTGAAAACATTAGCAAATTATCGTCTTGGAAGCAAACCCAGCTATGGGCGACCGGCCAATCGGAGCATTCGCCACGCTCACGCTCGCATACATAGCTGAAGAAACTATGAAAAGGCAAAGAATAAAAGTGAGAGCAGCGCCACTTGTCACTGACCATCTTCCGTCTCGTACAAATTAGTGAAATGAAAGAGCGCGGAAGAAAGATCTGAGAGTTCCTTCATCGAGCGATTTCCTGTACAAACTTATTTTCCGCATTGAGAAATTGCCTACTCCTTTCGAGCTTTCATAGTTACTTTAACCCTTCGATAGTCATTCCTTTTCCCGTGCCCTTCCTACTCTTGCCTCACAAGTGACTAGTATGGAAAACTCAGCCATTCAGTTGCATAGGTTGGGGTGTGATTTCTAAGGAGGGGGTAGTGAACTGGTGACATTTCAAGCCACTTCCTTTTTCGACTTCAAGAGATCTCACTGGTCAAACAAATGGTGCTATTGGGAAAGGTTTCTACAAGTAATTAGGCACACTAGTCCACATAAGTTATCGAGGTTTGGGTCTTGCTCGCCCAGAACAACTACTTCCCCATCTCAAATTTCCTCTTTGCTTGCTCATTTCTACGGTTCTACAGTTGCTAAGTGAGAAATCATCACCAAAAGCAATGTAATCTGTTTCTGGTGGATTTAAAGGTCACGAAAATGTATGCGTTTATCTGCTTGAAAATCATCTCAAAACAACGGTTTTTTTTATCACTGAGGGGATCAAATATGCACACGATCACTAGATCGACCAATCTCTTCAAAAAATTCGATCCTTCTGAAAAAGAAAACAGGATTCGAACTTTACACAGCGGTAAAAAAGTTGATATAGTACCGGAAAAGTGTGGAATACACCCTTAATTCTAGAAAGATTCCCAACACTATTGAATCACGCAAGGCCGAGTGCATGGTGTATCCCAGACGAAATTGACTCATTTATTCAAAAAAAAAGGTGTGAGCAAAACGTTGCATCAAGACAAAACGTTAAGCTGCAATCGAATCCTATTCAGCAAAACAATATGGATCTGACGTGATATCGAGAGTAGTGGCATCTCCAAAATCAGATGAGTGCATGGCTTATCCCGAAGTGGAACAGCTCCATATACTTTAAAAAGATGAGCACGAAAACGTTTCTTGGTGGCTTTCCCGAGACTACTGGAGAAGCAATAAAAGTCGAAGGGATAGATTGCTTGTGACTGCCGCACCCAGAACTGATATATGACACCGACTAATTGCTCTCCAAGGCGTCACCAAGAATCTCAAGAGTAATAAAAATGTGCACCCATCATGCTTGTGTCCACAAAGGATGACGGCTGAGCCACGTTTGGAAACAGTTGAACAGTTGCTTTGAGATGAAAATCCCAAAGTGAAACACGTAATCGAGCGAGAGAACAAAACAGGAGAAAGAAGTTAGTACATACAAAGAGAAAAGCTCGTACTTCAACGTTATCAAGGAAGAACTCATTTCAAAGAAGCCCTAAATTAAAAAATCTGTTGCCTTTGACAACATCAGCATGGAGATGCCTCATACTGACTGACCCTGCAGGTCATTGGTATCCTCTTCAGAGTTAACATTTCCATCACCAATGTCAACCTCTGACATGCACTGGGAGAGGAGGGAGCGGGAGCGAGGTACATGGAAAGAAACCTTTATTTAAAAACAGTTTATTCTCTGTAAACGAACATCGAAATCAAACCAGATGATGTGTAGCGAAATTTGCGTTTAAAAAACGCTCCTTTAGGAGCAATAGCGAACCAGCGCGCTTCGGCTCAAGCTCCACGCTTCAGTTGCCGAGTTGCCTGCTGGCGAGGGGCAGAAGAGACCGTCGCTACTGCCATAGTATAATGTCGCATGGGGCGAATTTGATTTAATTTATGGTAATGTCAAACATGTGAAACAGGTCACAGCAACAAACAAGTAAAACAATGGAAGGGAAAATAAGCGAAAGAGTAGGAAAGAGAAATATTTGCGATAAAGAATTCACTGATTTTACAATCGACGTCTTGGCAAGGCGTCATGGGTGCGATTGTGGTAAACCGAACGTTCTGCAAGCGTACACCGTGAGCTAGAATTGCTCCCTCAGTGTCTTTGAACCTTCGGATCAACCCATTTCGTATGATGGTACCGCCGATCGAGGAATCTCCAATAGGCTACGGTTCATTGCATCATGCTGAAGTCGAATCTGGTCTAGTCTAAGGACTTCAAAGGGATGTATCCCAGCCATACTTTATGCATGAAGCTTCGCAGGAAACGGCCAACGAGAAGACACGAAGGAAGTGCCATCCGGAAATCGCTAACGAACTCTGAGAACGATGAAATTTAAGCAATGACAAAAGGGCTCTTTCAAAGTAAACGCCAAAAAAAAATGGGAAAACGCTGCTTGTAAGCGACTAGCAATTAACATGTGCTCCCTGAGACATACCCATGCTCATCGAAACCTTAGTACGGGCTGTGAAACAGTTGACCTTACATCAGCTGACCAGTAAGGAATCTCATGTGAGGGTAGTCAGATTGGGTTTGAGCATAGTGCTGTGACGACGCATAAAGAGTATATCCTGGATAGCTTTCCAAGTATTTACCGTCCCTAGGTGTACGTCGACTTATCTGGTTATCGCGGAGTGTATCTTCAAGCAAAAACTATCACCCCAATCCAGGACTCATCGTAGGCAAAATTGGTATCGGGAAATTTTAACAGGTGAAAGTTCCCTCAACATGGATAAGATCCGATACATCGGTACACCACAACGGCTTTTTAGTCACTGCACACTTATGGATCGTACTTTGTTCAAGTGTAATTGCGATCGACGCTGCATGATTTCGTGCTGTGAAAGGAAGACAGCATAGCAAGCACACAACTCGAGGATGCCTGGTGAAAGCCAAGATATCGTATATTAAGTCGTTGAACTACTGAAAATGTCGCCATGAGAGAAATTTGGATGAGAAAAAGGGAAGGATATGTGATAATGAATGGCATGTCATGTTGAGTATGAGTGGAAACAGATGTTTCTGGAATCGTTAAACATTACACCATACCCTAAGACGCTCAGAAAAAAAAGGCATTCACATGATTCCTTACATCAGTGATTAACAGAACTCTCAAACGTCCCCCACACGTGGACCGCTCATTGATAATACCAGTGCGGAAACCGATCAGCCACATGCGAAAACCGATATGCTCTCAAAAGCGATGGGAATAACAAGCGGTATTCATACGAAAGAAAATTGCATTCACTTGGAGATCTCTTAGAGAAAATTTCAGAAAAACACAGTGCCTGGAATTTTCCACTTCCGCCAGTGATCATCGGAGAAACGGGAGCAGATTAATTTCTTTGAATCAGTCGAAATTGCATGTGGAACGCGGAGCTAATTCATGTCATGTTTCCCTTAAAATCCTTCCAGAACGAATTTTAGCCACACCCCTTGAGAAGATGCAACAAAAGTCTTCACAGCGGAATTGGAAATTCCGCGAACGACATTTATGCGGATAGTATGGCGCAGAGTATAAAAAGTAATAAGATCCGTCCAAGTCGCTGCCCTTAAATCTACGGAGGAAACAAGCTTTACATGCTCAGAATTTGACTTTGAACTTCCACCCTTCACCATTTTTGTTCAAGTTACCCTAAAGTAATGATAGGAAGTACACAAACGTGAATGGAGTTCGGGTACTGCTACGGAACGACTTCACCCCCCGCTCTGCGTTCTACAGAGCCGCCGAGAGGGCAGACAAATGAAGGGCTATGGCTGACTCAAGCCTGAGCCAAATGGATTCCTAATAAGTGTATCACTTCGACTGGGTACAGAATGAAGCACAGAAACGAACATCACTTGACGAGAGAACTAGAGCGACTCAAACATGTCTTCTGTACCATTTTAGAATTTCACATATGTGCAAAAAAGCTAAGGAATTGTGCGCAAACTTTCAAAAAGCATTTATTTCTGTTCATTCTCGAGTAGCAAGTGCTCTTCTACATAAATTGATAGATTACGACGATTCGTCTGAGCGGTGCCATTCCAACTGTTTAGCCATTTTTACGTTCGATTAGTAATTTTTCGGCACTCAAAATTAGGTGGATGAAAATATCAACAAACTGAGGAAACAAAGCTTATCTGAAGAAAAAGAACGTAACTGAGAACATTGGGGCATCAAAAGAAAAGTCCTATTAACTACAGGCCACGAAATGAGTGAAAATCTCCAAAAAAATCGACACGAAATAAATACCAACTCGAGAGAGACCTTTAACGAAAGGAACAGAAGCTCTAGAACTAGAAAGGGGGACACGGAAACACTGTATCGCCCTTTATCAAACACGACTAAAAGAAAAAACAAACGCTGGAAGTGCCCTTATTGAGAAATCCCTAATAAACTTTGAGAAGGAAAGGATGGGAATCGTGCGTGATTAATTGAACGCCAAGAAATTCTCATGGGGAAAACGCCGCCATGAGATCCGGTTTCAAAAGGCCACATGACAGTGACTGTTAGGTAGTACAAGTATTCACTGAGAAACACATACCCCCACTGACCATACCTCGATATACGCCATGCACCACATTTTTCACGGAATTTGATTCTACTCAATTTAGATAGCAATCAACGGACTATGCCTCTAGCGGGTCAGTGGGACATTCAAAAACACTTCGTGGGAAATTTGAAATAGAAATGCCCCAAGAGTGCATACTATAGGGAGCCTACATGACTATATATACCCGTCCACCATCAGGTGAAGACGGCAGCTTCAAGGATAGTTGGTACGTAAGATCGTATGATCACAGATAATTGAAAAAATGTTAGCGAGTTCCTGATCAAGTTCCACTACCAAGATTGAGCCATCCTTGGGAGCCAAACTCTTTTAGCTCGTGGTAACGCCTTGAAACTGGGCCTGGAAGGCAATGCCGAGGACCAAAAAAGCCTACGGCAGTTAAGGAGCTTCAAAACCCTTATTACTGGGCCGCCTTCTACTCCGTAAAAGACGTTTTGTTATCAGAGACAGCGGAAGAAACCTCAGGCCGCGCAAGAGGTATGAATTTTGGGGAACGACGATGCTTCCCCATAAGTGTTCTCCGCGAAGGAACAGTTTCGCGAAGCACCATACCTTATGATTTTTTCAGACACTTAAATACCTCAGAACAGAAATACCGGTTTCAAGTGATTGAACGGTGAGATTCGCGTTATTCGAATGAAAAATTGCACCAATGTCGGCGGCACTGGCTTCGTGCATTTCCATCCGTTGACCACCTCGCCGAGTTTCGGGATTCTACTCTCTCATCTTGCCAACATGCGCTGTGGTTACATCGTAAGACCACTAGTGTCATCAGCTGCTGCACAACGCTCCTTACAAGAGCTGAAAATGAGTTCCATGCGTTTTAAGTAACTTGCACGTGAACTGCATTAAAAAAACTCTTATGCAAGTTCGCTATTGAAGATTCTGATGCAAGGCTTGGGGGAAAACGGAGAATGTGGGGACTGATGTTAGCTTGCCTCTTCACGGAAATTCTTTTTTTTTTTTGCAGAAGGAACCTTGTTGCCGGACATGGTAGCTGAATGATACATTAAATGGTACAGTGTAACCTGAGAACGAGCACATGCTGAGTGATAGCAACGCTCACTGCTAAATATCGTGGGTGCGTCATGACACTCAAATGGTCACCGTGTCACGCGAATCAGTTCACCGCGCACAAAATACCCTGCTGGTTCTGAGAGTTCTGTGAACTGCCTAAGCGTTAGGGGGCACAGCAGCCGATCTGTGCCATTTTTAGTGCCATTACGCACACCTCTGAATGTCGCCATCATTCCTTGGCTATGGTTCCTTGAAGAATCTCTCTCATTAGCACATAAGATAATGAAAGAGCAGAGTGAAATAAAGATTACATGATCAGAATTCAGCTGAAACAGTTATGGACAGAATGGACGGAGATAAGGCGTTAAAGAAAAGTGTAAACGCTTTGTGATAGGAAAGAAAAAATAACAGGTTTTGCGGGCAGCCATTGACCGCTCCCTCGAGAGAATTCGCGCGTCATTTCTGAAAACTCTATGTTGTAAGACAACCGAATCGATTTTCAGGACGGGGATAGCGACACAAAACAAGCTATCTACAGGGGGTGCAAAAAAGAATTAATTTCTTCTCCTCCACTTTCACCCCGTTTTAGTCGAACTACAGCAGATTCTGTTGAGGTATTTTCATCCCCAGATTCAAGAGCAGACCTCACTCTATCACTATACTCCGTGGCAGCCTTCTGCACGAGAAGGAACGGGAGCGAGGAAAGAGTGAACAAGATGTGTCACCTCAACTGGGCAAAATCCTAAATTTCGTCGCCCTCGTTCACAAGCTTGCTGAGGTCCGTTCACTCTGGGTACCTAAGGGGATTCATACTGGGTGGTGTTCTCGAATATCCGTATTGGGCATGAAAATGATAGTTCGGATCATAGCAGCCTTGTCCAAGCAGCAGGGGCTCTGTGACTTCCATGAACCGAAGGGCCAATCCTTAGGAAGCTTCCCACAAAAGACCTACCATGGAACACGACTCCACTGTTTTAAGGGGACCTTGATACCGTGGGTGCTCTGAAGCCCGACTGCGCCGCTTGAAGGTTCCATATTTTTATGAAAATGAAAGTTGTGAGTGTCAGCTTATTCCTGCTTTTAGAGGAACATTTCGAGAATATTTTGCCCCAATACTTTCATTTCCTTCGTTTCCCTATGTTTTGTATAATTGGGAGATGTGAGCCGTGGGCAAAATTACTTTTTTTTTCGGCACCCCCTGTAACTCATGAATGCGACTGGCTACAGTACGACTTGCTCTCGTGAGAGAAAAAAGCAGGATGAGTAGAGCTACAGGTTACACACCACCATGCGAAGTTGAAATCAGAGGGGTGGATACACAGACGACAACATACGACATAAAGGGAGAGATAAAGAGGGAGTATGCGCAGAAACTGAAGGAGATGGAAGGAAAGAAAGACGTACACGGATGAACATATCGCTGCAATCAAAGGCGTTTTGTGAAGGAAACGAAAGGAGCAAAATGTGATGACTCAGAAAAAGAAAAAACGGAAAGATTGCAAAAAGATTCTCCAAAAAACAACTGAAAGTGGGGGGAAATGATAGGAGACGTTGAAGAAAGATGGCAAAAAAGGCAAAGGCTTTGATGGATTAGATCAGAAAAGTGTAAAAGCGAAGTTGAAAATTAGCACGGCATGCAAGTGGTAAGTATGGAATCTAGCGGGAAGTTTGGCAACCCGAACGAGATCGTGAGTTTGAGTAAATCAATGCAGTTTATGAGTTGTCGCCCGCAGGGAACACCACACGCACAAAGGAAAGGGAATGCAACGAGCAGCTGCTACCCTTCGAACTTCAACTGCGTCGAGTTTTTTTAGGAAAAGAAGAAATGCTCGTGGAGAGAAGTGAACTGAGAGGAACAGATGAAGAAAAAAGTAACGTATATGATTTCCAAGTAATAGGGATTAGCTGTCTTCACATATTCCACAATATCACCTTTCAGGGGTTTATGTTTAGCCTGGCACCCCTAACGATCGTGTACCCCTACCGTTACTCACTTTTCAGCAAGTGCAATGATGCATTCAAGTATTTGCACGAAACGAATTCTCTGCTCCAGAAGGAACATCCTTTTGGAGTCATTCCGCATTGATTCGTGGCTTTCCTGTTTCCGGAAGGAAAGCTTCCTAACTCTTCCCCAGACATGAAGGACCAGGTTATAGCGTATGGTGCGAATATGAGGACCACATATGCATACTGAACTGTAGAAAAACTTTCAGCACTTTTACTTTCCTTTTTGACATCTAACGCTCAAAAGCAGAAATTAGACCTTAACTCTGAGTAAAAATAATATCTCATGATTTCCATTTATTCATGTCTCATATCGAGAAGTATTTGATATTTAGAATTTCGATAATCTTGAAAAGGTGATCTTTTGAAACGAGAAAAAATAAAATCCTACTATATATAATTCGCTTAGTATGTCTGTCTGTGTGTGTGTGTGTGTCTGTCCGTCTGTCACGAAATTCATATCTCACCTCGCAGTAAAGCTGGGACCATGAATTTTACAAGTGATGTGAGGGGTGGCAAGGGGACACTAATGGTGGTGGACCGAAAGTGATTGCAACTGATAAGGGCTGATAAGGAGCCTCGGAAGACAAATGTCGCCAGATCCGTTTCGCCTTTCGCGTTGATGCAAGAGCGCTGGCACTCATAAGTGTTTAGCAGGAGGGGCCAGGGACATTAATGGTGGGTGAATCGCATTGATAACGGCTGATAAGATTCGATAAGGAGCGTAAAAAGGCTAGAGTAGTCAAATCCGTTCCGCTTTTCGCACAGGTCGCGGAGCGTTCATACTCACAGGTGTTTTGCGTAGTGGGACGGGGACATTGGTGGTGGGTGATCCACATTGATAACGGTTGATAAGATTCGATAATGAGCGTAAAAAGGCCAGAGCCGTCCAATCCATTTTACCTTTCGGGTTGATCCCAGAGCGTTCATACTCACATAGTGTTTTGTGGAGTGGGACAGGGACATTGATGGCGGGTGATCCACCTTGATAACGGTTGATAAGATTTGATGAGGAGCATGTGAAGGCAAATGTCGTCAAATTCGTTTCGCCTTTCGTGTTGATCCAAGAGCGCCGACACTCATAGCTGTTTAGCAGGGTGGACGGGCACATCTATGGTGGGTGTTCAAAATTGATAATGGCTGATAAGATTCGATAAGGAGCGCGAGAAGGGAAATGTCACCAAGGCCGGTTCGGGTACAAGGGCCTCAGTGATTCGAAATCGGCTCACAGTGGCTGATAATGAACCGTTAGGAATTAGATGGGATAAAATCCTTCACACCGTTTACTACTACTATATGATCGCTCTAGCAAAAGCGTCTGAGTCTCGGTGTCATTGGGTGAACACATTTTATGTTCTGATATCACTCGCCGATGTATCGACCGCTGAACTGCATGGCGTTCCAAAAAATGGTGCATTTCCCTTGATACTGCGATCTACACTGATAGTCATGATACACCTATATTTGTGATAGCAAAGCAAGCGTTTCTCTGGGAATCATTTTCTAATGCGGTACTGGCAGCACCACTGGGTATCGACCGCTAGACTACACAAAATTCCAAATAGTGAAGCATGTTTACGAAAACGATAAACATTGATAAGCGGGATATGGATCTACCATCAATGTGTAGGAATTAGATGCTCAGCAAGTGAACAAATTTTTTCCAATCGATGCATTCGAATACAAAACTATCGATCTCCAAACTATCCAGACTCCCAATGATGACCTAAACCAGTTGGCTGGCGCACACTACTGCGCGCGGTTCATGTCGATAACGTGCAAAATGGGTTCGATGCAAAGCGAGTGATGTATATTAATATCGAAAAGCTTTTTTTTCATCACGCCATCTTCTCTTCTTTTTTCCAGTTCTATAGCTCAGCTGAAAGCAGAGGAAGGGAAATTTCGCTCAATTCCATACATAACTGTGGACGTGCCGATCAAACACATTTTGCACAATATTGCCATGAATCGCGCGCAGTAGTGTGCGCCAGCCAACTGGTTAAATATAAGTTTCAGTCACCTTAGGGTGGCAATGACTGCCGCAGTCTCCCTTTTGCGCTGGAACCGAGGCGGTACACTTGTAAAAGGAGCAACCGAAGTCCTCCATGAAAAATCGTCACTTCATCGCACACGCTGAGATTGGCATAACCCACGCGAGCTGTTAAAGTTGGCAATCAAACTGGAAGATTATGTTACCCACAAAGAGCTCCTAGAAAGCAAACAGTATGTGGATAATGAGAAGATTCGTCCAGAGACTGAAAGTCCCAGAAGCATCCGGACTTTTCCCAGTCAATGGCTATTTGCCACATGATATTGGCTCAGTTGCTGAACTCCTCTTGTGCTACACATTTTCATCCCCTCATGAATCCTAATATGTAGCAGCCGTCCCCAATGGCACACTCGAACAGAGAAAGATTGAAGTCAAGCGATCTGAACATCATGACATGAAATTCGCCCAGTCGCTACTATGGCCGACTGCACTGGGTTAAAAATGACAAAGAGATAGCCAGTAATCTGCGAAAAACCAAACTAAGTCGATCATTCGTGATTGAAACTTGTACTGACTATTGAGCCACAACTAAACGTTCCCGTGAAAACGGTGTCAAAGAAAATGAAAATTCAAAAATCAATATTATACATCCGAAACAAACATCTATCGAGAGTCGAAAGAAATGCCCACAAAATCGAGAAGGACTTCAAATCATCCCTTGCCCATCAGAAAACATTTTACGTAACTGAAGTGCTCCTCTTCTTGCGGCAACTATTGACGAAAAGTGTGTCGATAGCGTAACCAACGAAAAAAACGAACGTGGTAAGTGCCGCCATTGAGAGACCTATGAGAACTTCTGAAAGGGCACGGCGGGAAACGCGCATGAATTGAATTGTCGAACGAGTGATATGAATTAAACGCCAGGAAATCTTAGTGTAGAAAAAGCCTTGCCGCGATGAGATCCGGTTTCACTCATCCGTCTTGGAAGCCTTGGAAGTGTAACGTATCATACGCGCAGTGTGTGCTCATTGACACATACTTTACACGAACACTCTGTCGGAATGCGCCGTGTACCTTGAGATTAAACTGCGAATATCCGGCGCACAGTAAGTCCCTTTACCTGAATGCCGTTCGATGACCTGATCGCGGTAGCCATGACATAAAAAAGAGACAAAAATAGGTTGTCTCACATTTCGGCACCCTTGTTGACTCGAGATGGCTATTCTCTGGGAAGTCTGAGACAAGCTTGTAACGGATAAGCTGACCACTGTTTTCGACTCGATAACAATAGGCTGGTATGGAATGTTCAGGAGTAAGTGAACCCCCCTCAAAGTTATTTGGCAGAATGAAAACTCCTTACTTTAACACCACAGGCAACCGTGAACCACAGGATACGCGTGGAATATCCAAGCCTTTGAGTTGTATGCCTAAAAAACTTAGGAATCCTGAAGATATGGGTTTTCACCAGCAACTGATTCTCCTTTCGATTCCCAACCGGAGGAATCACCCACGGGTTGAATTTTTTACTACCCATATTTATGTTGTATTTTTATTTATTCATTTGTATGCGCCAGAAGACGAGCCAAAGAGCGGGAAAAGTGACTGAAACAAAACAGCAAGTTGGTCGGAGAAACCGATGTCCGATTTTTCAGTTACTTTTTCAGTCACGAGTATTTGCTTACTAAAGGCCGAATGCAGAGTTTCACGCGAAGAAACAAGAATCAGAGAAAGAGCTCCTCAAAGTGACGTCTGACGGATGGGGCATGTGAAGATGAACGGCCACAAGGGCTCTGGGAACAAAGAGATGACGGTCACGTGGTCAGGGACGCAGAGTGAGAAGCAAAAAATATTGGGCGCGAAAACTCAAACTGCGCTCTGCCCGTTGATGGCTGCTCAAATGTTGCTTGGCCGGTTAGACTAGCTGCTTCTCTTCCAGTTTTTCGATTTCTGTTTCAGAACAAAAGAATTTCTTGGCGCTTTCGTGTTCTACGGTACTTAACTAAGTGATTTTGAGGGAACTATAATCATGGAATATTCGCGGACGATTTTTCACTGCTGCCAGAACCATTTTCAAACAATGATGAATCAGATGAATCTCAAAGATTTACATGAAGGATAACAATACAACGCTATGCAGCGAGCTCATGATCCGGCTGTAGAAACCTTTAATCGGATGCAAAAAAAAAGTGGAAAATTGGAGCTGGCCTCACGTACCACATATAAAAACGATACTGAAGCTAAATGGCTAGCCATTAGGGCTGACCTAGTCGTTAAGACAGACCTTAGAAGATCCATTTGGTCCTTTATTTCCCGGATGTACGAGAACCAGATGCTGATGAGTTTTACCGAATCTCTTGTTAGAATGGAAAGCAGTTGAAGCCAGGACGAGATTCACAAGAGTTACCAGGATGCCACGTTCTGGCAGGAACGTTCGGTCTTGGGCGGGGCTTTCCTCTTGATTTTTAAGCACCGCGATAATCTGTTACATCACCGAAACCACATGCCCCCATGATTTCTTGCTGGCATTTCACCATAAACTATGGACCCGACACGAATAATGTGATGATTCGAGCGCGTAAGCAACATCGGAGGAACAGTGAAGATTTTAGCCATGCCAGGGTAGATTTCGGATATTTTCTTTGATAAAGTTGATGATTGCACATAGGAGATCTAAAAGAATCGAGGGATCTGTTCCAAGTTTTTTGGACATTTGGAATTGCGAAAGCAGCGAATCGTGTACCTCCCATTATCAAAAAACCTTCACGAAGACTAAGAACGGCTACACGGTGCTCGAAGAAGTGACTATGGGTTTCTCATAAGCCTATCGTACAATTACTTGACCTAAAGCAATTATCTGACAAACTGACAAATTATCAGACAAACAAACTGACCCAAGACAAACAATACAATCAACTGACCTGAAAATACCTAAGGATGGCTCCATTGGCCTATGTGCCACTGCGTACTTTATGAAACTCCAATAAACTTTATTCACTCCTCCTTTCTACTCCTTTGTTTTTCACCCTTGAATCTTTCAAACATAGTCTCTTCGTTTATAATCATTTGTTTCTTTATTCAGCTGTAAATCAATTGTCGAGCTAAGTTAATTCTAATGAGACCTGGCTTTATATATAACACCTGAAATGGATACTAGCGTATGAGTGGGAACGGCCGTCCTGAAGTGTTCTGCTATGTTGTCTGCGTGCATTTCCTACACAACGGCTTCACAACTGAGAGGCCGGGGGAGGGGGAGAGGGGGGGGGGGGCGTCACACAGTTCGAACCAAGAATGGGACTTGCGAATTCCAAGTTACATCGTGGCAAGATCGGCCCTGCACCACACAAGCAAGGCCTCTGTAAGAGCGCACAGTTCGCGAATACGGCGAAACAGTGCTGCGTCAAGACCTGTGTTCACTGACAGTGATACTAGACAAAAACAATCAAAACCAGAGCGTTCACCAATTCTCGTAGCCTTGTTTGGTTCATACTCTCGTGGCCCCTTTTTCAACGGGTGAGTCTCAGTGCTACAATGGCATGCTACTGTAGACAATGAAATAGTTGTTACTAGTCAACATTAATTAGGTGAGTCATCGTCATTATCTATCACCCTGGGACACGATGTGATGCATAAAGTGGAAAAGGCATTTTTAGTCACTGCAATGAATTTTTTACATCTTGGATAAAAAACCTTACCAAAGACCGCAAACGAAAATCATCGCAATGGCAAAATATAGGATGTGAAAAGGGATATGTGGTAATGTCATGACGAGATTTTTTCTGTTTGAAAACAAACATATCGCCAAAATCGTCAAAACATTACAGCATCCCTAAAGTGTGTTGACAAAAGTCCATTCACATGAATCGTTACATTAATGTGTGAACAATAATGTGAAGCTCCAAATTTTTTTAAAGACTCAAAAGGTTCCAAAAGGTTGTACGAAAGAGATTTGAGTCTATTGGCGAGCTTTCGGCGCCTAGCACCTTTCTCAAGCCCACAAAGCCATATATTTCATTTTATATATTGGCTCTCTATGAAAAGAGTCAGCAGATCTATATCCGACAGACTCGCTGCTTGCCGCGTATCTTGTCCTACCGATGCAGCAAGTGGAGCAGAAATGGTTGACCTACCCAGACCTAACCGTTACATAGCGTGGAGGTGCTATGACTATGGCGATATGGGATATCACATTAATGTGATAAGGGGTCCGGGTGGGTCAACCATTTCTGCTCCACTTGCAGCATCGGCAGGACAAGGTACGCGGCAGCAGCGAGTCAGTCGGATATAGGTTCCTGACTCTTTTCATGAAGTGCCAATATATAAAATAAAATAAATTGCTTTGTTTCAGGCTTGAGAAAGGCGCTAGGAGCCGAATGCTCGCCAATAAACTCAAATCTCTTTTGAGAACCTTTTGGAACCTTTTGAGTCTTTAAAAATGAAAATTTGGAGCCTCACATTGTTGTTCACAAATTTAGATTGGCATGAGGCTTCGAGACAGAACAATACTCGTTACATTAATGCTCAACATTAACTCCTCTGTGTCGTTTGGGAGACGTTTCTCGAATGTGGGCAGCTCAATGATACCCGCTAGCACCCCAATGGAAAGTGATCAGGTCGATAGAGAAACTCCACAAAATGATGGAACTAACAAACGACTAGTAGTCAATAATAGGATGAAATTTTCAGAGGAACAATTTAGATATTTTCAATAGCTTAAAAAAACGATGCCCGGAATGATTCTAGAGCTAAATCTAGTTCCAGAATCATATGACCATGGACATGTAAGACTGTAACATTGGCAATACTAATCTGAACCATCTCATATTTGATCTAGTGTTTGAAGGAGGAATAACCCTAATAACCATGACAAAAACTTGACCATAATCCATGCAGCAACAGTGATACTGTCTTCTTACCTCCTCAACAAACAAAAAAAAAATTATACACAAACCCAGTGGAAAGTAACTTTTAACAGAGCGAGGTCTCTCACTATTCACAGTTTTCTGGGCCCTTTATTAGGCGAATTTGTAACCTTTTGAATGGAGGTTAAAAAGCAATTGGGAATTAATTTTCTGTCATGTTACGGATCGATAACATCCACTCCTATGGAGGTATGTAATATTATATATCTCCTCAAACTTTTTCAATTAATCTATAACTTTTCCAAGTATTACCGATGATAAGCACTGAGAGCAACCAAGATACTGACATTAAAAGTAAGAAGTTGAGCAGACTAGTTCTCACATATGTAGGACGACTGCTCAAAAATTGAGTTAGAAAAATCAAATTGTACAGTGCTACAGAGGTTTTTGACGGTGACCCGGAAAGAGCTCCCGATTCGCAAGCGTAGGCCAGTACAGCAACAAGCGGAGAAGTCCACAAGCTGTAGGTTGTTACGTGAGATGCTGTCCACTGTGTCATCACCACGTTCTCTTACCACGGTGTCCGCGAGTTGAACGCTGGGCAAATAAACCAACGGCAACCTCTCGTCTTCTATCTCTGCGGACTTTACACCTACATATCGCAGGCTGGTCACACAGACCTACCCTGGGCACATTATACCGATTCTTCATCGATGTATGGAGCATTACTTACCACTCACAGTTCCGAAAAAAAGCAAATGAAATCGTCGTAACCCAAAAACAAGACCCCAAATTCCAGTTCATTCCTATGTACTTAGATGATTTTCAGAGCGCCCTTCCAGCGTGTGTTCCAGAATTTTCCAGACTTCTAGGTCACTGTGCCGTGCGTTTAAAGCACTCTAGTGGCTCCTGAATCGTTATACTGTCATATATCGTTATAATATTTAATTATAAGGTAACTTCAAGAAATCAAACTTCAAAATTTTTGACAAATTATATTGAAGGTGTTAGTAGAAAATGAATCAATGAAAAACATGCAGGGCTCATGAAAAAACGCTCTGAGAACCAAATAAAGATGGTCGACCGATGTTACATGAGTTCACATATAGGTGCTTCGAGTCAGAACAGCAAGAAAAATTGTTCGAACGAGCATTAGATAAGCGAAAAGATAAGCTGAACAATAGGACAGTTTCGAAAAAAAAGCAAATAAAATCGTCGTATATCCAAAAACAGGAAACCAAATTCCTGTTAATTCTTACTGGGATGCTTTTTTCCAGAGTGCCCTACCAGGGTGTGTGCCAGAATTTTCCAGACTTCTCGGTCACTGCGCCGTGCATTTAAAAGCACTCCAGTGGTTCATAATTCTCATGAGCTCTATAATCATTCCAGGCATGACGAATATATCAAGCTCTTTAGTGCGTCTTCTGTCTGCAATCCATTTCCGGAGAATCTTACATACTATTTAATTTCTACAAAAAAAGTAATATATGCTTCGCCGCGTTTGCCTCTCATTATACGCTCTGTTGCGTCTGAATGAGGACCACTTTTTTCGCTACCTAAGTAAACGTACGAAAGCGGTCAACAGTCTCTCGCACACACTCGCTAACAAAGACGAAGCGCACGTTATGAGCACACATCAGAAAAAGATCTTCTTTATGCGCCCTCATTCTCCCCACTAAGAAAAAATCGCAATCCGCAATAAGTAAGCAAAAGTTAATTGCATAGCGCAATCAGTATAACTTCAGTCGGGATCAAACAGGAAACATGTTCATTTGTGCTCTAGCACCCTAAAACCACAGGACTGAAGTAGTTCAGCCCGAAGACGCCGCTCGGGGTAACGACGGTATTCACAGCTGAGAAAGCTTGTTAACTGCAAATGGTCGAGTTCTATAGGGAGGAGATGTGGCGAATAGTCGTGGAGGGCGGGACCAGAGCCACGGCTTGGCTTGGAGGGTCTCACCGTCTACATCACTCATCTTCATTGGTGCCGTAGGTGCAATGACGGAGGGAATTCTATTCTAAGAGTTATTTCATTCCGTTTTAGTATTGCACAGCCTGGGTTTCCATTCGTGCTCAATAACCCACCAGTATTGGCGCCTTCAAGCAATGACGTCGCACAAGAACAAAGGTTCAAGTAATTCTTCCATAAAAAGCTAAACATAGCCCTGTCGAAATGTATCCAACCTCATCAGGGGGTCCAGGACCTTCCGCTAGGAGATGCAGAATATAAGCTTGAGCGTTCACCGATTACGGTAGGCATGCCTACGCATCCACTCAGGAGAAACTGCGTTTCAGGAGGCCACGGATAAATCACATCGTATTATTGTATCAAACCTATCAGAAACATTCAAATTCCAAGTAGAAGACAGATACGTGGCATATCCTAGAGCACGATGACGTTTTGTTCTCGGGTTATGTTGCTCATTGGTGTTATAGCATGAAGTAATTCATGCTTCATGTACTTGTTGTGCAGCAATAAATAATAATAGTAATAATAATAATATCCTAGAGCTTACAATTACAGTTTGCATTTCAACCTGAGCCCTGAGATCTTGTCACGATGTTAACTATGGAGGGGGTGGTAGAGACCAAAGTCCAGCTAATCTATGAAATCGTTCTTTTCAGTGTGCAACGAAGTGGAAACAGCCGCTTACTGCGCACTTCGATTACAACGCGCTTTGAACGATGCGTCACATTTCGTGCCGGGAATGAGACCGCGGCTAATAGTGACAGTCATTACTGGGTCGACACAAATTCCAGTATCTACGAAATTCTGCACAGAAAATGTAGTGAAGCACGTGAGACTCCATTCCTAAACGATAGCGATTGGGAATAGACCCAATCACTTGGCTTTGACATAATCATTCACAGCTCACAGAGTACACCAGAAACCCATAAAATCGGCCATAATCAAAGACTCGTGCGTCCATGCATCATAAAGCAATTGTTTAGGTACACTACCGATCACACCCCGTAAGACATCAGGCGAGCACCAAGGAAACAGATGAACAAAGATTTTTTACAAATCCTCTAATCATCCAAACTATGCTATCCTTGTCTCCTGAAATCTGTAGAGACTAGTAACATGACCTTCATTTGGCCATTTGACTGCACGACAGCACATTCGTATTCCGGGCAAAACATAATAAGTCTTCAAGGGAAGCCATCCCTTGGAACATCATGGGAGGGAATATTCTCAAAATGGGGTCATTTATGAGCTGTCGAGGGTGAAAGTAGAGTAATGATTGCGATGGCAGACAGTTAAGTCGAGAAGGTGCACTTACGTAGTCTATTTCGGAAGGATTGTAAGTGAAATTGCAATGGTATCTTTAGCTTCCCAGTTCGGTTTAGATATAAGGGAAGAGTGGAACACCATTTTCCTTGATTGACGGATGGAATAAACGGAAGTTAAAGAAACGTCCACGGAAAAATGAGTTTCTTTGTTACCCATATACTTATGTTGTATTTGCCTAGCAAGGGCAGCATGCAAAGTTTCAAGCGAAAAAAGCGAGAATTCGGCTGAGATACAGCTCCCCAAATTTTCGGCCGAGTGGACTTGTCCTCCGAGTAAAAGCTCCGCCCGTCGTCCTGCGCGGTTAGGAACGGAAAAAGAGACTGTTTACGTAATTCCTGTTCCTACAATGCGTCTCCGACCGCGGAGGACGACGGGGTGGACACTTGCTCAGACGCCGCGCCCACCCGACAAAGACTTCAAGGTGCTGTATCTCAGCCGGATTCACATTTTTTTCACGTGAAGCATTGCATGCGGCCCTTATTATTCAAATACAACATAAATATATGGGAGACAAAATTTTTTTCGTCATTCAAGTAACAAGGGGCTGTTTTGGGCAGAAGGAAACTCCTCGAGGGTCAAGTTCTTCTGGGTCTTGATCTAACTCGCCATTTTCCTCGATATCAAGCTGTACCCTATATAAAGTAGTCATCTTCACTCGTAGGACTCTTCTGCTATATGGAAGGTTTTACTCCAAAATAGCACATTTGTTTTCACTACCCCTCCATTTAACCGCGAACTCACTTATACCTACAGTTTTCAAGTCAAGTGTAGCGGTGGATAGTATACACCACATGATCATTCAGGTCATCAATATAGGGACTTCGAGAGAGAATCATGATAGCAAGCGTCTCGACACTTGAATCGGGTCAACATGCCACAAGAACCAAGCCATCGCACGCGATAAGGCTTTCCGGTCCCGTTGTGAATTGACGCACACAAAAGGAAGCTGCCGCCCACTCGAGTGACCTGACCTACTTAAAGTGTCCTGTTAGCCCAAAAGGGAATCAGGACGCGTGATAGAAATATTCAGATAGCTACCTCAACCAAATTTCATTCCTCAGAGAAATGGATTCTAGAATACGCCATGTATGCGGAGTATGACCATCATACCTAGGCTAATCCCAACCATGGAGAATTCCGTAAGTAATGTTGACGACGAAACTTGTTTTGAAACTCTCTCGCTATTTTTTTTTTGAATGATCAGGTGAAGTATGCTTAGCTGATAGAATATGGCTGGCTGAAGAAAAAAAGGTGAAGAAATAGAAATAGAAAATGAAGACAGTAAAGGCAATATGATCTTCCTGGAACCAAACTTCAGCAGGCCACTAAAACTGGAGAATTTGAAATTTTAAGGGTTATTCCAAACGCGTGCAAACGAGAGAAGTCCATAGATGGAGTGCACACTGCTGGGAACGTTCTGTTTATACAACGGCGAAGAGCCAGTATGCAAGTCGAGAATAAAAATACCGATACGCACGAAAAGACAGAAGTCAAGGCAGGACAAAGCTTCGCGTGTCCTCACAACCCTCCTCCCATACGCGGTCTGATAGAGAAATTTCGTTCGATTTCGCACACGATTTTTTTTTGAAGAAATAAGTGCCTTTCAGGAAATTATATAACCAAGCCTCCTCGATACGGCTTCAAAATGAAGTTTCTCAAAAAAAAAACCGGGGGGCCACAGTCACAACCAATGAGCCCAAAGATCGACCTATTACGGGAACACGATGAATTCACTGACGAATACTAGAGAGCGAGTACTGACCATCAGTGCTACTAAGGCCGCGTTCATTCTTTGGCACCGACGCCGTCGCCGCCAGTATCGCTGCACAAAGCACGAACGCGGCCTAAATAAGTGCAACGGCTCACGCAGGACAAATTCAGGTTACTCGTCAGGGGGTGGGACAGGGCAGCTGAGGATTTACATCGATTGAACAGCATAATTAGTAGGCTTACAATAATATACTAGCATTCAAATAGATAAAACGAGTCGTTCAATGTAGGTATTATGAGTCTTTCATGGGTATAAATCCAGCATTTCTTTCGGGAGTAGCAATTCAGCAGTCGAAAAATGTTTAAAATAACGTTACAAAATCTTAGGAGCCGAAGGTAAACGAAAGACAAATACTGTAGACATCACTGACATTGAAAATAATATTTTGGATGGAAAAAAGAGTAAATGAGTTGATTCAACACCACGTCTGCAAGAATATCTATGGAAAAGTCCATACCTAACCTTTCGATTTCTGCGTTAGTTTTATTCAGCACAATTGAGGGAATTGAGGGAACAACGTTCGCACTAATAAAATGAACATAAAAAGTTCACAGAATTAATACTTCTCGATTGCAGCTAGCTAACAGCAACAGACAACAACACTTGCTAACATGCAAACATAACCAAATTCAACTGAACCTAACAACAACAAGTTCTTACTGCATGAGGCTTTTCACTGGTTTGCCGCTCTTCTTTCTCTGGATAGCTTTTCTCGCCTTCTTTTTCAGCACTGGTCGATCATTCTGTTGTGGTCTGAACAAGTTACATCAGCAAACAACGCATAAAAGAGTCATTCAAGCCTGAAATTTTTGCAATAATTCTTTGTCCCCCCTCAAATTTAGTGATACTCTTTTGTATTTGATATCCGCAGCGATCCATATCACAATTATAATGTCATAGCTAGGCGTTTACGATTGAAAACCTATCTGACAATGATTAGATTTTTCAGAGGCACCAATTAAATTTATAGCAAAAAGTACCTACTCCAACCCTACTGATCATGTTCCATTCCTGAGGCCGCTACAACGGCAGAAGGCTACCGTATGGACATGAGCTATGACTAGAGCACAAGTCAACCTGCCATGTCATTCTATATAACGAACTTATTTGAAACTTCCAAAATTCGGAGTACAAGGCAAATGGATGGCGCATTAGAATGAACTTTATCTAGATCCATCATTTTAGTAGCTGCAACGAATAATGGCAACTTACTTTTTTGTGGAAAACTTGAACTTATTGATCTTTTCTTCCTGCTCTTTATTCAATTTGGGCTGTTGCACACCACCACTCTTCTTCCTAGCTTGTTGCACTTTCTGAAAAAAAATATGGAATACCAGGAGAAAATTCTACATGTTTTCTCAAACTCACGGTAACTTTAGCCTTCCTCATTACTTTTGTAATACGTAGCTCACGCTTTTGGTATTCCACTCCTGTCAAGCTCAGAGCCAAAGGAAGAGATGTAGTGGACTGAAACGCATAATTAGAAGCCTATCGCAATTGAGATATATCAATGAGCTAGCAAAGATAGGAGACCATGGATATCACAAACAAAACACCTTAGATAATGATAAAGATTACCTTAAAAATGACAAATGCGATTCCTTTGCCCATACCGCTCGACGCATCTCTTACACAGCGAACAAAGCTAACTCCACCTACATTTTCTTCGAAAAACTCCGCCAGCTCATCATCTTTCACATCCAACGGGAGATTTCCTAAACTAGAGGAAAAATTCAGTAATTCACATAGACAATGCGTAACATAAAATGTGTTTTCCGAAAATGAAAATATAAATCAGAAATGTCCAAAAGTCTAATGAAAACCATATATTTTGCCTTTACCTACCCACAAAGACCGTCAAATTACGATCATACTCTGCCTTTGTTGTGCAGGTATCGACACGAATACGATGCCTGTCAACGATCGTGCCATTGCTGAAAGATCGAAGGAAAGTTACGAATGCACATGAACTACCATGGACACACCAACCATCATGGTTGGCAGTTGAAAAGTATGCCAAAAATTTGTATACAAAGCGAAAATAGCAATCCGCTGATGCTCATTGTCCTCATTACCTCCTTCCTCCTCTTTCACTTCGAAGGGGAAGACACGATAACTTCCTTTTTACACGAGGCAAATGCTACACGGCAAACGAAATTGTTCAAAAATAGCTCACTTTCCAGTGACTTTTCCGACTCGAACGAAAAGAGCATACTTTACTAGTGGAATCATTTGTCCTTACACTGACTACATATAATATCATATAGCGAATCGATTTGAGCAACTGTATTAGCAAATCGATTAGGAAAGAGCTTATGAAATGAAAACAACGTCTTCTGAAGATCCACATTGCAAGTAAAAATACAACTATTCCCACAGTAAAAAAAAAGAATACGAATAAAAATAGGAACATGGGACCAACTCACTAAGCTAGGGCCTTTTGCACCGAGTCTTCCTCCTTGAATTTAACATAGAAGTTCAACGAGTTCTGTTTTTCATGAAAAGTGTGCGATATATGAGCAATACGTTTCGTGATCGTTTCTTTGGGCGGCATTACGCTTCTCATTCGCACAGACTCTATCTGAAGGCGGATACATTGAGGCTCGGAAATGCAGCAAGCAATGCTTGCCTCAAAACTTACCGGGCCGTACTGGGAGAACAACTTTCTGCACGATCGTTCATCCATAGACAAGGGAGCATTGCCGACAAAAATCGTGCGTTTTTTCTCATCCAAACCCATCCTTTGCTCCTTCTTTCGGTTTTTTCTACAAATAGTTAAGTTATGTACCTCGCTTCACAATCTCTGTTTCCAGCATACAATTCACAGCCATCAAAATAAAACAGAAAACCTTCGAGATCACAAACCGTTGCTGCACGCGATCTTTCTTTTTGTGAAGCTGCTCTTCTTGAGAGCTTGACTGCTCGTTATTCACCTCGACATCCTGCTCTTTCTCCAATTTCTTAGTTTTCGGTTTGATAACAGCCTCCCCTTTGACAAGGGGAATTGTGTTCTCTACAAAGACACATGTTCGTTCATATAAGGAGATCAACAGAGATAAATTAGATATCACGCGAACAGGGTTTGAACAAGATAAATCTAAACTAATCAGGTTGTCTTAACCTGATTCCACTGGAACCGTTGATCCTTTACCAAAGATGCTTGACAGAGAGCCAACAACGTACTCGCCTAAAAAATAAAAAATTATTTGTTGAATAATCGCTTCCAAGATATTGCTTGAAGTTTCGAGTTTACCAACAATACCCCGGGAAAATTAATCGATCAATTCAAACACTCATTCAAAAACAGACCTTCGGATTGTTTCGTGATAACAGTCGTAACAGCATCCTTCTCCTTTTTCTTCTTTTTTCGTGGAGTTTCCTGACTTTCAGTTTCGTCTAATACAGTAGCGTCACCGTTTGCGCCAGGATTAACCACCGAAACGTCACCGCTAGACTTCTTCTTCCTCTTCTTCTTGTTTGGCGAGCTCACATCCGTATCTCAAATATTTGCTATTTCGGTGTGTGACGGTGACCGATTAGCATAAAGATGCACAAAAACGAAATAAGACGCACCATCGCTAACAAGTTCGCCAGCGATTTCTTCTCCTTCGAATGCTAAAGCTTCCTTCGTTTTCGAAGGTGTGGAGGTTTGCGCGGTGTCTTAAACAATAACACAGCTGACAGGTTGGATCAACATGGTATGCATGAAATGCTCGGTTGGAGAGTAACATTCAAATTCGATGAAAGGGATTTGGGTATTTTATCTTAAGGAACCTCTGGGAATTAAGAGATTATTAGACAAGAACAATCACGGTCGACCGCCCAAGACATTAATAAGCGTTCACCTTCAGCATCGATCGAAGAGCTCGGCCCTACATGGTGTTCCTTCTTTTTGTTTTTCTTCTTCTCTGATCGTTCAAGAGACTTCTCATGAAGACCACTTTCCGCTTCTGTATCAGTGTTGTCAACTGTATTCGACTTCTTCTTCTTGGAAACGCTCGCATCTTAAGGACACAGAGGAAGTTCCATGCAAGGTTAATATATATAGAAACTAGAATGATATCATAAATGATCGAACCCTCAGATTTTTCATCTGCTGCAAGGTCTATTGCTCTTCCTTCATGCTTCTTCTTCTTGTTCTTCTTCTCTTTCCTCGAATGATCCACGGACTCTTGATATGAAGCTGTGTCTTCAACCATTGATACTGTGCTGCTGACAGACTTTCTTTCTTTCTTCTTGGTTGTAACCCCTGTTTCTGAACAAATACAATGGTTTGATGAAAGAAACAAGGTCTCACGTGAGGAAGGAGTAGGATCACAGCACGTGAACAAGGATGAAATCTCCTTGCAAAGGTCACAACAGGTAAAGCCGTGCTCATGAATAGAATGTGTCACGGATGCATGAGGCAATGATTTTCAACACAGCAGCACATCTCTTAAGCCACAGAAAGTTTGCGAGCGTCGATTTCACGAACTACAGACTGACAGGGTAGCACCTTCATGACACACCAGTGTTCGGCACTTTCATTTGAATTTCATTTTCAATTTTTTCTATATTCCCCTCTATACCCATCAATTTACACCTTTCAGCATCCTAAACGAGAAGAATGAAGAATGATCCGCTCACTTCTCAGTCGCAGCATTTGGAATTGCACGAAACTGAAGTTTCGCAGTATCTTTTGGTCGATGCGTATCCAACGCTTACTCCAACTGAAAGCGAACTTCAAAAAGGTCGTTTGCCAGTTACAACTGTGGGCTTATCGTTCGCCGTAAAGTTATGCGAACATTGAAAATGGTGTGAAAGGAAAAACGTAACGGCACCATTACTATACAGGGGACACCACGCCACATCGAATATTCAGACGCAGTAGCCACCAATGAGTGATCATCAACGACGCGAAACCGATGCATTTCTTGCCCGATCCAGTCCATTTTAGGCCACTAACCTAATCGAGCCTACAGTGGAGTAGAATTTCGTTATCAGAAACTAACAAAGCAACCTGCCGCGACCCTCTGAATACTGATACTCTACGATTTTTGAGATTACAGAAAGACTCGCACCATCACATTTCTCAGCGGGAACAGGCATGTCCATAGCCTCTTCATCCTTCTTTCCCTTCTTCATTTGGAATACAGAATCCTGAGATGGAATGTTATCGTCGTTCGTGTGCTCAATAGTCTCAGCACGTTTACTTTTCTTCTTTTTAATTGAAATACCGGCATCTGAAAAGTCACTTCTGCTCCTCGACGATTTTAGGAAGATGGAAGACCCACACCTTCACATGCCCCCATTAGAACAGGTGCCTCCGAGGTTTCTTCACTTTTCTTCTTCTTTTTTGGTTTTACCACTGGGTTTTGAGTTGCAACGTTATCCTTGTCCATTTGTTCAACTGAACAGTTACTTTCACCCCTTTTCTTCTTTTCCAGCGAAACATTGGTATCTGAAAAAGCACTTCGATTTGTCATATCTGACAAAATGATTAGCTGCAGTAGACGGTTCCCACCTCCCGGCATTCCACTAAAAGGTTCTTCTGCAATCGCCGCAGCCTTCTTCTTGTTCTGCTTCTTTTCGCCCATTTTGACAAGATATGTACTTTGCTAAGTCCGCTGATACTACTTAAGAATCTACCCAATCATTTTTTGATACAGTGAAGATCGGGAAAGGTTCACCTGTCATCTGAACCAAAGAACAAAATTCCAACAGCAATCCAAGTAATCTAACCGGAATTCTTCCATGCAAACTTGAAAAATCGAAAAGAGAGAGGAAATATTTATTAGAAAACCATTCAGAACAATTGGAAAAGACGACACATCCAACCAGACGCAAACGACGGCCGGTTATGAGACCACTGACCAGCGAAACCGTTAGTAATGAACAAACATTGGAGGAGGTGGCATTGGTGCATTCATTACAGGAGGCGGTGCCTGGGGCACATCATTATCGTTCACACGAGAGTCAATCCTGAAGGCGACCTAAACCAAACGTTATTCGATTTCGACATAATTCAATTTATTTAGGATCCAAGTTCTCTCATCACAGAATCTCGGCACTGCTTGCAGTTCTTTTTTCTAATGATTTTGCCACGAGGTTTTTAGGTGGAATGTATATTACGGCCAACGCTTCGACCTTTCCGTCGTTTTCAAAGGCGTTGAATTCCACCACTAACGGCAGCCTACCGATGTACCGGTCGAGCGTAGCGTTGCTGCACTCTAGCGGTGGAAATCAAGGCTTTTGACAACGAAGGAAAGGTCGAAACGTTAGCCGTGATAAACATTCCACCTAAAACTTCGTGGCAAAAGCATAAAAAATCAATTCATTTCCTTATTAGTCCTGGACGCATGCAGTGAAGCTGATATAGCCTAAACTGGAAAATGCCCAAAAAATTACAAAACAATTTAAAAAATGAACACGGTAGATCAATTCTTCTGGGCCGCTTCGAGACTGCAAAATCATGGCGAAGGCTAACGATTCTCTGTAGAACGTATTCCAATTTGGGCTTCCCCACGGATTTCTGATCAGTTTCTCTTTTCACCCGTTTTCGTTATTTTCATTGTATAGGTCACATCCCTCTACTTATTACCATTTTCTTTGATTCCTATGGCCCATTCTTTCTAATTGCTCACCACCAATGTTGATCATGAAGCAACTCGTAAAAAACAAAAAATAGACCTTGACTTGATCGAACAGGAGAAGTTCGAGAAAATAAATAGTACATGACTACCTGTAAGAAAAACTGCTTCGTATCCTTATTCCACATAGTCCAAAACTTCTCAGATTTGTCCACCTCTCTGGAATAAACATAGTTGAGAAGGCAGCCACACTAGCGTTTCTATCAAAATTTGGCGGGATCTCCGACCTCTCTGGCTAATCGTTCATACTATTCACATCCTAGTGTGTACCCTTACGTCAGAAATACGAGTTATGTTGTACGCCGCACGACGTTCGAGCGAGAGTTGGCAAGACTCGGTGGGAGTTGCGTGGAACTGCGTAAAAAAGCGGCACGGTTTGACACCTGTTTTAATTCGTTTCGCCACTTTTGGACGCCACAAGAGTACTGTGCTTCCCTTTTTTAGACGCGGATTTTTGATGTCTTAATAAATTGCAGTATCGGTTTGCTAGTACCATCTTGAAAGTGATTCATACGGAACCAAAAAAAAACAAAAGAAGGAAAACCTAAGAAACTTGTGAAATCCAAAAAATGTCTCGGAGGAAAACACGCGATAGTTACATACGCGACAATTCGACCAAAAACCTCGCTCAGAATTCAGAGCAAGGACATTGGAAATTCACGAGTCGAGGATCAAAAGCTGTCTTTTTCTGATTCTTTTTTCCTATGTGATGCAAGCAAGATCGACACATAGCACAGGAAAGAAAACGTATCTTACACATTATTATCAACCAATGATGAACTTATACGTCGAGTTCTGACAAATGGAATGAAAGCGGGTTAAAACAAACTCGATTCAGGGGTGAAAAATAGAGGTGGGCGTAAAACACAGTCGCCGTTGTCCCATGAGATTACACGCAGTTCCCACCGAATCCAGCCTTTCGCGCAAACGTCGCCAGCTGCAGGGTGCGACGCAATCCTGACCTAAGGTACACACCCGCCGCACCGCATAGATAACTTTCGATTGCCACTGCTACCGAAGTGAGATAAGCTAACGACAAGGATAATTACTTCTGTCTCGACTCTACGTCTGATGTTGTGGACCAGTCACATAACTCCCCACGCCAACTCCAGAATCGACGCTTACCCCATAAGCACATTACACAGCTGCAGCTCGAAAACCAGCGATCCCACGATATTGCTCCTTGCGTCACAATAATCGCATACTCTCCCCCTAACAATGAAAAGACAAGAATCGGAAAGAAAGATCGAACCTTGATGGAATTTTGAACCCTATAGTTTCGTAGGGCTCAGCAGCGAAAAGCAAATACTGCCACCTAAAAATAGGTGATATCACAATAATAATCAGGGAAACACACTCCTACATTAATCTCACCTCTTGTCTGGCGGCTGAATCTTCTGTTCGTAGGCAGACATGAAGCGGTGTCTTGGTTGAACACCCTCGGCAATCTCAGGGTAGTCTATTTGGAAAAGGAGAGCTTGCTGGCCAGTGGCTGGGTCACGCTCACGAGTCACCTAAAATGGTGACAAATAGTATACTTTTTAACCATGGAAAGAGGGATAAGCTCTATCGCATCATAGTCACTCTGAATGATACTTCCAAACTATAGACAGATCTGAGAATTTATTCTTACGAGCGTTCTCTGAGGTCACACTGAAACTAGGAGTTGAAAAGACCGACAGTGACGACCAGCAAACCTTGTAACCAGGTCGACCAATCTTGACAAACTTCCGCAGTTCAATTTTCGGTTGCGCGGGAGCAGGGAGAAACGGCTGTTCTTGTGCTTCCTTGGCTGCTCTTCTTGCCAAATTCGATTGGTGCTTTTTGCCTTGAGTGTGAGCAAGATAAGATCCTGAAAGTACCATATGTATAAAAGAAGTGACAAAATGGAATATGATTTGTTCATTACACAAGCAAGCCACAATATAACGACAGTTACAATCAAAAACCAGTGAGTAGACATGACCTAACATTCTCATCAACAGATAGATATTGGGCGCCTTTTGCAAATGGGACGGCAGCGATTACGAGCCAACATCACCACTGAAGTAACGTGGCCAAAGCATTAGCCCTGATTTCTGTTCATTCTGGAATAATGTAAAAATAACAAAAAGTCGAGACCTCTGGCAAGCCTAAACATCCACTACTTCCACTACACTACACATCCACTACTCTACTGCTTGGCGCACCTTGATTAAACTCACTATTTTTTAGCATTTTGAAATAGGGTACAATGTTCATTGGAAAGCTCATCATGTTCTCAGTTTAATAGAAAGGAGGACATTTCGACTTACAGTTAGATAAATGGCGAGGATATTTGGACAAGTCAGATTAGCAAAATTGACCTGCTGCTTCCGATTAAATCAGCGAAATTGACCTTTTAAGATGAGAAGTGCAAGCTGCATAAGATTGTATTCATACCTTCGTTATTGTGAAGAGTTAAACACAGTTTACACTCATAAGTGCCCAGATGATTCCTCATAAAATATGGATCCTTTTGTAGATCAATTGTTTCCAACGCCAACTGCCTATAATCGGAGATAATTTACCGGTACTGAGATGAGCGAAAGATTTAAAAAATGATAAATAAAGCTTAAAAATGATTGCCAAAGCATGTAAGAATGAAAACAACAAAAGGTGAAACGAATGAAATAAGGGTAATGAAATTACAAACCGTAAGCGCTCTCTCCGATCCACTCCAGCATCCTGAGCAGATGCAACACCGCCACCACCGGTTTTCCCTCCAGCCCTGTTCTGGAAATCCATCTGAACTACAGAATAACTTTTAATTACGATCAGATGCATGAAAAAAACAAACAACAGCTGAGCAAGATATACAAAGGAGAAACATATTATCAAGCAGAAGCATGGAAAAAAGAAAAAACTTTATATAGAAATACAAAAATAAAAACACTCAACGATGGTACAAACACAGCGCATCGCAGTGATCAAATTTCGCACAGTTTTGATGACTGTGGCCAACAACAAAGACAAAAAACAAAGGCCATATCGAGATCTACAACGAAGAAAGTGTATGATACAAGTAATCGCACCTACGGAAAGCAGTATCACTTTGACACACAAACGATATCCACGCCGGCGTTGGCGGACTAACCAGCATAATTTAAAAATATTTAGAAAATGAGTAAATGAGTTCAACTTACACGTTTCGATGAACAAGCTCAACGGGTTATGAAATCCTCGGCTATACATATTACCGAATTATATGTATCGCACACGTTATTCAAAAGGAGCTCAAACATATTTGCACCAACAATTTTGTGTGAAAGACATCGCGGCAGTGGGTAATACTCGTTAGTCTGAGATGGTAACTCGTCCAGAATTTGATTCCCACGAAGTGACGGTGGCTATTAACTTGGCCGGCAGTTTCGAACGATCCCACTTGTCTCTTAAATGAGAGCAATCATAGATTAAATGAAATGACTTCAGATGAGCGAGAGCAAAACAATGGTGAAATAAGGATCAGCACATAGGAGTTTGTTTTAAATTAATGTTTTGGTTTAAGAAGCGCTTGCTATCTTACTCAGACCAGAGATATCAATATGCATGAACCAATGACCGCATGAACCAAATTGACGAAATGATGTAGCAATTTGCTACAGATAACGTCAACCAACTCATTTTGCATTTCGCAAAATCGCAAAGAATGAAAATATTAGGCTGTTGCAAAATTAATTTCGATTTTAGGGTATGTATAAATAAGTAGACTTTTTGATCTGAAATATTCCATTCCAAGGAAAGCCAGGAATACCTTCTGGTTGATTTTTTCTGCTCTTTCAAAAACTTCTATGAGTGTCGCTCTAAGTTTTCCAGCTTTCCTTTTCCAGGGCTGCGTATAATCATGAACCGACGCGACTATCGAGTCATCATGCTTTACGAATTTAAATTGGGACACTCCGCAGCGGAGGCAGCCGATAATCTCAGCAGTGTTTTTGGGAGGAATTGTCCTTGCGAACGTACAGTGAAGCTCTGGTTTAAAAACTTGCTTCTGGCGATTCTGACTTTGAAGAGAAGTCGGCCGTCGAAGCGAACCCGGAGACAAATATTCGTACGTTAGCAGAAGACCTAGGCGTACATTACGTACCTAGGCTTACAAAAACTCTACAGTGGCCAGACATTTGCTGGAAATCGACAAGGTGAAGAAGATGTCGAAATGAGTGCCCCATGACCTGACGGATGAGCAGCGTCTGGCACGTTTCGACACCTGCTGTAATCTCCTAGTTCGCCATAAAAATGAGCCATTTGTAAGCCGTCTTATAACTGTGAATGAAAAATGGGTTCTTTATGATAACAGGAAGCGGGAATTAGTATGGGTAGATAAGGATGCTCCTCCAAAAACTTTTCCTAAGCCCGACCTTCACCCTAAAAAGGTTATGATACTGTGTGGTGGTGTTGTGAAGGTGTAATCTATTATAAATTCTTGCAACATGGTCAACCAATCACAGCAGAGTCTCAGGGTTGTGATCCGGAGCAAATATATAGGAAATTGTAAAAATTGTGGCCGGCGGTGGTGAATAGAAGAGGGCTGATCCTGTTGCAGGACAACGCAGGGCCACACACCTCACAAATCACTCGGCCAAAATTGACACACTTGTGTGTAAAAGTTCTGCCTTACCCAGCGTATTCTCCCGACCTCTCCCCCACAGAAAATCATTTTTTTCGAGCCCTCAATTCTCATCTGCACCAGAAACAATTTGCTAATTTAGACGATGTTGAATGTGCCTTCCCTGAGTTCGTTGATTCTCATGATAGTAGTTTTTATAGTGAAGGCTTGAAATCATTACCTATTCGTTGGCAAAAAAAAAGTGTATATTCTGATGGCTTTTACTTCGATTGATAAACTTGTGTTTAAGCTGAGTTACAGTAGTTTGAAGCATGCGGTCCGTTTTCGAAATTAGTTTTGCAACAAGCTAATAGGTCATTGTGCTACGGAGCAATATTGGATAGGATAAGAGGGAAAAATAGAACTGCAGATCAAGATACACTACAAATTGGCATCACAAAATGGCAGGATAGTAAACTGTCGTCCAAACTAAAGTAAAAACGTAAAAGTAATTATAGAAACCTACCGATATTCTTCAATGTCATGGGCAATCACGGCAGCCAGTCGCTCCAATTCGGTTACAGACCATCCATTAGTACGTTCAACGCACTGAAAAAGAAGCATTTTCAGCTAACAAAAGCTTTGACTTCTACATGTTAGCCCCAAGCAGATCAAAGATAAAGATAACTGCAGATGGAAGTCAGACAATAACAAGACTGTTGATGCACAGAGAAGTTCCTACGCAGAACAATCTGAAAGTCTCACCTTATTAACGACTTCACTTAGCCTCGTCTCTGAAAGAACAAATGTCCTCTTGCTTGGCAAGTCAGGTTTCTTTTTCTCTTCAACAACAGTCTCCACCGGTATACCATTTTCGACCACTTCTTCATCAGACCCTCCTTGAGAGGTCGGTTCTTCGGAGCCTCCATCCACACTGCTGGAACAAAAAAAAATTCGAATACTACAAGTCATGGGGTTTCAATGACATTAGGAGGTATTTGTATACAAACTTAGTAAGTGATTGTTTGAGAGACTTCACGATTGCAGCAGTTTTTCTTTTCTTAGCAGAATTGGGGAAGGCATAACCACCATTCCTTCTTCTGTGGTGGAATCTAACCCTATGCATTCCATTAGCGATAGTTTTGGACGGGGCCTGAAACAAAAGTCCACACTTTTGAAAAGCAGGTGTAATAGGCAGATCCTTTCATAAACTCTTTAACATGACGAAAATGTATAGTAGCAACACGATATACGAAATAATCACGGTTTTACTATAACCGCTTCTGTTTCCAATGGGATGTAATCGGAAAAAAGAACTTACAGCTGATTTTTCACTTTTCTTCACTTCATTCTCTTCCTTTGCTATCTGCGTCATATATCCTGCATTCACGCTCCAAGGCGCAGTCCTTTTGAAACCATGAGGTAGTTCTAAGAGTTTTTCATTGGACGGTTTGACACCCGCTTCAGCCAACATCTTGGCATTGTTCTGAAAGAAATAGCAAAATGGAAATAAAAGAATTCAAAGAATCTTTACTGCCGCACTAGCACATCAATCCCCTCCCACCTTCTCACTACGCATACACAAGATACACAACGACGCAACGTATCTGCCACTACATCTTTGATGTTCAGAATTTTGAAGTTCAGAACAGATAAGGTTAACAACGAACCTCAAGCGATTCCACAAAATCTACATCCAGATCGACATCAAATAAATCTACAACAGTTTCCCAGAGAGCATGCGCGTTATGCCTGATAATTCGACCTAAATTTGTGGTGATAGACATTCTCATCTGCACAATGGACGATTCCGATGACGAAATCGGCCAACCTTCGTCAGTGGTTGACGGATTGTACTCGATGGCATTGTCTCGAATCAACCGAATATCACTAAGAAGGTGGTCGGGATGAAGATATTCCTGTCTATAGAGTAAAGATCAAAAAACACAAAGTATTGTTATATACTGATCATAATGAAAAATAAGTACCATATGAAAAAAAGGAAGACGAACTTCGAACTGTTTAGTTCCTGTTCCAAGTAAGTGTAGTAGCATACCTATCGATTTTATCTTCCATCTCTGATATACACATTGGATTCTTTATAACATCATAGTAGTCCTCGACATCTTCTACATCAACGGGCTTGACAAATATTGTGAAACGACGGTCACGTCTAAGAGCGCCTAGAAATGAAGTATTATACTTTTATCGGTGAAAGGCTCGAAATAAAAATGGACAAGGACGCCGAAGTAGAGAGAATGAGAATATAGATAAAGTGAAATATGCTCACTTAGCTTGTCCCTCGCCCAGATACGGAACCGGCGTAATTGACTCTCATATTCTTTGACAAGCTCTCTTGCCTCCCTTTCATTCAATTTTCGGTCTATCACAGCATCCACAGGACCAGCTTTCTCTGGCTCTTTGTATAATGATGCTGCAAACGCTGGATAATTCACAAAACGAGAATTCAAATGAAAAAAAAAGCTCACGGTCGAAAACCTTCGGAGGGATACGGGCACTTGCAATAATATGTTCGAAATAATGTCGCCGATAGAGTTCTTTGGGTGGACTGAGGCTGGAAGATGAATCTTTGTGCTATAAGAAGCGGTTTTCTGAGAAACTACCTATTCGGAAATCTACCAACCTGACACTTTGAGATGGACCGAACAAGTCTTTGACTTCATCACAACACGAATCGTAGGCACAATCACATGATGCCAAAAATAGTATGGATGTGAAACCATGCATGGAATCGAGAGCCGTTGCGAGCTGTAACAACAGTTTAAAGACACCGTAAGGAGAGCAATTTTGGTTTACCGTATGGGGTTACGGTGGCTTGCAGTTGCCGCAATGCACACGCGACCCCCAGCCAAGACGTCGAGAGTGAATTTAAAAGGTTTTAACTGTAATCACACTTTTTTCATCCGCTTTCCCTTATTCTTCATTTAATCGTTTATTTCTTTGTTGCTGGGTGTCGTTCCACCTATTTCACATCGTCACGAACGAATGAAATACACTCTACCACACAATAAATGACATCTCTACAGCGGAAAGTCAGTGTGTGCAGTTCGAAGTGAGGCGAATGTGATGCAGATACACAGCACAGCGTCGCGCTTTTGAATCCGAGTTTTTCCAGCGATTATCGCTCCTAACCTTGAATGTTCGTTACAAAATGATCATTTCGTTGCATCTTCCTCTTTCATAGGACCCCTTCCAGTTCCTTTGACTTGTTATTACTCTGAAGGAGCAGAAATGGATAAAATATCGAAGCAACAGGAGAGAGTGGGAAATGGGTGAGCGACTCTTTCACGCAGCGTCTCCGATAGTAATACACCAGCCCAAAAATAACTCCAGTGAAATGGGTGTTTTCCAGTAGGTCATACCACACGAAGCGCATATCACGCGGGGCGTTATAGAAAATCCAAGAAAGAAGCGGCAGACGCATGTGATAAGCTCGCCTAACACTCCTCTTACAACAGTTTAACTAAAAAGAGCAGCGAATACGAAAAGGGTCAAATTAAATTTTCAATCAAACATAACACGGTCAACTGAAACTTTCGTTTCCACAAACGACATACCATATGCGTAACACTTGGAGGAACCACTGTAAACCACTGATCAATACTTGGCAAAAGCAAAATACAAGGCCCATTGGCTGCTGATCGGAGCGCTGACTGAACCGTTTGTGCCAATGTCTCCTGGAATTTGCAATGAATTCCATCGATAGCAAGATCGAAGAAGTTATAAATGGTACCTCTGGCTTCCCATCTGCAAACAGTTTAGCAACCGCTATAGAAAACACAGGGAGGTGATCTAGCTTCCCAAGTACTGCGGGTAGAACATATGAGGTCTGACCCAGATCAGGATGTGAAGGACTGCCACAAATCATCAGGCGCACTATAGAAAACACATGAAGTTCCCAAGAGGCATTATTCAAAAAAAATCTTACCGGCTGGTACACACGGTGGCTGTTCGAGGGCGCGAACCACCTTCTCCAACTCAGAAGCTGAGCTATTTTGAACTGACTGGGAGCTTTTGTATCCGGATGGTATACGTATATTTAGTAATGATGTAACCGTGCTTAACAGTAATATCGAAGTGCGATCGTCAAGCTGTCGAGACGGAATTGAAAGATCTAAATGTAATTTACTGAATATCAATCGGAGACAATTAAAGTCCGATTAAAAAGTATACAAAGTGGAATCGATCTCTTATTGAACAGATGCACACACTTTGCTTCAAAATCCATAGAAAATACGGATATAGAGATACTTATCAACCTTTCCTTAAGAAATACTCACCTCTTCTAGAAGCGGGAGTAATCCGACGCATTGCACTGGTAAAGCAGTTCCTGTCAATGACAAGCGCTGAGGGATCTAGTTTAAGGCGTTCCTCTGACATGTAGATATGCGGGAAACGGCAACGTAGTGCAACCAGTACAGCTTCAGTGCAAAGATACTAAACTCTTGAACGCGTTTCGAAAAGAACGAATGGAGAAAAGCTCGATAAATTACTTGTAGATCAGCACCGCAGTATCCACTTGTCCCTTCTGCAAGCCATGTCAGTGTGCTTTCATCAGGTTGACTATCTCCCCATTTTGCTGTATGGATGGTCAATATTTGTTTTCTAAAATGGAATACATTTTGGATAAACATTCTTGTCATATTCTAAGATCAGATCTTTTACCTAGCATTTGCATCGGGAAGAGAAAACTTCAATTCCCTATCAAATCTTCCTGGACGACGGAGAGCTGGATCTAACGTGTCCAAGCGATTCGTAGCGCCAATGACCACCACCTAACCAACATTTTTTGGGAAAAAATTAAACAGATATCATAGTTAACTTGTAATTACCTCTCCGCGATTATCCAGTCCATCCATGAGAGCAAGTAACGTGCTTACAATGCTAGAGTGAATCTGATCTTGTTTTGATGATCGAACAGGAGCTAGACCATCGATTTCGTCGAAGAAGATGATGGATGGACGCATGGCGTACGCCTGATCGAACAGCACACTTAAATCGAAATTGTTCACTACTGTCACATGAGTTCGCAGAGCAACTTCCACACTGACACGGAAAGAAACTGAATGGCAATATAAAAAATTAGATAAAACATCACGCACCGCAACTGTCTTTCTGCTTCCCCTACCCATTTGCTGAGACAGTCAGCGCCTTTTCTCATGAAAAATGCAACCTGAAGAAAGTGTAATAATGCGTGAAAGTGTAAAACAAGAAAGATAACTAGAGAAGGTTTGAAATTAAACTCACTTTCTTGCCACCTCTGGAGCATTCATTGGCTAAGGCTCGAGCCATTAATGTTTTTCCGGTTCCTTAAGATAAGAATCATGGAGAGTATCGCTCAAAATCTTCGAGACCGACAATACAATCAAACAGAGCTTCAAAAAATAGGAAGTGAAAAAATACGGAGCTTACAAGCCTGGCGATACATACCTGGTGGCCCATAGAAAACAACTCCCTTGGGAGGCATTATATTGAATTGCTTGAATATTTCGGGATATAGCATTGGAAAGAGCACGACTTCCTTCAGTGATTGGATGTGTGCTCCAAGACCTCCCACCTTGGATAGAAAATAATTCGGAATCAAAAAAAAAAGATTTGGCCACTATAGGACACACAGACCTGCTCGAACCCAATTCCTTTGTCGATGCTCATCGGGTCTATATCCGTGCATGATCCACCAGTCTGGCGTAGACGTTCACGGATTACCGCTTGACTTGATGTTAAATCTTTCTCTGGAATTTATTGACTTGAAATTTCCCAAATCGCATTATCTCATCGTAACCTTACGGGCACCACAGAGAATTATATTATGTTTATAAAAAATGTTCACCATTGAGGTTGATGGGCATGTAGCGATTGCGGGCTTTTGCTAGGCTTCTCTCCTTACGTTGTTCAAATCTTAAGTCATCATTACGAGTTCTGATACGATCATCGCTGCTGTCAGTAGACGAAGTGGAAGGGGATTCGCTGCCCACGTCACGTCGGCGTCTGCAGAAGAGCATTTAAACGAGAACGGAAAATTCAAAATATATTTAATGAATACTTCCTGACCATATGTAAAAGAAGCGATTGGAAACAGAGTACTAGCAAAACAAGTAGGAGCAAATGAAGTAAAGATAAGAGGATCAGAAGGTGAACTAGCAGCCGCAAAAGTGGAGTAAAGTAGCTTACCTTTTTGAAGCACGTTTTGCTTTCCGATCCCGTCGATCTGTAGAGCGACCACGACTTCTTCGTTCACTCCTTTCTTCCCTGAATATAAAAACTGATAAAGATAAAAGCCACAACTTTATTCCGGGAACATATGAACTGAACCATCTAACGGGTACCTGTGTGTTTCCTTCAAAGTCACGGTAGCCGCGAATCGATCAACAGGCTGACGGAATTTTCGGAGCGAATATTGGCGGGGTTCAGGTGTCTTTTCCTCATCATCCTCATCAGTCTAAAACGCACTTTGCAACTAGACGGACACAGTAATGAGAAGGATATTGAATGCTACCTCTTCGCTAGATTGACTCCCTTCCACATCACCATTAGGTTCATCCTTAGCAGCATCACCAGTTGACAAACGTTCTCTGTTTGCATGGCGTAAACTACGAGCAGATTCGGAGGCCGTTTTAGGATGGCTTCCATTCATGGAGGTAGGAGAGTTGGGTAGAGAAGTTGAACTAAAAAGTGCAACAGAATAATCGGAGACGCAAAGATGAAGGAGACTACTTACGTGACAGTTTTCCTTTCCCTTTTAATGGTGTCGTACATATTGCCATTTTCAAGATCGTATTGCTCCTGCTTTTCCCGAGTGCATGGCTCCTTCTGAAGGGAAAATGTGGATTCAAACGAAGTGAGCATTCATGCCAGCGCTTAGTGAAAATGAGAGGTAAGGGCTACTTCAGGTCAACGTGAACAAATTCACATCCCCATACAATCAAATAAAGCTAAGATGATTAGGGTAACACTTTGAAAAACTTGATCAGTGTATGTGGTGGATTCACCCAAGCCTAGAAAGGAAAAAAGGGTCATTCCAATTCAAAGGAATTACCTCATGACTGCCCTCCTCTCTTGCGTCCCGTCTTCTCACAGGACCACGCTTAGGACTAGGTGATCGTACATCAACATTTTCATCATGATATTCTTCTTTGACGTATCTGAAATTGCCACCACTATTACAAGCGATTAGAACTCACAAATGATGTTTATACTACCTCCTCCTCCTCCTTTTTTCGTACTCCCGTTCATCTGAGGAATCACTCTCTTCATAATGAATACTTCCTGCAATCCGTCTTCCAGAACGCGTATAGCCAGCGGCCGGCTGAGCTTGGATGAGCTCCTTTAATGACACAGGAAGTAAAAATATTGAACGATGTGTTTACTACTCCATTTTACACTTGGTACAAAGGAGCGTATCGTGTTCTGTTCTAGTATCTAGAGCGGTTCTCGCTTTGAACCAACGGAGTGCTGGCAAAGTGCACCACGCGCAACAAAACTAACTGAGGCGCTATGCGTGCGAAATGAGGTCCAAGGTGTGAAACAAGATCGCCTTATCGATACTTCTTTTCCCCTTTCGAACAGATCGCCAGATACGCACGTGCAATCGCCAAGCACCATTGAGAAGTGGCCCCCGACCCTGGAGCTCACTCGCCCTTAGGCCAAGCTTCGTCATACCCGTTTCCTAGCACCCAGACCGTCTGTCATTATGAAACGGAACATGTCTGCCTGTCCACTGAGTAACAGTAACTCATGATGTGATTTGCATTCGGTGAATACATGAGTTCATTTCACCTCATGGATACACTGACAAGGAAGGCCCATCAGGTCATGGTGAGCTTTTGCAAAACGGTTTTTTGCATTTTATATGGTCACTTACATGACCGGTCTCAAATTTGGCTAAATGGTTTTGGGGGGCCCAAAAAACAGTTGATGGTTCGATCCCCACTAAGGATAAATTTTTGCTTTTTTCTAGTTTTCATCCATTTGTGCTCATGTAGACCATACGTGCAAAATATGTGCAAAATCAATTTTTATTCTCTCAGGGAACCGCTATCTCCATCATTTTTGCGTACTGAGCGAATGATCGGTTTGGACCTGCCAACGCTCATAACAGGGGAACTAGGCGTTTTCCCGCAAATTACGTGTGATAATCATGCTCAGGGGGTCGAACTACCCTAGGTGACAAGTCAGCCTAATCGTGATTTAGATCCAAAAAAATTGGGCGACCAATAGTACTACTGCTGCCATAGTAAAGAGCACTCAACGAAAGGAGGTCGGTAGCCGATATAAGGAAATATTTGCTATCTTTTGCCAACGCATGGTGTTGCTAGATGCAGTTCACTTGTAATGCGTATTGTGCACATGCTTCACTGAATTTAGCCGAGGCTGTAAGTTGTTCGTCTGTACAAGTGAAGCAGTGGTTGTGTGACCATGTCCACCCACCCCACTGTCTCGAGTTTGGGTCAAAATCTCAATTTGGATAGTAGTTTGTATCTAGGGCTAATTGAGTCTCCTGAGCACGAATATAACACTAGTTCCGCAGGAAAACGCCTGGCACGCGTGCTAGGGGCGCCGAAGGGCCCAAACACCTCAACCACTGAAAGCTTGGAAATGAGGTCACCTTCGTGCACCAGCGACGGAAATTGCGGTCGTTTAGCTTGTGCGCAAATAGTATAGCGCTGGACAAAGAAAAATAAGGAAATGCAAAAGCGAAAACGTCGAGGCAGCTCGAACCACAAATACCCCCTCCACCGTGCCAATGCCAGCCCATCCCTCTATCCATTCGGCCATCCAACCACTGTAAGCAACATAACCTGTGCATCCCCTACCAGTTTTCTTTGCTTCATTTAGCAGTTACCATAAGTGATTCTTCATTTTTTAACCAGTTCGCAGTGATTTTGGCGTATGTTTGAAGCCAGCCTTCTGTGGAAAGCATTGCAGCAAACTGGTCAAAATTGCTTCTTTCTAGGCAACTTTTGTCACTCATTTTCTGGGCCTCCCAAAACCATGCCGAATATGAGACCGGTTTTTTTTTGCTTCATGAATGTGACCCTATGGAATGCAAAAAACCGTTTTGAAAAAGCTCACCATGACCTGAAGAGCCTCCCTTGTGTGCATACTATTATTGGTATACTATAGAGGATGATGAGAATGAGATAAACCTTATGAAGCTGTGCTGTAGCTGTTCGAATTATACTTTTCATGAAACTTCCACGTAAATGACGTTCAGCAAGATCATTTTCTGCCAAACTGCGATAAACCATAGACCGCTCACGACTTGAACGACGGAGATCTTTTTGTGGAGAGAGGCCATTGCCGCGCTTCACCATCACCTGCGAGCATTACAAATTGGAAAAACTTTGAAATACGGACGCATCACATCATACAGGATCCATGAGTAAAACTGGTACACTCGTTTAAGAAACGTTTGAATTTTTACGAGATAAGGTGCTTAGGGAGTTAGAGAAGCCAACGCACTGTGCTCTGCTCTTTACGCTAGGGTAGGAGTGCAGAGTGGTCACAGCGCTAAGCGAAGGGGCTCAAATTCTGCAAAAAAAAAAAACGATTTTGACAGTGCAAATTCGTTCTTTTTCTATCCTGTGTGAGGCTTTCCCAAGGCTTACGCACATACTCGTCAGTGGTTGTTCAATCTAACTAAAACAAAATTTCCGTAATATACTGGAAGAACTATAAGATATTCGTTTTCTTGGATAGTTAGCTGTATCCAGGCATAAAATAACCTCGAGAGCGCCTATAAGCAGGAGTAGGGCGCAAACCATGCTTTTGTTGAGTGGCCCCCCCCCCCTTGACTCCCTTGGCACCAGAGATACTTGAGATTACCAAAAGATTAACAAAAGTAAATGAGTAAATATTTAAGAATAATCCTTTAAAGGGCTCTACAGGACGGAAAATTCCGTGATAAAAGCAACAAAACAATGGACATCGAACAGCATAGCGAACAAAACAAGGAATTCACAGATTGAACCACTAAATTCTCAAAAATCTTTTCTAAGAGTCACGCGCGCGAAAATGCACGTCAACATCAAGCCAACGATCGACCGAGCGTCCTGCGCAAAAACTCGTATGTTCGTCGCGCACGCCGCGCGCGACTGACGCACTCTTGTATGTTGGCGTCGGTTGTAATGTACCGTTGCAGCTACGTCCACTACGCGTGGATCGCGCTTACTTTAGCGAATTGCTTAAGATCTGTACTGCTCAATATTGGTTGATCCTTTTTAGCCGTGAACACTATGAAACACGAAAAAAATATAAGGAAAGTGGGGTGTCGGTGCAGATCTACCCATCTGAATATGCTATTCTGCCTTCGTAAGGGATTTTTGTCAGAAAAACTACTGTCTCTGTACATGCCCACAAATGATTTCTGGTAATAAACGTCAGGCTTCTGAAGTGTTTGGGATTAGCTCATTTAGATTAACTGAGTCGTAATGACCGCGAATGTTACCACGAAGCCTCTGAAGGTGAATTGAAAGGTGTTTGAGGTAGAAGTTAAATCTCACTTGTCCCGATGCAGAAATCGAAAATTTCAAGGAACATCAACTTGTTTAGGGTTCCGCCAACTCACCTTTCAACCTGCATCTGGGGAGAAGCGCAATCCAGACTCTCGCGTCCAATGCTAACTTGCTTCTCACCCTGCTCCGATCCCCGGTCACCGCCCTTTGCTCCATAGCCCTCTAGCGTTCCCGCCTCTTCGGACAGCCTTATCTCGTTAAATGTTAACTTGAGGAACTGTACCTCAGCCGGATTCCTGCTTTTCATGTGAAACTTTTGTGCGGCCTGCAGTAAGCGAATATGCCATAAAAATATGGGTGTTAGAAGAACTCAAATTCCCGAAACAATTTTTTCAAGCCATCTCCAAGGAACCCATTGTTAGTTTATTCGTTACCAGTTGACCCATGGAAGCTCTCTCCTAGCCGCCACACTCTCTCAGCATCGCTTCCTTTCGAATACTTTTTGTTTCAAGGTCATTGCTAGCATCCTGTGCAAAAACCTTTAATGACGAGCAAGATCTTTCGTTTCGGAATTACCATCGATCGAAGCCAGTGGCCCCTGGGATTGTCTGAGCGTTAGTAGGTGATCGGGGACATATTTATCCCATTGGGGTCAGATGTCATGAAACTAAGGCAATTTTAAGACAATTGAATCGGGGTAGGTATAAGAATACAGTAAGTACCCGAAGTTCGAAAGAAAACGCGGGATCAGAGCTCCTCATTGAAGCTACTCCTGATGATGCTGGTTACAGGGGCCCGATAATTCAACTTCCACTTCAAGCTTCAGGCCGCTTTCATATTCTGCGTCGGTGGGGCGTGGTTCACAGGCTGCGAGATAGAGTAGCACAGGGGTATTGCAGAAACGCATATACACGTAGCCACGCCCTGCCTCGTTGCATGAGGCCGCCAGCACCGCAGAGTGTGGAGGCTGCCCTAAATTTCGTTGAAATAATAACATTCAGTTAAAATTTCACTCTATATTCCGTCAGAATCCTTAGTACTTTAGGCCCCGTCAGACACTCGATGCTGCGATTTTGCGATTCCGGTAACGATTTGGCAAGGGTGAAGCTGATCCATGGCGAAGGCAACCAAATCTTTGTTGCATGGGAGTGAACTCGAACCGTTGGAGTCAGAGGAACGTGTACACGAGCACCAGAACCAATAAAAAATATTTTCTCTGTCCGGTGCGAGATGTCCAAAATTGACTTATATGAGTTTACTATCTCTCCAAAACTTTTTGAACACCGTACCCCACTGTTCACGATGTGTCCAAATGTGCCAACCGAGTCCAGAGGCGCTCGAAAAATATGGGACCCCGGCGATGGCAAAGTCCGCTTCCACGGCAATTTTTTAACGAATCTCCGCTCTCATGCCAACATGTGCTTTTCCACGGAGATTCGCAATTTTGATCATGCTCTTCGCAGGCCCCCTAAATTCTGTAGGAATGATCGGGGTGGTTGGAGGCATCTTCAAATTACGTTCGCGAAAGAAGGGTGTAGAGATCTCCCGGCAGGCGGAACTTTCTTAAGACTCGTAGGTGTGCATGGCCACATAACCGGATATTTTCCCTGGAAGAGGACAAGGTGGACATGGGGGCGAGACTTGGTTCAAAAGCTGCTGCGAAGCGATGTTTGCTATCGCTAAGGTCCATTTCCACTTGGACACATCGTGACAATGGAGAGGGAAAGGACTCTTTATAAGTGGGACATGGTCCTCTTGCGCTGAGCCTGAGACGAGTTTTCATTTTCTTGAACGGAATGGGATCTTGATCTTATACGGGACCCTCGGATCGCAGGGGTTTAAAGCTACTCTCATGCAGCGAAAATTCGGGAGCCCTCACCATTAAAAGCACATTTTGCGATAACCAAATCAGTTGATTTTCTTGGGGAAGTAGATTCTTGGGTAACTATCGAGGCTGTACCTTTTTCGAGCCGCCACGGTGGGCAATCACGGCGTACACCTGCTTCAATCCACTCCGATCCCACCCATTTTTCTCAGATAACCAATAAGGGAGCTTAGGTTGGTCGGAGTGGATTCGACCAGGTGAAGGAAGAGCGTGATGTTACAAACGAACGAGTGTGAAGGCGTTTTGGAATGTTTGCAATACATGCCACAAGAATTTCAAAAAAAAAAGGTGAAAAGCAGAGCCTCAATCAACAACACATGGTGAATGAAGGTAAAAAAATTTAGTCTGAAGTGTCAAGTGAGGTACATGTCTGCTCTGGCTGATTTCGTTCCCATCGCCAGTATAGCAGCAGTATAGCATAGTGTAGTCATCCCTATACTTTACTTCAGCTTCTACATTAGGTATCTGTTAGATCCCGGATCCCGAGCGTAGGAGCGCACTTTTTTCGTTGTAGCCGAAGTGTTTCTTGATGATAGTGTACTGGATAGCAGGAGGCAAAAAAACAAACCTTCATAAAAACGTTATTAGGCACCGTTGGCAATTCGTAGGAGCTTCCACGTTTCACTACTGAGGTACTGGGGGTACATAGGATCTTCTAGAGCTGTCCAGTGTTATTCCTTCGTATGCGGCAAAATTTGATTTGAATTTTGATTCGAATTTCAAAGTTTAACGTAAAAAGTGCGGGAATCCAATTAAGATACAGCTCCTGGAAGTGGTGGCCGAGGGGGCGCAGCCTCAAAGTGGATGGCCTCCCCATCGTCCGCCGCGGTCGGAGAGGCATAGTGAAAAGAGAAAGTTACGCTAATAGTTCCCCTCTTCGTCTCCGACATCGACGGATGACGAGGAGGGCATTTGCTCCAGGGGCCCTCCTTTCGGCCACCACTTTTAGAAGCTGTATCTTAGCGAGAATCCCACTTTTTCTCGTGAAACTTTGCAGGTGGCCTTATTAGGCAAATGCAACATAAATACTTTTGTGACAGATAAACTTATTTTTCCGTTCACGATTCCTTTGAATCGGTTAGATGATGCTTGGAGGCGGCACACAAGATGATTCCCTATTGAGGACTTCTGCTCGGCAGTATACAGCATTGAGCGCGTAGCATATCCATGCATACAAAAGCAGTCATTCTCACACAATGTCTCTGGACACATCTCGCTCAAGCAGCGATGTTTTTCCGTTGTTGTGAAATTTTCATCAATTTCTCCACAAATGATACCATGAGTTTCGAAAATCAATAAAATCTCTACTATATGGTAAAACGCTTCGTCCGTCTGTCCCCCTTCTCCCTTTGTCCGTCCGTCCGTCCGTCCGTCCCTTTGTACGTCCGTCTGTCACGAAATTAGGTATTATAGGAGAAACGACCTGTGCAGATGGGGCCAAGTGTGGTATGGGTAGGGCATGAGACAGGAAGTAAAGACCACACATGGACCAAGTTAAGCTCCGCCCGCGGGGGCGGGGCGCGACCTAGAATGTTCCGTTTTCACACCGAAAATTGTTAATTGGGTTCCAATATGACACAAACGTAGGGGAAAGGTGGATTAAGGTTAGAAATGAGTTTTTCACAGTCATGAAAGATGCGTGGGCGAATGATCGGAGCTTTTCAGTGGTGGGTGGAGCTTGGGCATCACATGAAAAACGACCTGTGGAGATGGGGACAAGTTTGGGATGGGTAGCGCAAGTAAAGGGCACTCATGCACCAGGTTAAGCTACTCAAACGGTGAGCTGAACGTGCGCTGAAATACTCTGTCCTTATGAAAAAAGCAATTTCGATTGACCCACTGACGCTCGTGGTGTTTCGCTCACAGTAGTGTGCGCCAGCCAACTGGTATAAATATAGCAGGCTCCACTCTGTGTCACTCTTCATGGTTCATGCGAAAAGAAATCATTTGGTTGCTACAGTATTGCTTCATTGACTTGTATTTGCTTTGTTTCAATGTTCATAGATGAAGACTGTTTCATTTTTAGCCAAGGGCATCTGGTATGTATGAAACACCTCAAGTACATACTTGACAATAAGCTTTTTTTGATATATATTTTTGTAACATAGTAGTAACTACTGCTACCTATTGATCGCTTTCTTAGTATGATCAAGTGTATTCAAAAACCAAATAAATATTCTGTTGTAGTAACAAGTTCCAACTTCTCTCTTCGCAGAACCTTGGCATTGATATTAGCTTGATCTTCTTCTGTTACGCCAACGAGGTTTTTAGGTGGAACATTTATTTATGGCCTAACGTTTCGACCAGATCGTCTTCCTCTAGGCCTAAACGTGGCTCAAGATTGAGGATTCTATCCACTACACCACCAAACGCCTTATCCCTCTAGCGGTTCTGACGAAACTCAAGGAAACCGCCGGAGGAACCCCGTACGAAAGAACATAACTCACCCAGTCCACCACCGCGAGAGTGGACGCCGCCACTCCTTGTTAGCTGTCGTCAGTGAATGAGGGATGCCATGCTGTCCTTATACTATATACGTATGTACTATATATGTATAAGGACAGTATGGCATCCCTCATTCACTGACGACAGCTAACAAGGAGTGGCGGCGTCCACACTCGCGGTGGTGGACTGGGTGAGTTATGTTCTTTCGTACGGGGTTCCTCCGGCGGTTTCCTTGAGTTTCGTCAGAACCGCTAGAGGTATAAGGCGTTTGGTGGTGTAGTGGATGGAATCCTCAATCTTGAGCCACGTTTAGGCCTTTGAGGAAGACGATCTGGTCGAAACGTTAGGCCATAAATAAATGCTCCACCTAAAAACCTCGTTAGCGTAACAGAAGAAGATCAAACTAATTCTGTTGTAGAATTTTTTTTGGTTCTCTCTCTTACACATCCACAGGGGTGCCAAAAAAAGTAATTTTGCCCACGGCTCACATCTCCCAATTATACAAAACATAGGAAGCGAAAGAAATGAAAGTATTGGGGCAAAATAATCCCGAAATGTTCCTCTAAAAGCAGGAACAAGCTGAGAGTCACTACTTTCATTTTCATAAAAATATAGAACCTTTAAGCGGCGCAGTCGGGCTTCGGAGCACCCACGGTATCAAGGTCCCCTTAAAACAGTGGAGCCGGGTTCCATGGTAGGTCTTTTGTGGGAAGCTTCCTAAGGATTGGCCCTTCGGTTCATGGAGGTCACAGAGCCCCTGCTGCTTGGACAAGGCTGCTATGATCCGAAGTATCATTTTCATGCCTCAAATCCGCCTCCGGAGGGGTTTCAGTGGTAAGTGCACGTTTTGGCTCTTGGAAACGAAGGGCGCTGGGTACCCGGAAAAAACGGGATCCTAAAGAACACCACCCAGTATGAATCCCCTTAGGTACCCAGAGTGAACGGACCTCAGCAAGGTTGTGAACGAGGGCGACGAAATTTCGGATTTCGCCCAGTTGAGGTGACACATCTTGTTCACTATTTCCTCGCTACCGTTCCTGCTCGTGCAGAAGGCTGCTACGGAGTATAGTGATAGAGTGAGGTCTGCTCTTGAATCTGGGGATGTGAATACCTCAACAGAATTTGCTGTAGTTCGACTAAAGTGGGGTGAAAGTGGACGAGACAAAACTACTTTTTTTGGCACCCCCTGTATATTTCACACTAAAAATTAGACGTCGATTTTTGACAATCAACTTTCTTTTTTATATTTATTTTTGTTCGCATAACAGAACATATTTGTAATCTTAAAAAGTGGCAAAATTAAAAGAAGTGTACCATTAAAATACAAAATGTAATTGAAAGCAGCTCATTTGAACATTTATTACATGTTATAAAACATGTGAGTAAAAGTAACAGAACACAGACAACAAGTATTGAGAACTCATCGCGAAGGCATGATTGGTGCGGCAAAAGTGGAACAATATAAATAAAGTGATCAATTGTAATGGGTGCTCTCTTTGTGAATCTTGCTTGGAGAAAATTCTAAAAAAAACACTGTTTCAAAAATTATCCTTCATATGTGGAAAGCACCTACTACTTCCATGGTGTTTCGTGAGAGTCATGCTAGACGGCGTTGCCTACTCAGCGTCTTTCTTCAATGCCAATCTATATTTATTCTTCAGCGTGTAGTGTCGGGCTGATCCATGGCTAAACATCGTTTTCAATTTTTTTTTTGTTATTTCACCATTATAGTGATTGAGCATAGTACCACAGAAGTCTTCCGTATAATGTGAGCACATTGGGGCTGTTTTATTTCCCTCCTACAGAAATTCACAGACTTCTGCTCGAGCAAAACTGGATTGCGGTTTTGAGATGATTTTAGCTGGTTTGTCAATTCTTCTCCAGAGTGAGCAGAAGAGTGAAGTATTTGGCGATCTGGGGACCAAGGTTAGGGTTATAGAGTGAGTGAGGAAGGTGAACCCACTCAGAAGTGCTCCATTTTTGCTGGATTCTGTTCGCTGTGAGGTTTCAAATCACCGTGTGTTGTGGATTCACAACCATACTCATTCCTATCAACTTGCACCTAGAATTGAATGGTAACATGCTAGTTCAAGTTGTTTACCCTAGGACATATTTTAGATGAGTACCTATTAAAAAGATACCGCAGGCATGACCTCGCGGTATCATAAGTGTGCAATCAACTATGTATCCTAGGTATTTACCCCTGGCGCGGTGCACCCTTTCATCCCCTAACAGGAGTGTCTCCACCGGACCTTTTAGGTCCAGGATTGAGCCCATATCTATGCACCGCCCACATTTGTCTGTTCATAAACCCCTATTGCGATGTATTATGGTCGGTTATTGTACAAAAGGTACGTCGTAATAAACATATACTACACGTGCCTGTACAACCTTTGGTAATCCACCAAACCGTGAGAAAAATAGAGTAAAGCTGAATTTTATTTCATTTGAATGGTTATGTGCAGAGCAAGCTACACGGAATCTTCACATAGAATTACACGTGGACATTAGCATCAAATGGCAGATTTCCTCTTTTTCCATCTGTAAACCAATGCAACATTTTCCATGTACTCGGACTGCTAGAATTCTCGGCTCGCTTGACCGGGGTGCGTTTTCGGCATGGTCAGGGAAACCGGAAGGGACCATGCTGGCTCGCGGTATGGGTTTGCAGTGGCTTGCAGTTCGTTACTTGCCCAAACAATGCCTTACCAAATCGTCAAATGAGGGTACATTGGGTATTAATATTATAAACACCCCTCTTCCTCTCTCTTTCGCTGGTTCTCCCTTTCATTCACTTGCTTGTTGCTGTGTGCTGTTTCACTTGTTCAATATCATCATGAATAGAATCAATTTCCTCCTACATACCGAATGGCCCGTCGAAGAGTGCAGTTCTAGGTGAAGCGCGATAGAACCGCAACAGCGCCCCAAAGACGTCGTTTTCAACGCGATTTTCGCTGCCCATTAGGTATTCTAGGTCGAATGTCTGTTTACGAAGGCAGTGCTTCGAACCCTTCATTCATCTGACAAACTCTGACTTACAACTGACAGCTGGTGAGCTCCGACGGGATCCCGGCCCCGTTTATAGAGGTTAAGACTGTAGGCTGTAGTCGTAATAAATGTATTAATGCATGATACAATACTATGAGGCGCTGAGCAAAAGAGATTCTGGAGATTTCAATAGCCGCTCTGAAGCCTAAGCCGTGCTCGGGCTTCTTTTCCCACGAGACCCAACTTGTTGCATATGGATTTTAAGCATCCAAACGGCTTACACAGTTGCCATTATTCTGGCATCATATCATCTTGGAAGCTTCTATGTATACATTCAAAATTGAAAAAGAAATGGTTCAAGATCCCCTTTCAAACCGGAGTGGATCTTATACAGTCTCCACGTGCTTTCGAAGCTCCAATTATTTTTCTTGTCGAACTATTTGACTGGTTTTATCTGAGCTTGTTTGTACTCTCCTCGTTTTCATAGTAAAAATCTTCTGAATATTTTTACATTTTTTATTACTGTCATATTGTTTGAAATGTCCGCACTTTTTTCATCTTGTCCTACTGATCCTTGCAGCAGTTTGATTGAATCCGAAAAAAAAACTCCAATGGCAGATGCGTGGTTGTCGTGCTTGTTTGCCTATCTATCTACAAGATATCACCGTCTCCGTGAGGAACGACGTCCGGTTCCGAGCAGAAATCCCGTCAAAGGCTAGTTTTATGTACAGTATCCTCGGAGTGTTATCAGTTCGTTTTTCTTACCATTTGTTACAACAGAGACTATGTGACATTTAGCAGATGTCAGGAAATTGACTTGCCGTTAAAAAGCAATTGCTCATCGATACTCCTGTTAGTATTACTTCTCACAAAGCATGCGTACTACTACATAGTGGTCATGTTCGCAAGTTGAGTTGGGGACTGAGCTCCGGCCCTTTTCTCCTCGCTTAGACTGCGTTGGTACACTGCGGTGCTGGCGGCTGGGCATATGCGGCATATGCGTGTCTCTGCTCCTCCGCCTGGCATAGCTGCGTTTCTCTGCTCCTCCGTCTATGTCATCTTGCTTCGCTGCCTGCGTTTCTCTGCACCTCCCTCGTGCCACTCTGCCTCGCTGTGTGAACGCAGACACGATCTGTCAGAGCTGAGCATGAACGCTGAGTATATAGACATGTCCCATTGCGCAGAACTGAATTTACCTCTGACCACTGCATGATGCCATTTCACCAAACATAATGTGGTCTGCACCCGAAGAGATCGGCGGGAGTTCTTTCAAAGGGGCCCATTCCATGGTAAATTTCCCAGCACACAACACCCATACCCTGACCTGTTGGAACACCTGCACGCTACCCGATCACTAAGGGACGTTTATTCGGTGCGCCTCCTCACTTATCGATCGAAGTGTGATGTGTGGTGTCACACGCGATCCGCGGAAGTTAACGGCCGGGGGGCTTTTTAGCCAACCCAGGGATGGGCAAAGGAGCTGCAGGAGAACTCGCTACAAATTGTGCTGCACACCATCCTTGAGCACTCAACGTCCATTCGTCTGCTTCAGTGTCTATAGTGTGTTCAACTCCATGAGCTACAATCCACGCTCTCAAGAGCAAATTAAGTTTCCCGACTTAGGCCATTCTGAGATTCGATGAAGTGGTCATCGAAAAGACTATTACGCATTTCAGGGAACAAAGTCCAGCTGAAACGAAGTCAAAATCAACCATCATAGGAGGAGTAAACATACTTCTAGCGATGGCTGTGGCAACAATGGCTTTGTTATCTGCTTCAACAATCGCTTCATTATGGCTTTATACGGTAGTGATCAAATTTGCTGATTGTTCTCCTTTTCGCTGTGGTGATGGTATGAGTTTGTTGTGTACATGTTTAAATTGCTTTGCTCACAAAATATCTTCCTTTTAAAATTTTTTTTGGAACAAGGCATTGAGAAATACAAATCATGCCCTCTATCATGAAGTGCATCAGGCGCCGCTAGGTCAATATCAGAATAGCTGAGAGCGTTGCACTTGGATGTAATGGGCAATATTCCATTTTTGCAGCATCGTCGATAGTTATGAAGTCTTGGTAATTACACGCAATGAGACTACTATGTATATGAAGAAGTGCCAAAAAAAGAGTAATTTTGCTTACGGCTCTAATCCGCCAAGTGTACGAAAGTGATAGTGATAGTGAGGTACAAAAGAAAGTGCACGAAAGCCAGGCGGGTAGCGAAAGTGATAAAAGTGTTGGGGCAAAATATTTTTGGAATGTTCCTCCAAAAGTAGGAACAAGCTGTGGCTCATTATGTTCACGGTCACAAAAATATTGAGCCTTCAGTCGGCCCAGTCGGGCATAGAGCACCTATGGCATTCAGGTCCGCTTGAAACAGTGAAGCCAGGCTCCGTGGTAGGTTTTTTGTAGGAAGCTTCCTGAGCCAGCTTCCGTGGGAGGTCCTTCGGTGGAAGCTTGGTAACCCGGTGAAAACGCATAGTTCGAGGACATCACCGAATATGAGTCCCTTCAGGTACCCGGAACGAACAGACCTTAGCAAGGTTGTGAACGAGGGTGGCGAAATCTCGGATTTTGCCGAGTTGAGGTGACACATCATGTTCACGCAGAGAACCTTCCGATTCTGCTCATGCAAATGCTGTTACGTAGTTTATGTATAGTAGTACGAGGTGTGTTCGTGAATTTGAGAATGGAATTACCTTGTTAGAATCGGCTGAAGGTTGACTAATATAGTTGGAAAAGGAGGAGAAAAACTACTCTTTTTGGCATCCTCTTTGTATACAGGGGGTGCCAAAAAAAGTAATTTTGTCTCCTCCACTTTCACCCCACTTTAGTCGAACTACAGCAGAATTCGTTGAGATAATTTCATCCCCAGTTTCAAGTGCAGACCTCACTCTATCACCATACTCCGTGGCAGCCTTCTGCACGAGCAGGAACGGGAGCGAGGAAAGAGTGAACAAGATGTGTCACCTCAACTGGGAAAATCCAAAATTTCGTCGCCCTCGTTCACAACCTTGCTGAGGTCCGTTCACTCTGGGTACCCAAGTGAATTCTTACTTGGTGGTGTTCTCTAACATTCCGCTTTTTCCGGGTTCCCAGTGCCCTTCGTTTCCAAGAGCCAAAACGTGCCCTTACCACTGAAACCCCTCCGGAGGCGGATTTGGGCATGAAAATGATACTTCGGATCATATCAGCCTTGTCCAGGCCAGCAGGGGCTCTGTGACTTCCATGAACCGAAGGGCCAATCCTCAGAATTAAGCGAACCTTGATACTGTAGGTACTCCGAAGCCCGACTGCGCCGAATGAAAACTCCATATTTTTATAAAGGTGAACGTAGGCAGCCACAACTTATTCCTGCTTAGAGGAACGTTTCGGGAATATATTGCCCCAATACTTTTATCTTTTTCGTTTCCCTATGTCTTGTATAATTGGCATATGTGAGCCGTAGGCAAAATTAATTTTTTTGGCACCCCCTGTAGAAGCTATGCTCATATACTGCTACCATTTCACGTGTAAGCGTCGCACGTTTGTAAGGATTAAAGCGCAGGTCAAAATAAATGCTTTCTAAGTAATGTGTTGAGATTATTTTACACTCCGAAGATAGCTATGCTGTATATTATACCCTTCTTGTGAGGCGGTAAACCTTGTCAGCATTAGAAATGTATAGCTGCACTCGTTATTAGCACGTGTCTGTTGATGTGTGGCTTAATAAAGAGGGTCACCGATTAATATGGCGCGCGAGAAAATTATCTATGGAGCTAAGATAAGCGGAAAAAGAAAGAAATTTGAAATATGTACAGCAATAAAAAAATCTGCAAAGCAAGTTATGGGTAAAATCATGCAATCGAGTGAATGCTCACTATTTTATGAGACAAGATGTCAGATCGTTTACTGCATAGGCTTTCCCCTTCACAAAGATTGGACATAAAGTATTCCGTGCGAAGCAATTCTTCTCTGGAATGCACCCACATTCTACTTAAATTAGGAATAGCATATGCTACTTGGTGTGCACAATGAGATCGTGTATCTCGATTCTTTCACCATTTCCTTTTAATCGTCTACTGATTCCCAGACCTCGAAAAGATAAAAGTTTGCTCGGCTTAGACGAAATTGCTCAAGATTCGATCCACTGACCATGCCAGAGCGAACGGTTCCATAAGTCCTTACACTACATTGCTTCTCATTAATGTAGTAAGGGATTTCGTCGATGTTAACTGGTGCTCAGTGCACTGATTGCACGAGTTTATCCTAACGAGTTTATCCTACTGCGAGATAGTAAACCAGCTGTTAACATAACTTAATCCTTCATCTCCGAGACACACGTATTCAAACAACCCTGTGATACCTGGTGATACCTGGTGGGAGTCCAGTGCATGGCTCATTTTTAAATTACTAACCGTGTAGAGAAGATGGTGTGGTGTTTTTGCACACACCACTAGCCACAGCAAACATACGTGAAGAAACCCTCATCAAGGGGTGCCGTAAATATACTACTAGCAGAGTATCGTAAAACTAATCATGTTGTATAACAATCGCTAATGTGCGATGTTTTGTACAATGCTTCAAATTATTTATTTCAATCAACAATGAATGTACAATAGAGGGAAATCTTCAGAAAGGAATGATATGTGTGTCAGATATGTAAGGCACTGAAGCTACATTGCGATGATGCATATTCCACGAGTAGAGGGCGGTCATTACGGCTACGGTGCTAATGGGTGTGGTCGCAGCTGCTAAGTGTATCAGTTATAATGGTTTTCACATTGTTAATTACAAAAGGGCCTAAGCCAATGCGATAGTCACCCATGTTTTTTTAGTTAAGCCTCAACGTTATTGACAGCACGCGTTTTTACTTTAATGGCCGCGTGGGACCGCTCGCTTTTTTTGTCCGCGATTTCCCGCTCGATGGAAAAAAGTATTTTGAAAATAGTCCCAAAAGTGCTGATCCGATCCGAATGATCCGAAAAGTGCTAGCGATTCGAAAATACACTCATTATGAAGCAGAGGCTCGAGCATCTATCAACGATGCCACTTGATCAATTTCTTCAACAAAAATATTTTTTCAAAACGTGGTAGTACGACAACATCTCATTACTTTGATAGTATCTTTTGACTGCAATCCATAACATTGCTTTGAAGGATTGCAATTTCATTTGCGCACATGCAAAAAAGGAAATAATTATGTGTGAGGTGTATGTGACTCACAATGTCCCACACGGCCAGCTGAACGTGAGATATAGATGAATCACGTTGTCGTCAATGGGTTAATGGAGAAGCGTGGAAATGGTACGCTATGATATTTTGTTTCAATGGGAGTTCATTGTTCTAAAACATGTTCAAAATCGGTACGCTGTCGCACCTAACTGGAAAGTAATTTGCCGCTCGTGGCGAAAGGGCCCAAGGGGCGTGGCTTGAAAAGTAGGAATTTGAAGCCTACCGAAAGACTGCAGATGCATGTAAGCCTGTGATGTCTTCAGATGGGTTTTGTTTACCTATTTACCTTACCTTTCAGTAGGCTCTGGCACATATCCATCGCCCCAGACAAGTGCAAAATACTACAGAGGTGAACACACCGAAGAATAGCGCGGCATTAGTAAGTGTTAGGATTTGATCGAGTTTTTTCGTCTCTTTCACTACAATCTCACAATTTCTCAACGATGGTGGCATTTTTTCAACGATCACATAGCGAATATCCATATCGGTATGGATACGATTATATGGCGGTTGACGAGCCACAATGAAGATCGTGTTGATGGACGAGCCCAGTGGCCATTCATAGCGCATCGGTAGGCGAAGGGTACACCTTCAATACAGGGGTAATCGATTGAATAAGAAAGTTGTATGAACCATGCTTTGAGTTAAACTTCAATTTTGGCATGATCCGAGGTGATCATGACTCACTGTGGACACGTGTCACATGCCGCGATCAGAGAAACGTCATGAAGTCGAAGTTGTGAAAAGCGCGGAAGTCTTGACGGATCAGAACAGACCGGATCCGATGACAAGAGATCCCATGTCACCAAAATACCGGAATTCCATCGAAGTTCTGGTGACACCGTAACTGGGGCTGAATAATTGCCACAGCGAAGGCGGGCCTGAAGTTTAACAAGTTATCTCTCTACGCTTATTATTGCTTCACCTACTTATTGCATGCTGCAAGAAAACACCGGACATGCGTACGGTCCTAATCTTGCAGAAAGTAATGAGGGTTATTTGAGTAAAGAATACTCTTGAAGGGTCACTTAAATGAGGTTGAGGGGTGTATGAAGGATCGCGATACCAGTGAAAGGAACGCCCCTGAGCTTCAAAGAAGCCGTTTTCAACGATCACCAACTGCTTTACAATGCCCTTTCTTTCCCAAAGTGTGTGTGTCTCCTCTGAGGTCGACGGCGGGGACCGGTCTCATTTCTTGGGTTATCGATCCCATTATTCCATGTTTTCATCACTTTTGTGCTTGTAGACACCTCAACTTTCACCCCACTTCTCATTCTAACACGCACGCTCTCATACTCTACTCCGCGAAATCGTCCTCGGTGAAACCTTGTGTCAAGTTCGTGCATTCACATTTATTACTTGCCATTTTCAGCCTTCCCATTTCAGTGGATATTTCAAAGTGATGAGAAATGACAAAAAAGAAATGATGAAATAAAATTGGATGTTTTTAGCTACAGTATTTCAATAATGTCTTTGGTGTCACTGAGTAGCTGCTGAATGGCTATCAACGCAAAAAAGGAAGTCAGCTGAGGGATGGCAGCCTGGAGTCTGAAACTTCGTAATTCATTTGATCAACCACACCAGTAATAAAAGAAAACTGATTTGTTTGTTTTGGGAATCGGATCAAGAGAGCGTGCATGTGGTCGTGAGTTTATTGTTTTACTGGTTTATTTGTTCTATCACTTTTATACATTTGTATGAAAAGATAACAAGCTTGATATATTACTGTACCCCTTCGACGGCTATGAAGAGAAGAAGCAGATTAACAACCATCATCACTTGCTGGTCGGAGAAGTTTCCCTACATCTCATTAACATGAGGCGTTAAGGATGTCGAACAGCCTTTGCACCTGAAAAATAAAAAGTGATAAAATTACTTGAGAAAGGACTATCACCGTCTCATGTCGAACACCCATGATTTTAGGCGATGACAATGAGTGAAATCCAGGGTTTAGAATTGACCGATTTTGAAAACTACCGCTATAGTTAGTTGCTTCAAACTGGATAAAATACTCTCCACCTCATATTGTCGGATTGGTACCGTTCTAAGACTGATGAATATAAATAACAGATTGCCTAAATTTGAGAGTTGATTTTTTCGATGCTTTATTGAATTCCACCGCCGGCAACTTGGAGGATACAGTGACATTGGCTTGTTGCACTTGTAGAGTGGCGAGGAGCAAATGACCTCTAAAGGGGTCCTAAGACGATCAAATATGCTGTAGACTTCAAATGCAACGGGATGGTAGTGCAAAAAGTAGTGAGTGAGATAAGGGAAAGAGCAACAACAAAGAGATAACGTAAACGAGATCAGATGAGACTGTGTTGCCACATTTACACAATAGATACATACATAGATAGCAGAACAAATATATATCTAGCATCTATATGCTGCCACCTGGTGGAGGTCGTCTTAACTCATAAACTTATCCTTGTCCGTGACGGTGCAGTGAACGCGGGGTTTTACCAGATTCGTTTAGCTGTACTCCATGGGGCGATCGGCTGGTGCATTACCTGTGTTTACGCACCGATATCCTTAATCAGCGTCGCGAATAGAATTCATATTACGGCTTCTTCTTTTCCACCTTCGAAGTTCTCTTGAGCATCGACGTCTTCCGCCTCGCATCGGCCTACGGAATGTGATTGGGTGACTGTGACGTATGCATGCTGGATCCTGGATAACGAAGAAGTTTGGCATCTTTTCCTCACGACGGCGTCTGCGCCGCCCCTTGTTTCCTCTGTTGGTGGTCGCGAGCTCGAGATAAGCGATGTCGAATTCGTCTACCTTGATCGGGTCGTTTGCTGTCGGCCGAAGACTATCGAGAGATAGCCTATCTGGTAGGTGCCAAACTGACGGCTTCCACGTCTTCACTGTTTTGCAGGTCATTCCACTGAATGGATACAGGGGGGCACGCTTCAAAACATTGCTGTAGCGGTCTCCCAGCACTGCCTCGAATGCTCGGTGTGGGTCCATCATATAACGGACGTACTCTGTGCACACTCTCCCCATGCTGCATCCATTCACCTTCACTATTTCTCATACGGGCAAGGGAAGTACGCGAGGAAGCCTGCGAATTGTAAATGGGTAAACGGCGATCAGAGCCCAGCACATGTGACGAATTTGCTGTGTCGTATCGAGCCACATGACAATGAGTGCTGTCACTTTGGCATGCAACTAGCTCCTGCGCGAGCGTAGATCAGTCAGCATACACGTACGATGTAGCATTGTGCGCATAGTCCCTGCCTTCATTTGCAGAGCAAACGCTTGGACAAGGCAATAAGAATTTCCGGTTTATTAATGGGATTCGTACGGGGTATTTGCAGTTCCCCTGTAGAGCTACATCTCTCGCCAGGTGCGCTCGTAGATCATACCGCATTGCCCTTCGAAACACTGCAAGGTAATCAAATCGGTATCCTCTTGCACGTTCCTTGGCTTCTGCATGAGCATGGCAGTGTCGGCGATGGGCGTCAACTACAAGTGATAACCTATTGAGTCTGATGCAGCAGAAATTATTTTCGAGGCTCTTCCTCCTTCTGTCGTCACCCCTATACCACCTCTTCAGCCATCGAAGCTCATTGGCAAACTGAAAACATGTCTGCAACCTTTTTGGATCGTGCCATTGAATGCGTCAAGCATAATAGGGCCGCGTGGGCTATTTGCCCGAAAACCCGAACTGACATAGGTAAGTTGTGCAGATTTTCGTCACCGAGCAGCGTCTTTGAAACCAATCTGTCAATAACATGTGATTGAAAGAATCTCATCACATTTTTTTTGACAGATTATTTGGTGAGGTTTTCTTCCGTGAACGGTTCATCGAGCAGAAGACGCTTTAGAGCTGCCACTTTCGACGCTCAATTGACCTATCGCGATCACTCATATCGATTCTGGAATAGCTATGTCAGTGGGATGGCCCACAGTCTGTGGTAGTACTTCTACAGACTAGTTAAGCAACACAAATAACAAAGTCTTGTTCTGCGGTCAGTTGATCTACTGGCAAAAAGTGGCTTGAGGGATGCCTTGGTGCCTCTCCAGAAGAATTACGCAATACCGGTAGCCTCACAGCAATGCACAATGACTGATCGATACGCTGTCGATCAATATCCTGGTTTCCCTCAAATATGATGAATATATAATATATATACAGTAGCGCTCAGAAGTATTCGGCCAAATCTTTTTTTGTCATAACTTTTTTTCTACTTGACCAAATTTGACAAAATTTTAATATGTGGCGCCTGAACCTATTGTCAACATTGCCTTCTACTTGAGTGCCGCTCGATCCTTTTCATGGTTTTTTTTTACAAGAATTTACTACAAGACCACCGAAAAAAGAAAAAGGCTTGCTCAAGAAAAACGGCTTTCTTTACCAAAACAAAACAAGCTAGCCTCAGAGAACTCAATATTTTGTAAAGAAACCACGACTTTCGATGACAGCGGCACAGCGGGACGGCATAAGGATGGCACTCCAAAAACAAAAAATTGCATTTAACTACGTCACCTACACCGATGAGAGCCGAAATAGTAATTTAATAAGCAGTGTCTCCAAGTATAACATACTAAAATTTCTCCTAGATCGGTCCAGTCGCAAAAAAATTACAAGTGAAAAACCGAGGCGAAAAACCATTTGGCCGAATACTTTTGAGCGCTACTGTACATACAGAAAAGGAATGTGATGCTACAACACCTCTCGCCTTTAAAAAATGTGCTCCACATCTTCCGCGGCAGGTGCTCTCCGGCTATATTTTGCAGCTTCATTAGGTTCGGCTTATGCCGGGTTGATACCTTTTGAGGGCTGCTTGTCTACAAGTGTTATTCGATTTTTTCGGAGCTATATCAGAGGTTCACAGCGAGTCACATGGAGGATACAACTAGCTTTTGGCTTGCTGCACTCTCCTCATATTGTGGCTAAAAGCATGTGATCCTTTGGGGGGTCCTAAAACGGACAAATATGCTGTAAACTTTGAATGGCAACGCGTAAAGCAACAGGCAGTGAATGAAGCAAAGGGAAGTAATAATAACAACGAGATAATGTAAATACGTGACAATGCTGACACTTCTACACAATAGATACATGCATATGTAGGTAACAGAACCAATACACCTAGTACCTACAATTCTACAATATAATGTATGAATTTCCTTCGATAGCCTCATACCTCATGTAAACACATCCTTCAGTTTTAGAGCAATTGTATCCATTGAAGGAAGGCGGGTGAACGGCAAAAAACAATTAAAAGCTGCTGTCCATGTATAATGATTCTATCCACACCACATGAATGTGCAGCGCTATAGCAAAATGAACACGCAATCCACGCCCACCTTTCATAAGCGCAGAGCAGATGAATGATGTGAAATACATCAGGAATACATTCGGTAAGATTCTTACATTCTTGCGCAAGTGTTTTTGAGGGGTTTTGAAAAAGAAAAATATTCGGGTGTGAGGGAAAAGCTTAAGAGCTGCGCGAAAATGGATTCCTCATGGATTGCGCGAATTCTATAAAACAGCACGTCTGAGGTCAAAGTACAAAGTCTTCCCACTTGTGCCGACTGGATTTTTACATTCTTGAGCATTGGGTCAGTCAAAAGTATCTGCCATTTTGGTAACTATCTTTGAAAGATTGTAACTCTGCTTGAACATAATGCACTGAAACCAGAAAGAGACCACTGAATCCGACACATTCCTACCAACAATCATTGTGCTAATCTGATTATTCCATTCAAACGTTGGTTTCCTAAGGATCCGAACAATGTTAAAAGACGATTTGACATTGTTCCTGCTCGTAACTATCTTTCCATCATCAATAAGTGGCGTTATTTTAGAACTTTGTCACTCTGGACGTAAACTTGCAAATCTACTCTCTTAATATGTAGGGCCTGGTGACATCCCTTCTAAAACCAGCTATCACGTTCAAAACTAACTCTGACAAATTTCCTTTACCCCCTAAGACTTTCTATGTTTAAGACGCGGCAGAATTCCTTCACAGAAAACTATCTGAATAATACCGAAAATCACAAAAAATACTAATGAAAAATCACGCGGAAACAGTTAATGTGGCGAAATACTTTGCTTACAAGAACACTGTGGCAAATATGAGGCATGTCGAGGATCATCAAAATAACTCGTTACAAACAAAGTTCGGAATGTGCACAAACAATTGAGACAAGCTAGATCCATAAAGATATTGCATTCCACTGGAATAAAGCAACGAATTACAGCGCGTGTCTCCTCATGTTAATAGCAAACGCTCACGCGATCCCCATGGTGTTAATGAAATGAAACGTGATAGTGCGTGAACATATTTGGCCGGATGGAACAGCCCTTCTTTAATGGGTAAGCTCACAATGGGTGAGGCTGTATGTCATGGCAATGTCGTAAGAAGGTGGTAGTGGCCCGCGCAAGTAACGTGACGTCATAGGAGCCATTACGTGTGACAGTGAGCAGTTTCGTGGGCTTCAAGAAAGTTGCTAGTTTGAACTAGACATTATTTCATCTTCCACAATACAAATCAGGAGGCCAACTTTAAATACCATGCGGATAATAGGTGAAATCAGGACTGAAGAGATGATCTGTGGAGAACAGGCTTTGGGTTTTCTCAGCTTTTTTGATGTGCTCCCGTTCGGAGGGTGCCGACGGATCAGCTGTGAAGGGAAGGGTACGCTAACCAAGGTGGCTTCGCCTTCAGCACCACCCCCTTCAGTGATGCAGAGCACGTCTTCGATATGGACTGGTGATAAGGATGTTTCCTATCCTTCGGGGTTTTTCATTTCGTTTTTTCTCTACTGCAGCTTTAATTACAAGCAGCATCTTTTCTCCCATATTTCACGAGCGACTGAAGTTATCCTAATGATATCTTCGGGAGAATTTCCTTCACGCTTCGCCATCGCCGTCTCTCCTCTCCGTATGCGCACGGTCTTTCCTGTCTGCGTGTCGCCTCCAGAGCTCAAGGATGAGGTTGTAGCTTGCACGATCACACAATAGCATAGTCGCAACTGTATTGACCAGACATTTTTTGACAGCGAGATCATGAGTACGTTACGGCTTGTTTCATTGCAATTACTGACAGTTTACTTTCATTACTGAAAACCATTTTTTATTTTATAAGCAAGTGTCAAGCGGTCAAGCGTCAAGCGGTCAAGCGCAAGTGAAGAAAAAATTTTTCAAATACCTGTGCAGCTTATTTGTATCATACTTGCTATCACAAAAATCTGGTGGCGCAAGATGTCCCAGGTAGCGCGTCAATTAC